>CM038796.1:235900556-236003046 GCA_021764765.1 Vicia sativa
GCATATTCTATGCTATAAATTAGATTCTCTGAAATCTTTGTGACAACATTGATATCAAAACTCAGAACACAACTCACGTAATAATTCTCACAACTTAAAGATCTTTATTTTCAAGTTAAATATTATTAAAATAAAATAAAATCATAGATCGTTATTTTGTATACAGAGGCTATTTGATTTGGGAGCTAGAAAATTATTGTGGTAAATGTAGGGCCAATTGGGTGCATACCAAATCAGAGGGATGCAAACCTAGGTGAAGGAGATGGTTGTGTCACTTTTCCTAATCAGTTAGTAATTTTATTTAATGATCAATTGAAGGGTCTAGTGTCGACTCAACTCCGATTTGGCGGATTCGAGATTCGTTATAGATATCTACCATATTTTAGAAGATATATAAAATTATGCAGCATTTGGTACGTGTATGGTGATAGGTGTGACATCAAATTTGTATGGTATTTTTTCATCTAGTTAATGTGCATATGTGTGTGTGTTTGTGGCAGGTTTGAGAATCCTTCCTCTGCTTGTTGCAAAATGGCTGGGAAATATGGAGTTTGATACCATGTGGTCCTACCTCAAAAGTTTGTTGGATAGATCAAAGTATGTGTTTTGGGATCCTTATCATATCCTTCTGATGCTGCAAATGTTGCTATAGCCAAAAGACTCTTGGATGGTGGTTCTGCTGATATTTCGCCTATGAATATTCGACAACTCTTTCAATCTTCTTAAGTTTGGATTGGATAATCTATACACATTTGGGCTTTGTTTCGTGTGACCATATTAGAATACTTGAAATTATTGTTGGAAAAACTCAAACAATGTATGCATATGATTAGTAGAATATTTTTTAGGATGAGTGACCAATAATGTAATGCCAAATAATATTCATTTATCTATTATTATTTAAAGTTACATATAATAGTAATTAGAGATGATTGTTTAGACTTGACAAAAAAAAAAAGATGATTATTTAGAATTCCATCTATAAGACCATTTTAGAGGAAATGGTATGGAGTTACTGAATATCAATTCCACTTATAACCATAATACTTGTAATCATCTGAATTGCACTATTCAATCTTCATTCATCGTGGATCATTCTTGTTAAACTTAAGTTTCATGTTGCAAAGTAAAACAAATAAATAATAGACTTGTAATATTTTATCCACGTCAATTTTTTACTTTATTATTTATAACTAAGTAACCGTCTTGTCGCATGCAGATCGATCAATTTCATATAACATGGAACTCTTTGTCGTATATTAGAATATATCTATTTTTTAAGTATGGCGTATTTTCAATTATATAAGACAACAATTAAAAAATAGTTAATAGATAGATATTAAAATGAAATCAATAGTTGGTTTATCATATTTTAGATATTATATTTTCCAAATATTAAATGTATGACAACTATAAATATAAGTTAATAATATACATAAATTTTTAGCATATGATATGTACTTATAATAAATCATTACATTGATTCTCTAACTTCAATTATAAAACAATAGCAATATAAATTTTTAAAATATGAACATTAAAATGAAGGGTCTATAGGCTTATCTCATAGATACATTCACATCTACCGTAAATCCAGTTGAGTTAACAAACCTGTTGAATCCAAATGAGTTAATTCTAAAACTATATTACATCCTACAAGTATGACAACTTCATTACATTTCTATTTTATTATCTTCTTATTAGATGATATTTATAAATTTTACATGTTTATTAATTTTTTCTTGCCCGTCAAAAATTAATAAACTATAAATAATATTCTAACTAACTATACAATATATTAATTACTTCCAATATATGGCTTATTCTCATTTTATACATATCTAAATCATTATTTGTAAAAGTTTGAATTCATTTTTCATTCATTAACATTCTATAGTTTTTAATATAAACTAATAATATACACAAACTTTTAAGTATTGATATGTACTTATAATAAATCGTACATTCGATTCTCTAACTTCAACTATATAAAACAATAGTAAAACAAATTTAAAGATTGACATTAAAATGAACACTCTACAATTGATATCTCACAATAGACGTGAATCCAGATGAGTTAACAAACCATGGGTTGATATCTCATCGTTTTCCATTTACCGTGAATCTAGATGGTTAACAAACCCATCACAGTTAGATGAGTTAATAATATCGGTCTGATTGATATTTGATAGATCGCTCACATCACCCGTGAATCTTATAAACCATTATGAATCAAAAAATTATATCCTACAGTATGCAACAACTTCTTTACATTTCAATTTTAAAACCTTATTAGATCATATTTACAAATTTTACATACTTTTAAAATCTTCTCACCGATACTTTAGTCCTTATGTTTAATATTATAACTTTTAAAATCGCTTAAAATATTAAATAATAATTAACATATATAAAATGTTTATGGATATGACACAGACTTTCATTTTTAAAATATATCAATAACATTCAAAATCATATAGTTTTTTCTAAACTACTTTCAAATACACTACCTCCGTTCCTATATAAGAGACAATTCAATTTTAGATTCATTGAAAATCAATGTACCTAGTCTATAAATTGACCAAATACATTGATTATTCAATGAATTTAAAAATGAATTGTCTCTATATATAGGAACAGAGAAATATTAAATATACCAATATTATATTTTATTTCCATTATTTATATTAAATTGATTTTTAATGGATCAACTAATATTTTGAAAATAATTTAATTGAATTAATTGATCAATTAACTCTTTAATAAAGTTACTATACATATAATCGAGTAAATGATTAGTTAAATAAATATTTCTTTAAAATACATGATTTTTATTAATATTTCATAAAATATATGATTTTAAATATTTTTAGTAACAAAATATTATTTAAACTATAACAAAATGTAACTTATTCAATTTATAAAAAGGAATGTATGAATAAATTTATACCTTTTATTATTAATTTTTATGATTATCATTTTTCATTAAATTTTCATGACTACAATTTAACATTTTTTTTATCATGATTACAATTTTAAAGTTAATTTAAAAAGATTGTGATATGCTTTAGTTATTTCATAAGTTTTTAAAATTACAAAATCTCAATTGATTTTGTTTTGTTTTATTAACCTTTTTATAAAAATCTAAATAATTTCAAAATATATTTTATTTTAAATAAGGATCTGAATAATTACAAAATAATTTTTATTCTTGTTTTTTAGAATGTACAACCATTTTATAACTACAATTATATATATGACCTTAAAAAAAGCATTTAAAGATGAATATTATTTATAACTAATTATATATAACATCAACAAAAGAAATACATGCAAATGATTAGTTAAGTAGATTTTTAAAAATACGTGATCTTTATTAATATTTCATAAAATACATGATTTTAATATTTTTATGATAACAAAATACTACTTTTATTCAAATTTCACAAAATAAATGAGTATAAATTTATGCAATTAAATCATGTATAAAATAAAATATATTAATGTCACCATTCAAAATAATTTGGCTATATAATAAAAATAATGATATTAATGCCTCCATTAAAAGATATATTTGTAAAATTTTGATTTTATATTGTAATGTCTATAACATTTTACAATATAAACATCAAATTTATAATATTAAAATAAATTCAAATTTTATTGATCATAATGTTTTGTGGAATCAAATCATGCATATACATAAAATAGATTGATCATAAATTATTGATCATAAATCTTATGGAATCAAATCATGCATAAAATAAAATATATTAATGTAATCATTCAAAATAATTTCCATATAAGTATAATAAAATAAATGATATTAATTTCTCCACTCAAAAGATATATTTGTACCGTTCAATTTAAATGGTACTCAAATACTATTTGATAAAAAATTCAAATATTTATTTCTAATATTTGATAAAACATATTATTTAGTCATACTTTAAAAATGTTAAACACAAATAAATCATAAACACTATAAGAAATGTAATAATTGTTTCTAAAATTATAACAACTAAAATAAAAATATCAATACAAAATACTACTTTTATTTAAATTTCACAAAATAAATGCATAAAAGCGGTAGAAAATTTTATTAGATTAAATAGATAGATACACAATTTCTAATTCAGTCTCAAAATATAAATCTAGGTAAGATACATAAATATTGTTCGACTAATAAGCTACCAAAAATAGTATAAGAACAACAATCCATCAATATCTCACTTTCTATAGAAATATAAAAGCGTAAAATGTGTTCAATTTTCAAAGCCAAGTAATCCAATAATGTGAAATGCAAGCGTTAGAAGATTCCTGGTAGTCGAAAGTAAGATCAATAGCCATTGAAAATGGTACATCGATAATTATCAATCTTATAAACAAAAATCACTGGAAGCTGCTTCCTGTTAGATCATGATGTGAAACTACAAATATGGATTAACCTCCGGTCTCCACAGTCAATCCATTGTGTGTTATAGAAATTTTACATAACAAACAATAAATTATCATGGATTCTATCGGATAAATGTATGGGAAGACACATATAAACAATCTCTGACTAAGATAAGGTGCTTCATTAGGAAAAGTTTCAATTGGTTACTCTTTCTTTCACTCCTAAACTCCCTCACATAATCATATCAATTATTAACTAATCTTTTTAAAACTTTGATTAATCGAGTGTTGTCAAATGCACTGGCATGTGAATTTTGCAGCCGCATTTATTCCTATTATGCGATTTAGTAAATCAGTGTACTTTCATCCGATCTATCGAACAAGTGTGCTTGGTTGAGAAGTGTGTCTTGTTCCAAAATTATGCCAACTTTAAAAAGTAAATTGCACAAATATCATGGTTTGCAATCTACACAGTAAATCATGTAGTAATATGCACATAAGCATACCATTCATGGTTGCAATGCTATTACAAAGACTTAAAAAGCATATATTGAACACCACAATTTAAAATTACGGTGAGCGATCAACAATAAGAAACAATACTATATTTTTCAGGGTTCCGGACACAACACCTTCAACGTATTGAACCTATATTAAACAACAAAGCAAAATTCATAAACATAAACCTATGGAGGCTTTACTATTGAAACATTCCAGTTGAAATATATTCCAAGCTTATTGGGATACCTAAATCAAAACAAAGTAAAACATGTTATGACAAATTACATGTGTACAAAATTTGCCTCAAAACAATAACAAAATCGACAAAATCAATTATGATGCCATTACTCACCTTGTGTTTATGGTGTTACAATTAGGTACGGATCCAAGATAAATACATGTTGTTGACCATATTTGTGAAGGATATCAAAAACTCATTTTCTCTCAGGAAACTTAATGAGGATCAGTGTGAAATCCTTATATTCATCCATGTAATCATTATATGTCCACATAACTTGAGGTATATGAGGTTTCACATAGTTGGTTACCATGCCTTGAGAACACTTACATTCTTGTACCTATCGACGCGGTGAAAACCTTACACAAGAGTTAAACACAAAAATACGTAAATTCAAACAAATGACAAAGCAGGAAGCGACAATGATTTGAGCAACTTTTCTTACAATGAGATTTGAGCAATTTTCTTACGGTGAGATTTGAGCAATTTTTCATGTTCCAGTGAGAATTGAGCAATTTTTTCATACCTCTAACCAAGTCTGGATACATAAAAACCAAACTAACAATAGCGCATCAAAATGGTTTTAAAATGACTTTGAGATGAGTGAGAACATTATCTTCTTTCCCATCGACATCGATGTTCAACCTACGTAGAATATGGAGATTCTTCATTTTCCACCAGACTATATCACACATAACAAAAAACTACAAAATAAGTGGTTATCACGAAAACATGGGACATCAAAGATGAAATCGAGATCGAAACATACCATTTTCTCAGCACTTGAAGGATTTGTTGAAGATGGATGGTTGTCGAGGAGGTTGTGTGTATACTGCCGTGGTTATCAAAATAAAACATAAGGAAAGCGAAAATTGATGGCGAAATTGAAGAGAATCAAGCATATCATATATCGGGGTGATTTGCGGGCCGAGATTGAAGAGGCAGACTTTCGGCTTTGCGGATAAAGTGATTCATCTTCTTGCTTGAGCCGGTTTGCGGCGGTCGGGAGGTGTGTTCTAGGTTTTTTCTAGGTAATGAATAGGCATGAGGGAAGGAAACACGTTGGTATTCGGAAATTAAAATTCGTTGGGTTATGATCCGTTGTAATTGTAATTATTCAATTAGTTTGTTTATTGTAAAAACAAAAATTAAAAATGGAAAAAATTGTGGGAGTTTATTGTAAAAAGAAAAAATTAAAAATGGGAAAAATTGTGGGAGTGACATCAACTTCAAATAGATGTGGTTGAAGCATTTGACAAAGTTACTTTATTACCCTTAAAAAATAGACCAAATAGAAATTTTTAGGTTAGAGTCTGTGGTAAAATCCGTACTTTTATTTTATAGATTTATAATAGATTATTTTGTTCTAATGGGACTTGAACCTAGGGAACATTGACCAACAACACCTTATCTTGATGAGGATCTTCTCAATGTAAATTTTATTTGGAGAAAGCGGTGGACATTTCAACTTTTAAAATTATCTTTTAATATTTTAATATTTAGTGATTTCTTAACCGCATGTCCTTCTTACCCATCCGTTGAAATTCTAAATTGTCCTTGAAAATCGAAATATATTTTGGGCACCACCACTATCGATAAAATTTACACTAAATCAAAATTAAGTTTCGGTTCGTACGTAACTATATTTAGTTTTATTCATAACAAAAATTCAGAAAAATTCATTTCACATTCTACAAACTTAGCAAATACAAACGAAAATTGAACATATAATCGAACATTACAAATCAATATCACGGTGGACGTTGTGGCATCCTCATAATGTCATCGGTTCTTGATAAAGTCGCATCTAGCTCGATTGAAACTTTCTCACGAAAACTTGATAAATCGACCACATAGCCCGTCGATCGTCCGCTCTTCGAGTTCCGGTTCATGAACTACATATTCCCTTCATTAGATTGATGGCGAGTTTTACTCAATCGTCTCTACCTTTCGATCGTCGCCGTGGGAACAAGTTCCACAAAGATTCACCTCTTCAATTGGAGTATACACGTGATCTTGAATTCGAGGCGATATGTTCGGGAAAATGTACAATTTCGATAACTCATTTGATGTCTAATTTCATGTCCATGCTCGATTTTATGTGTTATGGTAGGAAGAATTATAAGGGAAGAAATATTTTATAGTAGAAGGATGTAAACATTGACCATAAAATCTTATCTTTGTGTCAATGATAAAACCAGAAGTTAAATTAGGTTTCCTACTTAATACCATCGAAAATTAAATTCCGACAAATACCAAGATTAAAAACCAAAGCGAATGAAAACAACAACTATAACAAAAATCATATATTCAAAATCAACGATACAAATTTGAGAGAAATAACTTTCATATATCGATTGAATGATGCCAATAAACCATTTTACTCCATTAAAAACAATTGCAACACTTAAAAGATATATAAGTGTTACTGCTAAAAAATTGTTTCATAAAATATTTAAGCTCAATTTTAAAATATATAATTTAAATTGTATATGATTCTCGTATCACATCACATCATAATGTATAGATTTTAAATTCCAAAACTCAAGAATATTTTATAACAAACAAACATTCTTGTATTGATTATATATGAATATTTTAGATATAGAAATTAAATCATGATTTTATTTCAAAAAATAAATATTTTAAATTAATATATCATAGAAATAAATCAATTTCATTTATCATTGCCAAATGATTTTTTCTCAGAAAATAGTGGTTTTCGATCTAATTAGATGTCATCATGTACAGCCAAATACAAAGTTTTGTTTTAATTTAATGTCAAATAATTACACACAGCATGTATACCACTAATTCAAAACTTTATTAGATCTTCTTTTGTTGCCAAAATTCCAAATATCATACCAAAATGATCTCAGTATTTAATAATTATAATTTGCCAAAATAAATAAAACAAAAAAATTGAACATGAGAACATGTAATTGGGCATTACATAGTTTTGAATCATCTTCCTTACCCGTTCTATTTTTTTAGAAACTTAGGTCAAATTGATCAATATGTATCTTAATTTAATACACTAATATATATATCTTTGGCATAAATCAGTATAAAAAAAAATTATTCATAATACACATCAGACATAACATGATCATAAAACTAAATCATATACCATTTGACATAAACCATCATATTTTAAGTGAACCCTAATTTAAATTCAACTTTTATACTCCAAATTTTATCAATTTTACAATATGTCACTACTAAAATGTGACATTTGAGAAAAGATTTTTACATCAAATATAAAAATATATGATGTAAAATATGACATTGAGTATTTTATTCACAACAACTATCAATAGCTATAAAATATATGTCTAACTAGGCTCTGATACCAATTAATTGATTTAAATGAATATATAGATATAAACTATAGCATATTATATATCAAAGAATAATCAAGAATAATATGAGCGATATATAGATTGTAAATCGTAGAGTAGGAGAGGATTACTACCCTCATTTATCGTTTAGGGTTTGAGACTAAGTTAATCGTTTAATGAGGCAACACTTAAATAGCTAAGCAGCCGGAGGCGAGACCTCTCATTGAGCTTTATTTGAATGATCCAATTCATCATGGTCCATTCATGACAATAACCCAATTAGATAAATTCATCAATAAATACTTAATAACAATAAAACATAATAATATATTAATAATAAATAATTATTGATTATTGTTAATCCAAAATTGATTAATTAAATAATAAATAATTAATCTAACAAAAATAGGTTAAATTGATAAAGTAATCCATAGTCTTTATTTTGTAACATCTGTATGAGTGCAGGAGGACCGGAGGACACCGAGGTAAACTTATAGCGGTACAAGCATAAATAAGAGATGAATGGCAATAATTAGTCAAGTAGCAAATAAAAATTATCAAGATATATTTCAATAAAACATTACCCTTGAATTTTGGAGGTTGCTTCATCAACGATTGCATTGAAATCAATATAAGTTGTGGTGCTAAAGGCATGTTCTTCTTTGCTTTTCCATGATACACTACCTGTATATTGCTTTCATAATTAATAAGGTTGTTTGATAATCTATCATAATAATGGTCGTTAACGAAAAAACAAATATATATTTCAATTTAAGTTTCTCACTTATCAATATAAGTTGTACATACAACAAATTACCTCTTCATTTTACAACCTCTCAACAAATTAGCTTATTTATGAGAAAAATATCATAATGAACTGATCGGAAACATCCTAGAGACCAAAACAAAACAACATAATTCCATGACCTCTTAGTACTTCATAAGCGCATTGCTCCAACAAATTTATGCAGGCGAGAATATGAAGGGTTATAAAAATGTTGAGAATTTAATCTTGTCGATGAAAGCGGAACTCATCATGTACTATAAAAGACTCTTCTAGATTTATTTCATACAATTCATCCTTCTCATCCTCCCATTTGATAATATCCCAAGCGTACTTGAGCGTCGTCAACTAAACATGATCGCAACCTCAAGTTTGCCTCTGAAACAACTTCTAAATTAAGGAATAATAAAGCTCCTTGAATCTTTAAGAGCAAAACAAATTCTCATTTCTACATTAGATATTTGGGCCAGAATAGATATTCTCTTTCGGAAAAGGCTACATCAACCTTTGTCATAAAGTAAAATGAAACCATTCAAAATAATGGAATTACAAAACTAAAATAAACCCTAAGATTAGTATAATGAACAAAGCACCCATATTTTTTCCAGTGGATTATTTGACAATTATGTATCAAATCAAAATTCATATATTTGTCGATGGATTATTTCCCCAAGCTATGAGCAACTACATCAAATTTCAAGAAATAATAATATTAACAACAATTCATATATAAGATTTTACTTTACAGGAATACACATACATGATATCAAACCAAAAAAATGTACATTTCAAAATTTGAAACATATATCATGTATTTAATCATCTTCATAAGTTTTACAAATGCAAAAAAACTCGGATCGAGGAATGAATCTTTCTTATAACCTTTATAAGTAGCTTTTCAACTCTTTGTGCCTCATGCAGTTCGTCTCACGCTAAAGTATTTTCTTTCAATGGTTTTAAACTAACACCTATTGTCAGATTAATTACTTTTTCATTTCCTCGACTTTTCACTATATGCCTATTATTCATATTTCATTTCATCTCTCTCTCTACATCTCGCCCTCTCTCTCGTCGTCTCTTTCCTTCTCAAACCTAGCTCACCTCAACCTTAATTTTCATGATTTTTCTTCCATCATTTCTCAAGTTCATTTCATTTCTCACATAACGTTTCATGTTCATTGTTTATATTAATCGTGTTTGGTTTGTTTTTTAACTTTCCATTTAAAGAGGTGTTGGTTGTTCGGCAAGATGATGAGAAGAGGTACAAACGGAGATCTGATCGAATACATTTCCTTCTTACGGTGGTCCAGTTATTGCATCGATGGCGGTGGTCGGTGGTGGTTTGCACTGCATCTGTTTATAGGCTTTTTTTCATACCGTCAATTGTTTTGAATAAGCTATTTTGAATGAGTAAGTTGTTTTTTTTTTTTCTCTTTTATGAATAATTTTTTAATGAGTCTTTCACTATTTTATTTATTATTTATTTTAAAATTTTAAATATTTTTTTATGTGTTGATTAGAGCGTGAGCGAAGAGAGAGACATGAAATGAAATATGAAATAATAAGCATAATAGTGAAAGTTGAGGAAATGGAAAATAATTAATGGACAATAAACTTAGGATAACGCTCCGTACTAAAGAAAATTTAAAATAATAAGTGTCATTTAGAAGTATGGGAAAAGTTAAATGATTGGAATAAAATTTGATTTAGTAAATTACAATTAAGAGAATTTGTTAATGCAAATAAATTTTGATAAAAGGGTAATTTAGGATGTTTAATGACATGTAATATTCTTAGTTAGGTAGTTGAATATTACATACTCGCTTAAGGTCATGTTAAAGGAATATTATTTTACATAATAATAATTGTTTACAGGGCATATGCAATCTCTATTGAAAGCAAACTAAAATCCACCATGTTGGTTAACTGTCATATGAAAATTTGGTTGTTTATCCCTGCACTTTTCATTGGTAGGAAAAATTGATGAATCGGAACGATATCGTCCAGAAAAATAAAACCAACAGAACATAGAGCTTTGGTTGCAGAAAATATTATGGTATTTAAATCATTTAGTACTTTAATCCTTTAGTCTTTCTATATATGGATTTATGGATATTTCTTGTTTCAACAATGAACAACCACATATGTTTATGCGACTCAGTGACTGTGCATAAACATACTCCCGATAAGAATGATTATATTATGCATAATTTTATCAAGAACATTCAATGTGAACCAAATGTAGGGGGGGACATTGACAAGAGTTGATATGTTAGAAGTGAGAATATGTAGGTTAGTGAGAGAACTTATAACAAATTTAAAGTGGCTGGACTGGCTGTACAAGGTGTTGTTGGATAAATTTTCTTGGTTCAAATCCCATTGAAATCAATTTTTGACTTTTAGCAAAGAATGGACATATTTCCAATAAGAAAATAAACAAAATAAAAAATATGATGTGGATAAAATATTACAAGTCATGTCAACAAAACTTGCCACGTCACTTTAAATAAACACTAAATTTAAATAAACACCAAATTGAACGAGTAGTAAATTCAAACACAAAATTTAAAAAAAAACTAAAATAATAATTTTTAAAGTGGGAGATCAAAATCAAGTAAAGAAAATCAATATGATATGTTTTAATTTTACAGAAGAAGCTAATCCCTCGCAACTTAGCAAGTACTGAACAAATAGGTGTCCATGTTAGGTGTTCAACATTTCCAAAATAGGATTGTCTCTGATAGGAGAACACATCACATTGAATTCACCTACTGTACAGATAATTGTATCAATGAATTACATATTCCCAAGCATGAACTCAACAAACAATTTTGAGAAAAGCTATAATACGTCAAATTAAAACTAATGGACAATTTCTGAAAAACTAAGTTCAAAACTTCCTTTACCATTTCTTCTCGCATGAATCTATTACAAATACTATCCAGGAGAACAAAATTCGTATTTTAGTTTAGTTTTACATGGACTAGATTTTTGACAGCATCTATGTACAACTTCCTTCTTATATACACCTAAAAATCTCAAATCATTCCAATACCATTAATGACAGAATAATTAGTAATTAATCACTTGAAAAAATAAAACAAAACTTTTCTTCCGATGCAAAATGTATATTACTATCACATTTTTGTTTTGATCAAATTTTCCTATAACCACAATTCAGTATTCACCAACTATATCAATCGTTCACAAACCATTCCAATTTTTTTCAGTTGTGTGTTCTTCTTCACCTAGGGTTCATGTTTGAAATATTAGTGCGGAGAATTATAATATGAATGAACAAAACTTTTTGATCAACATACAAACAAATATAAAGGAACATGCAAAATTTTTTGATGAATTTTAATAGCTTCGAGGTTCTTTGTCGTCATAGATATCTTTGACATACTCAAAAGGTCTAAATCATTACAATCGGGAAGAAATCTAAAATATTAAATAAAAAAAAAACAAATCACGAAATTAGTCATGATAGGTAGAAAAGAAACAATAAGATTAATTCTATCGAACATACGGAGAAGAAGATGATTCAAAATGTTATAAAAGATGTGGAGTTGTTGTTTTGATTCAGCATATTTATAAGAGGAAAGAATGAAATGGGGAATTCTATCATAAAACCAAGAGATGAAAGAATGTGTTTGGGATGAATAAAATAAAGTTACTCCTTCGGTCCACAATTATAAGCCAAATAATTATTTTCACACGAATTAAGAAAATTAGTTGAGTATAATTAATTTTCTTGGTTTTATATTCAATCAAAGTAAAATTTACTATTTTATCCCTAGTGATTTGATGAATCATCTACTAACATTAAATGCTTTTGACTTTATTTAAGAGTATAATAGTAATACATGCATTAATTAGTCTAAAATTTAAAGTTTTGCTTATAATAGTGACCAAAATTTAATGTCATTTTTTGTTTATAATAGTGATCGGAGGTATGTTACGATTAGACCGGATACAAAAGATAAATTTTAGCTATATTATTATTAAAAATTAAAGAAATTTATGATTAGACCAAATAAAGAAAGGTAGGTAGACTTTTCTGAATATGTTATTTTTATCTGTAGATCATAGAATATAATAAAGCTAGATGAGAATTTAGGTAAGTTTATCACTTGTCATGTTTTTAGAATCCTTTCTATATTTATATATTCTATTTTTAGTAAACTTGCTAAAATTATATTTGTATATTTATTATTTTATTTTTTTACAATATTTAATCTCTTTTTGTACAATTTCTTTGTCTATAATGTATAATTATTTTTTTTTTAGCTTTTTGTTTTACCGAAAATATAATTAATTTTTTTTTTATATTATTAACTACATAATATATAGAGAGTTTATTTTAAGGATGTGTTTTTTATATAAGTTAATTTTCTTGATATGAATTAATTAGATTTTATTTATATTTGTAATAAATTTATGAAAAATACTGAATAATTTTATGCACAAAATCTTAAAATAAGGATGTTTTTTCTATATAATTTTATTACAATTTACTCTACATCTTCAATTTAAATCATTTCAAATAACATATATTATTTTTTTATATGAATTAATTAGATTTGTTTTTTTTAATAAATTTATAAAAATGCTGAATAATTTTATGTTCAAAATCTTAAAATAAGGATGTGTTTCTATATAATTTTATTTAAAATTTACTTTATCTCTTTAATTTAAATAATTTATTATTTTCTAGATATGAATTAATTAGATTTTATTTAGTTGTAATAAATTTATAAAAAATATGAATAATTTTATTGCACAAAATCTTGAAATATTTATATTTAGAATTTATTATTTTCTTTTTTATTTGTCATAAATTTATAAAAAATATGAATAATTTTATTGCACAAAATCTTGAAATATTTATATATAATAGTAAATTATTATCTTTTAGAATTTATTATTTTCTTTTGCATGCAACTATATATTTTCAAGAGATGTTTGCTTTATTATTTTTATTTATTTTACATTTATATGGTATCATAATTGTATGGTCAATTTTGTTTATCATAAATTGCGAAATAAATATTGTTTCTCATAAATTTATGAATAACCAAATAAACCTAGCGTGATCTTTGGAATTCTAAAGATTATCGAACCAACAATAATTTGGCGCCACTCAATCTACTTTCTCTTCTCTGAATTGACCTTCTCTCTTCCAAATCTAATACTATCTCTTTTCTTGTACCAAATTATGTAATTGTTAGTTTCTTTTCCCAAAACATTTTGTAACATAGAATCGTTGGTACAATTTTCCAAGAATCATTATTATTTTTCCGATTAAATGCATATAAATAGGAGCAAAATCATCGATTTTCTATCCAATCCTTCGATTTGTTCCTCTCACATATTTTCATCTTTTGATTTCTCAATTAGGTATCGAGGTTGTTGCTATAGCCGCCATAAGAAGATTTATTGAAATTATCCTCATGATTTTTCCGTGAATCACTTATGGTTTCTTCTAGATATAATTCGAAAATTATTTTTGCGATGGAGATGGTTCTAATGGAAGAGAAGGCTTTTGTTATCGATTATATTTTATATATTATATAGTTGTATTCTAATTCGTTCTATCTATAAATCTATAAATTCATGCTAACTTTTTATGTTTTCACTAGATCATTAGGTATCTTTTTCTTCCAGGAGGCACTAGGTAGTAGATCATTCTTTTCTTACTGTATTGAGTTTCTTTCAATTCTATGTACACCGTTGTGAGTTTTATTAGTGTATGAATGTTAAATTTTGAGTTTTTCATATTCCAGGCAGAGTTACTACTGCGGAGGGTTTCAAAGTTGCGTGAATATTATGACCAATGTTCACTATATTGTTCAGAAGGTTAGATAGTCGCCGGAATTGGTTGGAAAGTTTCGACAGCTCGGTTAAGGAAACTCAAAATGTTGTTGATGGAGAAAAATGTCGGTTTCATTGAAGATTGCAATAGAGAATGCTACAAAGCGGACTTTGTTAAAGTGATTTTAGTGGAATACAAATATGATTTTATCGAGAAAGTAATTCACGATTCCTAATTTAGTTAAAAAATAATTTTAGACAAATTGGTAGTAAGTAAAGATCACCTTTGCTTCAGTTTGGTATGCAAATTGGTATTATTCTGCAAAGTCTAATAATTAAAATCATCAACTTTGTTTCAATGTATTTTGTATTCGTTGTAATTACCAATAATCATTTTTATAGTTCACAAATCTGCTTTTGATGTGTTGGATGTAATGCAGCAGTTAAACCAATGCCTATTGATCATATGTTAGTTACATGACATGGAGAAATTAGTATGATGTATGAAACATAAGCTGATTTATCCATTGTTATTGTTGATAATTTAGATTTAAATTATACTAATTTTATTGTTTATTTTGTCTTAGATTGATTGCAAATTCTCAAACCGGTAAAGTGAAGGTTCCTTTGGATGCTAATAAGACGCGTCTATTATGGGATATTATCATAAATAGATGCATTTATGTATCAAAATCAAGATATAACTAATCATTAATTCTGCAAATTATGTTTTCCTTTTCTGAATTGTTTTTAAGGTTTACGTAGTAGAATGACTGTTTTGTTGAGAGTAAAATTGATAGTGTGCATCAGAAATGTTTCTTCCTACTCTTGATTACATGGTCCAAAAATAAAACACTCTTATAGTTAAATATTAAGGAGACAGAGGGAGTTGGAAAGGATGTGTTTTGACTAAGATTGTTTTTAATTTAATTTGATTTGTGTATAATATGTCTAAATTAAAATATTAAAATTTGATTTTTTGGTATTTAATTTTCAAGATTTTTGTTCACTATTTTTCTAAAAGATTTTTCAACATTGTTTTAGTATAGTATTCTTTTTAATTATTTTATTTAAGTCATTATACATATGATTTTATAATCTGATGTAGAAAGAAAGATTTGTTTTAATTGTATGAAATTTTTCAATTGATTTCGTTTGAAAAATTGAAAGATGTTGAATGTTTAAAAATAATAGGAATCAAAATAATTGTAAACTATTTTTATTAAGTAGTTAAATTTAAAAATAACTCAATCTATATTTTTGATATATTTTTATTGAGTTAAATTTGCAATGAGATAATTCTTGACAATAAATAAAAAAAATAAGTATTTATATATTGAAAAATTAAAAATTAAAATTTCAATATTTTTAATATGCACTAATGATAAAGTTAAAAATTAAATTATATGTAATTATTAATAATAAATAGTGAGTAATGAAAATAGTAAAATAAAATTTGAATATGACAGCTTGATAAAGTAAGAATTTGGATTATAAATAATATCCTATGAAATTTTAAGTTTTATTTATTCTTTTTAGGATGAATTATTTTATTTTTTAAAATTATTTGTAAATTAGTAATATAACTTTTTTAAAATTATAATTAATTCTAAAATATTTTATTTTATTTAATAAATTTTGTCACGTGCGAGCACGGGTACAATCGTTTTATCTAATTACTTATTTAAATTTTAATACACTTCCCAACGTTTGAAAGTTGCATTGAAAATTGAAAACTCATCCATAATTGAGTTCTTACTTCTTCCATAAACCGTATAAGTACAAATAGACACGTCATTTCAAATGTATATCTATATCTATACAGTATATAATATTATATTAATATTACTGATCTAGACACGTTATCTTCACCCACTGCGTCACAATCGTCATAGTAGTATCTTTAATTTAAAAATTGATCCAAACGAATCATCTAAACCAACATCAAAATCGATTCGGGTCGGAAATGGATCGGTCGTCATCGGAGAACCTCATACTCGTCAATCGCGAACCAAACGGCATCGCGGTGGTCACAATCAACCGTCCGACGCTCTCAACTCGTTGACTCGGGCGATGAACGTCGACATGGCTCAGGCTTTCAAGAGCCTGGACCGGGACGAGTCGGTTCAGGTGATTATATTAACCGGATCGGGCCGATCATTCTGTGCCGGTGTTGACCTCACGGCGGCGGAGGATGTTTTCAAGGGTGATGTTAAGGATCCGGAGTGATCCGGTCGTGCAAATGGAACGGTGCCGGAAACCGATAATTGGGGCGATCAAAGTTTGCAGTTACTGCTGGTTTCGAGATTGCGCTTGCTTGATATTTTGGTTGCTGCTAAGGAGCCAAATTCATGGACACTCATGCTAGGTTCCTAAAATTCCTTTTCTTTTAACTTTCATACTTTTTAGATTACTCATTGGTGTTATTTGTACGTGTAGATTTGGGATATTCCCGTCGTGGGGTTTGTCTCAGAAGCTTTCCCGTATTATAGGAGTAAATAAAGCCCAGGTTTCGCCGGCCACACCTTGACTGCCGAGGTAGCTGAAAAGTTGGGTTTTGTGAACCATGTTGTTGAGGAGGGTGAATTGATGAAGAAAAGTAAAAGTGCAGGCTATTGTGAAAATAACCAAGATTTGGTGTTGAAGTATAAATCAGTGATAAATGATGGCATTAAGCTTGATCTTGGCCATGCTCTTTCTCTTGAAAAGGTTAGTGCCATAGCGTTTGTGTGGCTAAAATTGCATAATATGGACTCAATTTTCTTACATCATGGTATAGTTTGATTCAAGTAGCTGTCCCTCCTTAGTGGAATAAGGCGATAGTTGTTATATGGATTCAATTATGCTTATGCATATCAAAATGTACTGATTGAGTGCCAAGGAAGTTTCAATTGTGTGTCGCGTTATTCATTTCATGTCAACTTTGAGATTTATAATTGTAATTAGGCAATAAGAATATAGATTTGCATATACTAGTGTTACTTAAGCATAGTTGACAGGGTCACTGGTTGAAGTGGTTGAACTAGGATACTTACTGGAAGGAGGTTGAGAATGAGGTCCATGTTCCAACCTAAAAACTCACATTTGCTTTTAAAAAGCGCAATCAAGGTTTTAAATAACGGCTGCGGTTACTTTCGTTGTAGCGGTGTAAATGAAGTGTTGCGATACTGTGATACTAATTGTGGTTGTTGTGTGAATTAACCACATTTCTTTTCATTATAAACGGTGAATAACGGTATCGGTATCGACACCATTCAATACTGTTTTGTTGCGGTCATTTTCGTAGCAATGGGCCGTCTTTTAAAGCCGTAAGTAGATAAAAATACTGGGAGCATTGCTTCAGTAGAGCCAAATCTCAATATCTATAGTTTGTTCTGTATTTTGCATATCTTCATCCTTAACTTTGCATTTGAGCATTGAGTTGAGCAGTTGAAATTATGTTTATGTAATTTTGATGAGTTCTCTATTTGTGTATGTGGAATGTAGGAGGGGCCATGAATATTATAATGGAATGACCAAGAGCAATTCAAAAATAAATTCATAGCAGGAAGAAGTTCCAAGAAACAGTCAAACTATAGGTCTCAAACTGTAAAGTTACATGTTGTTATGCTTCTCATAGTTAAGGTTTTATGAGTTAGTTCGTAAAAATCAGCATACACAGTTTATCATAATGAATTATATCCCTGATAAATGTTCCTTAATATCAAATTAAATATCTTTTATTGGTTCATGTGTTTATAATTCCTTCGAAACATAGGATTTTTGTTACTCAAAACAATACCTTATGTGACTTAAGTTTTATTGAGTTAAGGGCTGATGGAGCTTTGGATACTGATTCAAATATTGTTGAAGAAAATATTGATCTAATAACTTTTGAATATGCACTTGTGTTGGCACATACTTTCTCTTCATTTTACTCTATCATGCCATGATTTATAGAAATGTCAATTAGCAAAAACCAATTTCGAAAACAATTAGGAACCTCTTCAATCTAATGATATCATTAGAGTATTTTCTTCCTATTAATAAGAAGAATATTATAAGTTTTGAAATGGGTTAAAACCGTAACCATTGCCCAGATTATTCTAGAGTTTGCCTCCTTGTAGTCATCATTCACCGTTAGGTTTTGGATATAGGGAGATACCAGTAATATCCAGATTCTATACAGAGGTAACAATATAACACGTGATGGAATTGAATCACAATATATAAGAGTATTATGAGAGGAGAAAAGTTGTTTTAATGAGAATGTGTCATTTCATTCATGAGTTCCAACAACTATAAAAGTCTCATTGGTTACAATCTAATCAATCACGTGCCAAGAAATAACGCGCTTGGGTTTTTTCGCGTGGCGACAAAAGCAGTTTTAATTTCATCCAGAGAAGGAAGTATAGTAAGATGATTATTCATACTATCATCAACCAATCTAGGAATGACATTTTCAACCATAGAAACATCCTGCAAAATAAAAACATTAGAAGCAAATATATTCTGAAATAGTATACTGTGTGGGTGGTAATTTGGCTTGGCTCAGTATAAATCCCTCTCAAATTTGAGCATTGTAACAGGCTTGAAATAATTCCTAATTTTGGATTTTTCTTCAAAACACCTCCATGTCAAGAGCTAGAGATAATCATATGCTTGTTAGATCAAGTGTAAAAGCACCTTTATGGAAAAATGAATGAGCTGGTTAGAATCAGTCCAAACCTGAAATCAAGCATATGACTCTTAGCAGGAGTTTCTACCATGATGCTCATGCCCTCATGATGGTATTGGAATCTCAATGAAAGTCCAAGGAGATGGTGATTATTCTGAAGGCACGAAGGTCCTCCCAAAGGTCTTTCCTCCTGTAGAGATTAGAACCATACACCACAGTAGTGGCCAAGGGCTTGTTGTCCATCAAGAAAGAAAAAGCCACAAATTGGTTTGAAGAAGAAAGAATGGTTGGATTAAAATCTAACATGCAGAAGCACCAAAGCAGGGGTTGAGGAGAATTGCTGAAGGAAAATAGTTATATCAAGCTTAAGAAACCTATTGCAAAGTAGGTTTGTGAAGACAAAGTAATCTTTTAGCTATTCCTAATGTTTCAATGGGGCTCTTCATAAAGTAAGAGTTTTGAGACATGCTTGGGACCTAGCGCCGTATTTGTAGTTGGAATTTTCATTACCATTGTTGTGAACACTTTCTTGATTATCATCTTCTTCTGGCTCGTCTACTAAGGCTGCCCAGGAGTTCTTTGAGGAATTTTTATATATCATGGTTGTTAGGGAGAAATTTTCATTATCTAACTGCACAATATCAATGATGTTTTGTGTGGCTTCCACAAAGACCGAAATCTGGGAATCGGTTTGCATAGATGGTTAAGAAATGAAATTAAGAGGATTATGAGGTAACTGAGGAGACTCCACTTTTGAATAGATTGAACTGTTTCAGTGCAAAATTCAGGGGTAGAAACTTGTTTATGAACGTTGTTTATATTAGCCATATCATCTTTAGGAATCAGCTTTAGCTTTACGAGCAAAAATGGATTGGGCTGAGTCTTGTTCATGATTGGTTATTTTAAAAAATCAAACCATAACCATTTTCAAATCATTTAAATACTTTGAATTTATAACAAAAACAACATTTTAATCAAAATTGGTTATAAAATCGGTTATAAATTTGGTTATGGTTATATAACGGTTATTTTATAAAATCCAGTTTTTATGGAGTAAGAAAATATTTTTTAATTTTAAAATTAGAATTTTGTATATAACTGATTATAACAAGATACAAAAACTTTAACAATATATAAGATTATATGAATGAATAATTAAAATCATTAAACACTAAACCACTTAATAACTATTCAATTATATCAAAATATTTAAAACATATTTGGATTTGGTTCGGATTTGAGCTTCGAAATCAGATATTTTGCACACCTAGTCTTGTTCAACAACTTGTAGCCCTTACACTGTTGTCCGATTTCTGCAATGAGAAAGAAATTCCACAATATTTTCATATTCAATATGGAAATAATGGACCCTCTTATGGTTGAAAAGGTTTGATATGTCTCTATCAACTAAGACTTTGGCGAATTAAATAAAATCCTTAGCCTCAATAATTATCGACGGATGAAGAATATAGCCCACACACAGGCGGAGTATTTTGATGAGAAGATGGATTAAAGTCTTTAGTACAGGCAAACATTTTCAAAGAACTAGGGCTTAGTTGATTACAAAGCCCTTACCCTCCTCATGTCCTCAACGCTAGAGAATATGAATTCATAATAACCCTTATCGGTGAGAGCTCCTTAATTTTCATATCGGACCAAATCGTTTAGCTTTGATTGGAGAGCCAAGACAATAGGCGTTGCTCCCTTTGGAAAAATAATTCTATCTTGAAGGTTATTCTTACAATCTTAAAGTCTTGCTTTGTATTCTTCTTCTAGAATTGTTATGGATAGCTTGTCACCCATGATAAGCTTGAGGAGTTTTCTACGTGATTAAAGAAAATCTTTTTAAGTTGAACATGAAGCTCTTCTATTTTAAGAAAGATATGCCCTATACATGGTGAGTTAAAGAAACATGATCGAGATTTATGAAGAAAGTTTAGGGTTTTGGCTGGCTTTTATAGTGAGAAGGATGAGCTTCTCACTAGAATGTCCACCCTCAATGCTTGGTAGTTGGACTTCTGAATTCAACATATGATTCTCATAAGGTTGGCTTAACATTTGGATAAAGAGCAAATAAAAATGACCATTTATTTTTTAAAAGCAACTCAATTCATATGTCAAAACAAATGGTCTAATGGCATTAATATGAAAATGAATTTGTTGTATTCACATTTATAAAGAAAAAACAGATATTACTATAAATTAGTTAATCATAAACATATCATAGACTTTCTGGTGAGAGATCGTTATGATTTACTTAAAATTCTTTTATTATATTTGTTGTCTTTTTGTTAGGTTTTGATAGTATTTTTTTTGATTTTTTTTTTAAATAACTAAGTTTTAAAGTTATATTACTAAACTTAACCTTCTCCAATAATTTTCAATCTAATCATATTTTAAAAAATAATTAAAGAGGCGACACTTGAATTGGCGCCTCTTATATTTTTTCTTCTTCTTTCTTTTCATTTATTTGCGGATTTTTCTCTGGATTTTACTTTCGGTAGTTATTTTTTAATTTTGAAAACATGGTTATATTAGGAATTACCGAGAAAATTGGTTACTTTGATAGTAAACTTTAAAATTAGATTATTTTGAAAATATTTAATATTTTCATTAATAATTATATTTTGCATTCAAAGAAAAAAGTTTTTTTTCTCATTATTTGAAATTAGTACAAAATTTGAATGGGAAATTTATTAACCTATACAAACATTAAAATTAAAAAAAAAACTTTAATCAAAATATTTTAATTTAATTATATTATTTAAATAAATTTTTAAATTATGAATATTTACTCTTAAATAGGTCTTAAGATTTTGAAAATTTTAGGAATTTTTTAGATTACACATTCTTTATTTAGAGATTTAGAAGTCTGTAGTAATATTACATAGAATAAATCAAAGGTAATAGTTAAATATACATATCAAAGTTTGAAATGTATTTAAAATTTAATTTTATAACTTTATATTGAGAGGTTTTACTTTAAAAGTCATTTGAACTGTAAGATAAAATATCAGCGTATTTTAGTTTTAATTTGATTTTAAAATAAAGCGAATCAAAACAAATCAAACCAATACAATTTAAATTGTTTGGTTTTCTCAAAATTTTTTATTGAGTTAACACATAAAGATAACATAATTTTGTGTTTAATCATTCATATATTATCATAAAATAAATTTGTAATTTTTAAATAAATTTATAATTTCATACATAAATATGAATTGTGTCTAATAATTCTATTCTATGTCTAAAGGATAAACATGAAATTTGTTTTAAAATAAATTTAAAATACTATAATTTGTCCAATTAATTCAAGGGCTTGTTTAAATTTAAAAATATGCCAAAAATACAAAATTGATTTTGAAAACAAATTATAATTTGACTTATCATTTAAAATCATATGTAAAATTGATTTTGAAAACAAAATATAATTTAACATTAAAAAACATATCTGAATATCAATTTCGTAATTAAAAATTATTGAGCCCTTCAAAATTTGCAATCTAGTGTTTTAGCACATACTACCTCCACTAGACCAATCGTGCCGTGATATATAAATATAAACAAGTTCATGCGTGTGATTATGCTATCATAACAATGACTATAAGTTCTTTTTTACTATCAATAATATAAAGGGTACACATAGAGCACTCCATCATACTACTCTTCTCTTTGCTCACAAATGGAAGTTATAAGACGGTTCTTTTATTTACTAATATATAATATGTATAACAATATATAAAGGCAAATCATATATTTGGTGTAACTTATTTTTATTTCAAATTTACCCTCAAACATACCAATTTCGAGACTAATATTTTTGAACTTGAAATTTAGTGAGTTAATATACATGGCAAAATATAATTTTGGTGTAGCATTTTTCTTCCCAAAATACCCATTTCATTTTAAAACTTAACTTCTTTTGCTCACAAATGGAAGTTACAAGGCAGTTTATTAACTTTTATTTACTAATATATAATATGTATAACAATATATAAAGGCAAATCATATATTTGGTGTAACTTATTTTATTTCCAACTTTACCCCTCAAACATACAAATTTTCGAACTAATATTTTTTAATTGAGAATTTAGTGAGTTAATATACATGGCAAAATATAATTTTGGTGTATCATTTTCTTCAAAATACCCTTTTCATTTTAAATCTTAACTTCTCTTTGCTCACAAATGGAAGTTATAAGACGGTTTATTAACTTTTATTTACTAATATATAATATGTATAACAATATATAAAGGCAAATCATATATTTGGTGTAACTTATTTTTATTAAATTTACCCTCAAACATACCAATTTTCAGATTAATATAATTTGAACTTGATATTTAGTGAGTTAATATACATGGCAAAATATAATTTTGGTGTAGCATTTTTCTTCCCAAAATACCTTTTTCATTTTAAATCTTAACTTCTCTTTGCTCACAAATGGAAGTTATAAGGCCAGTTTATTAACTTTTATTTACCAATATATAATACGTATAACAATATATAAAGACAAATCATATATTTGGAGTAACTTATTTCTATTTCCAAATTCCTCAAACATACCAATTTAAGACTAATATTTTTCAACTTGAGAATTTAGTGAGTTAATATACATGGCAAAATATAATTTTGGTGTAGCATTTTCTTCCCAAAATACCCTCTTCATTTTAAATCTTAACTTCTCTGCTCACAAATGGAAGTTATAAGACCAGTTTATTAACTTTTATTTACTAATATATAATATGTATAACAATATATAAAGGCAAATCATATATTTGGTGTAACTTATTTTATTTCCAAATTTACCCTCAAACATACCAATTTTCAGACTAATATTTTTGAATTTGAGAATTTAGTGAGTTAATATACATGCAAAATATAATTTTGGTAGACATTTTTCTTCCCAAAATACCCTTTTCATTTTAAATCTTAACTTCTTTGCTCACAAATGGAAGTTATAAGGCGGTTTATTAACTTTTATTTACTAATATATAATATATACAATATACAAAGGCAAATCATATATTTGGTGTAACTTATTTTTTATTTCCAACTTTACCCCTCAAACATACCATTTTTCGATTAATATTTTTGAACTTGAGAATTTAGTGAGTTAATATACATGGCAAAATATAATTTTGGTGTATCATTTTCTTCCCAAAATACCCTTTCATTTTAAATCTTAACTTCTCTTTTGCTCACTTTTATTTACTAATACATAATATATATAACAATATATAAAGGCAAATCATATATTTGGTGTAACATATTTTATTACCAAATTTACCCTCAAACATACCAATTTTCGGACTAATATATTTTGAACTTGATATTTAGTGAGTTAATATACATGGCAAAATATAATTTTGGTGTAGCATTTTTTCTTCCCAAAATACCTTTTCATTAAAATCTTAACTTCTCTTTGCTCACAGGAAGTTATAAGATGGTTTATTAACTTTTATTTACTAATATATAATATATAACAATATATAAAGGCAAATCATATACTTGGTGTAACTTATTTTTATTTCAAATTTACCCTCAAACATACTAATTTTCAGACTAATATTTTTGAACTTGAGAATTTAGTGAGTTAATATACATGGCAAAATATAATTTTAACATTTATTTCTTAAAATACCTTTCATTTAAATCTTAACTTTCTATGCTCATAAATGGTAGTTATAAGACGGTTTATTAACTTTTATTTACTATTATATAATATCTATAACAATATATAAAGGCAAATAATTCATTTGGTTTAACTTAGTTTTATTTCCAATTTACCCTCAAACATACCAATTTTAAGACTAATATTTTTTGAACTATAGAATTTAGTGAGTTAATATACATGGCAAAATATAATTTTTGTGTAGCATTTATTTCTTCCCAAAATACCCTTTTCATTTTAAATGTTAACTTCTTTTGCTCACAAAGGAAGTTATAAAAGTTTGTTAACTTTTATTTACTAATATATAATATCTATAACATTATCTAAAAGCAAATCATATATTTAGTGTAACTTATTTTTATCAAATTTACCCTCAAACATACCAATTTCGGACTAATATTTTTCAACTTGAGAATTTAGTGAGTTAATATACATGGCAAAATATAATTTTTGTGTAGCATTTTTCTTAAAATACCTTTTCATTTTAAATCTTAACTTCTCTTTGCTCACAAATGGAAGTTATAAGATGGTTTATTAACTTTTATTTACTAATATATAATACGTATAACAATATATAAAGGCAAATCATATATTTGGTGTAACTTATTTTTATTTCCAAATTTACCTCAAACATACCAATTTTCGGACTAATATTTTTTCAACTTGAGAATTTAGTGAGTTAATATACATGGCAAAATATAATTTTGGTGTAGCATTTTTTCTTCCCAAAATACCCTCATCATTTTTAATCTTAACTTCTCTTTGCTCACAAATGGAAGTTATAAGACGGTTTATTAACTTTTTATTACTAATATATAATATGTATAACAATATATTAAGGCCAATCATATATTTGGTGTAACTTATTTTTATTTTCAAATTTATCCCTCAAACATACAAATTTTCAGACTAATATTTTTTCAACTTGAGAATTTAGTGAGTTAATATACATGGTAAAATATAATTTTGGTGTAGCATTTTTTTCTTCCCAAAATGCCCTTTTCATTTTAAATCTTAACTTTTCTTTGCTCATAAATAGTAGTTATAAGACGGTTTATTAAATTTTATTTACTATTATATAATATCTATAACACTATATAAAGGCAAATAATTCATTTGGTTTAACTTAGTTTTATTTCCAAATTTACCCCTCAAACATACCAATTTGCAGACTTATATTTTTTGAACTTGAGAATTTAGTGAGTTAATATACATGGCAAAATATAATATTTGTGTAGCATTTATTTCTTCCCAAAATACCCTTTTCATTTTAAATGTTAACTTCTCTTTCCTCACATATGGAAGTTATAAAATGGTTTGTTAACTTTTATTTACTAATATATAATATCTATAACTATATCTAAAAGCAAATCATATATTTGGTGTAACTTATTTTTATTTCCAAATTTACACCTCAAACATACCAATTTTCAGACTAATATTTTTCCAACTTGAGAATTTAGTGAGTTAATATACACGGCAAAATATAATTTTTGTCTAGCAGTTTTTTCTTCCCAAAATACCCTTTTCATTTTAAATCTTTACTTTTCTTTGCTCACAAATGGAAGTTTTAAGAGGGTTTATTAACATTTATTTACTAATATATAATACGTATAACAATATATAAAGGCAAATCATATATTTGGTGTAACTTATTTTTATTTCCAAATTTACCCTCAAACATACAATATTGACTAATACTTTTCAACTTGAGAATTTAGTGAGTTAATATACATGGCAAAATATAATTTTGGTGCATTTTCTTCCCAAAATACCCTTTTCATTTTTAAATCTTAACTTCTCTTTGCTCACAAATGAAGTTATAAGACAGTTTATTTTTCTTACTAATATATAATATATATAACAACATATAAAAGCAAATCATATATTTGGTGTAACTTATTTTATTTCAAATTTATCCTCAAACATACAATTTTCGACTAATATTTTTCAACTTGAGAATTTAGTGAGTTAATATTCATGGTAAAAATATAATTTTGGTGTAGCATTTTTTCTTCCCAAAATACCCTTTCATTTTAAATCTTAACTTTTCTTTGCTTAGTAGTTATAAGGCGGTTTATTAACTTTTATTTACTATTATATAATATTTATAACAATATAAAAGGCAAATAATTCATTTGGTGTAACTTATTTTTATTTCCAAATTTACCCCTCAAACATACCAATTTTCAGACTAATATTTTTTGAACTTGATAATTTAGTGAGTTATTATACATGCCAAAATATAATTTTGGTGTATTTTCCCGAAATACCTTTTCATTTTAAATCTTAACTTCTCTTTGCTCACAAATGGAGGTTATAAGACGGTTGATTAACTTTTATTTACTAATATATAATATCTATAACAATATCTAAAAGCAAATCATATTATTGGGGTAACTTATTTTTATTTCTAAATTTACCCCTCAAACATACCAATTTTCAGAGTAATATTTTTTCAACTTGAGAATTTAGTGAGTTAATATACATGGCAAAATATAATTTTGGTGTAGCATTTATTTCTTCCCAAAATACCCTTTTCATTTTAAATCTTAACTTTTCTTTGCTCATAAATGGTAGTTATAGGACGGTTTATTAACTTTTATTAACTATTATATAATATCTATAACAATATATAAACGCAAAAAATTCATTTGGTTTAACTTATTTTTATTTCCAAATTTACCCCTCAAACATCACAATTTTCAGACTAATATTTTTTGAACTTGAGAATTTAGTGAGTTAATATACATGACAAAATATAATTTTTGTGTAGCATTTATTTCTTTCCAAAATACCCTTTTCATTTTAAATCTTAACTTCTCTTTGCTCACAAATGGAAGTTATAAGACGGTTTATTAACTTTTATTTACTAATATATAATATCTATCACAATATCTAAAAGCAAATCATATATTTGGTGTAACTTATTTTTATTTCCAAATTTACCCCTCAAACATACGAATTTTCAGACTTATATTTTTTCAACTTGAGAATTTAGTGAGTTAATATACATGTCAAAATATAATTTTTGTATAGCATTTTTTTCTTCCAAAAATACCCTTTTCATTTTAAATCTTAACTTTTCTTTGCTCATAAATGGTAGTTATAAGACGGTTTATTAAATTTTATTTACTATTATATAATATCTATAACAATATATAAAGGCAAATAATTCATTTGGTTTAACTTAGTTTTATTTCCAAATTTACCCCTCAAACATACCAATTTGCAGACTAATATTTTTTGAACTTGAGAATTTAGTGAGTTAATATACATGGCAAAATATAATTTTTGTGTAGCATTTATTTCTTCCCAAAATACCCTTTTCATTTTAAATCTTAACTTCTCTTTGCTCACAAATGGAAGTTATAAGACGGTTTATTAACTTTTATTTACTAATTTATAATATGTATAACAATATATAAAGGCAAATCATATATTTGGTGTAACTTATTTTTATTTCCATTTACCCTCAAACATACCAATTTTTCAGACTAATATTTTTTCAACTTGAGAATATAGTGAGTTAATATACATGGCAAAATATAATTTTGGTGTAGCATTTTTTTCTTCCCAAAATACCATTTTCATTTTAAATCTTAACTTCTCTTTGCTCACAAATGGAAGTTATAAGATGGTTTATTAACTTTTACTTACTAATATATAATACGTATAAAAATATATAAAGGCAAATCATATATTTGGTGTAACTTATTTTTATTTCCAAATTTACCCCTCAAACATACCAATTTTCAGACTAATATTTTTTCAACTTGAGAATTTAGTGAGATAATATACCTGGCAAAATATAATTTTGGTGTAGCATTTTTTTCTTCCCAAAATACCCTCATCATTTTTAATCTTAACTTCTCTTTGCTCACAAATGGAAGTTATAAGACGGTTTATTAACTTTTATTTACTAATATATAATATCTATAACAATATCTAAAAGCATATCATATATTTGGTGTAACTTATTTTTATTTTCAAATTTACCCCTCAAACATACGAATTTTCAGACTAATATTTTTTCAACTTGAGAATTTAGTGAGTTTATATACATGGCAAAATATAATTTTGGTGTAGCATTTATTTCTTCCCAAAATACCCTTTTCATTTTAAATGTTAACTTTTCTTTGCTCATAAATGGTAGTTATAGGACGGTTTATTAACTTTTATTAACAATTATATAATATTTATAACAATATATAAAGGCAAATAATTCATTTGGTTTAACTTATTTTTATTTCCAAATTTACCCCTCAAACATAACAGTTTTCAGACTAATATTTTTTGAACTTGAGAATTTAGTGAGTTAATATACATGACAAAATATAATTTTTGTGTAGCATTTATTTCTTCCCAAAATACCCTTTTCATTTTAAATCTTAACTTTTCTTTGCTCATAAATGGTAGTTATAAGACGGTTTATTAAATTTTATTTACTATTATATAATATCTATAACAATATATAAAGGCAAATAATTCATTTGGTTTAACTTAGTTTTATTTCCAAATTTACCCCTCAAACATACCAATTTGCAGACTAATATTTTTTGAACTTGAGAATTTAGTGAGTTAATATACATGGCAAAATATAATTTTTGTGTAGCATTTATTTCTTCCCAAAATACCCTTTTCATTTTAAATCTTAACTTCTTTGCTCCAAATGGAAGTTATAAGATGATTAACTTTTATTTACTAATGTATAATATGTATAACAATATATAAAGGCAAATCATATATTTGGTGTAACTTTTTTTATTTCCAATTTACCCTCAAACATACCAATTTCGACTAATATTTTTTCAACTTGAGAATATAGTGAGTTAATATACATGGAAAAATATAATTTTGGTGTAGCATTTTTTTCTTCCCAAAATACCCTTTTCATTTTAAATCTTTACTTTTCTTTCCTCACAAATTAAAGTTATAAGAGGGTTTATTAACATTTATTTAATATATAATAATATAACAATATAAAAAGCAAATCATATATTTAATGTAACTTATTTTATTTCCAAATTTACCCTCAAACATACCAATATTCGACTAATATTTTTCAACTTGAATTTAGTGAGTTAATATACATGGCAAAATATAATTTTGGTGTAGCATTTTTTCTTCCCAAAATACCCTCATCATTTTTAATCTTAACTTCTCTTTGCTCACAAATGGAAGTTATAAGACGGTTTATTAACTTTTTATTACTAATATATAATATGTATAACAATATATTAAGGTCAATCATATATTTGGTGTAACTTATTTTTATTTCCAAATTTATCCCTCAAACATACAAATTTTCAGACTAATATTTTTTCAACTCGAGAATTTAGTGAGTTAATATACATGGTAAAATATAATTTTGGTGTAGCATTTTTTTCTTCTCAAAATACCCTTTTCATTTTAAATCTTAACTTTTCTTTGCTCATAAATAGTAGTTATAAGACGGTTTATTAACTTTTATTTACTATTATATAATATTTATAACAATATAAAAAGGCAAATAATTCATTTGGTGTAACTTATTTTTATTTCCAAATTTATCCCTCAAACATACTAATTTTCAGACTAATATTTTTTGAACTTGATAATTTAGTGAGTTAATATACATACCAAAATATAATTTTTGTGTAGCATTTTTTTCTTCCCAAAATACCTTTTTCATTTTAAATCTTAACTTCTCTTTGCTCACAAATGGAAGTTATAAGACGGTTTATTAACTTTTATTTACTAATATATATATCTATAACAATATCTAAAGCAAATCATATATTTGGTGTAACTTATTTTATTTCAAATTTACCCTCAAACATACCAATTTTCAGACTAATATTTTTTGAACTTGAGAATTTTGTGAGTTAATATACATGGCAAAATATAATTTTCGTGCAGCATTTATTTCTTCCCAAAATACCCTTTTCATTTTAAATCTTAACTTTTCTTTGCTCATAAATGGTAGTTATAAGACGGTTTATTAAATTTTATTTACTATTATATAATATCTATAACAATATATAAAGGCAAATAATTCATTTGGTTTAACTTAGTTTTATTTCCAAATTTACCCCTCAAACATACCAATTTGCAGACTTATATTTTTTGAACTTGAGAATTTAGTGAGTTAATATACATGGTAAAATATAATTTTTGTGTAGCATTTATTTCTTCCCAAAATACCCTTTTCATTTTAAATGTTAACTTCTCTTTCCTCAAATATGGAAGTTATAAAATGGTTTGTTAACTTTTATTTACTAATATATAATATCTATAACTATATCTAAAAGCAAATCATATATTTGGTGTAACTTATTTTATTCCAAATTTACCCTCAAACATACCAATTTTCAGACTAATATTTTTCCAACTTGAGAATTTAGTGAGTTAATATACACGGCAAAATATAATTTTTGTCTAGCAGTTTTTTCTTCCCAAAATACCCTTTTCATTTTAAATCTTTACTTTTCTTTGCTCACAAATGGAAGTTATAAGAGGGTTTATTAACATTTATTTACTAATATATAATACGTATAACAATATATAAAGGCAAATCATATATTTGGTGTAACTTATTTTTATTTCCAAATTTACCCCTCAAACATACCAATATTCAGACTAATATTTTTTCAACTTGAGAATTTAGTGAGTTAATATACATGGCAAAATATAATTTTGGTGTAGCATTTTTTCTTCCCAAAATTCCCTCATCATTTTTAATCTTAACTTCTCTTTGCTCACAAATAGAAGTTATAAGACGGTTTATTAACTTTTTCTTACTAATATATAATATGTATAACAACATATAAAGGCAAATCATATATTTGGTGTAGCTTATATTTATTTCAAAATTTATCCCTCAAACATACAAATTTTCAGACTAATATTTTTTCAACTTGAGAATTTAGTGAGTTAATATACATGGTAAAATATAATTTTGGTGTAGCATTTTTTTCTTCCCAAAATACCCTTTTCATTTAAAATCTTAACTTTTCTTTGCTCATAAATGGTAGTTATAAGACGGTTTATTAACTTTTATTTACTATTATATAATATTTATAACAATATAAAAAGGCAAATAATTCATTTGGTGTAACTTATTTTTATTTCCTAATTTACCCCTCAAACATACCAATTTTCAGACTAATATTTTTTGAACTTGAGAATTTAGTGAGTTAATATACATGCCAAAATATAATTTTTGTGTAGCATTTTTTTCTTCCCAAAATACCTTTTCATTTTAAATCTTAACTTCTTTTGCTCACAAATGGAGTTATAAGACAGTTTATTAACTTTTATTTACTAATATAATATCTATCACAATATCTAAAAACAAATCATATATTTGGTGTAACTTATTTTATTTAAATTTACCCTCAAACATACCAATTTTCAGACTTATATTTTTCAACTTAGAATTTAGTGAGTTAATATACATGTCAAAATATAATTTTTTTGTAGCATTTTTCTTCCAAAATACCTTTTCATTTTAAATCTTAACTTCTCTTTGCTCACAAATGGAAGTTATCAGAATTATTAACTTTTATTTACTAATATATATATAACAATATATAAAAGGCAAATCATATATTTGGTGTAACTTATTTTTATTACAAATTTACCCTCAAACATACCAATTTTCAGACTAATATAATTTGAACTTGATATTTAGTTAGTTAATATACATGGCAAAATATAATTTTGGTGTAGCATTTATTTCTTCCCAAAATACCCTTTTCATTTTAAATCTTAACTTTTCTTTGCTCATAAATGGTAGTTATAAGACGGTTTATTAAATTTTATTTACTATTATATAATATCTATAACAATATATAAAGGCAAATAATTCATTTGGTTTAACTTAGTTTTATTTCCAAATTTACCACTCAAACATACCAATTTGCAGACTAATATTTTTTGAACTTGAGAATTTAGTGAGTTAATATACATGGCAAAATATAATTTTTGTGTAGCATTTATTTCTTCCCAAAATACCCTTTTCATTTTAAATCTTAACTTCTCTTTGCTCACAAATGGAAGTTATAAAACGGTTTATAAACTTTTATTTATTAATTTATAATATGTATAACAATATATAAATGCAAATCATATATTTGGTGTAACTTATTTTTATTTCCAAATTTACCCCTCAAACATACCAATTTTCAGACTAATATTTTTTGAACTTGAGAATTTAGTGAGTTAATATACATGGCAAAATATAATTTTGGTGTAGCATTTTTTCCTTCCCAAAATACCCTTTTCATTTTAAATCTTAACTTCTCTTTGATCACAAATAGAAGTTATAAGACAGTTTATTAACTTTTATTTACTAATATATAATATGTATAACAATATATAAAGGCAAATCATATATTTGGTGTAACTTATTTTTATTTCCAAATTTACCCTCAAACATACCAATTTTCAGACTAATATTTTTTGAACTTTAGAATTTAGTGAGTTAATATACATGTCAAAATATAATTTTGGTGTAGCATTTTTTTCTTCCAAAAATACCCTTTTCATTTTAAATCTTAACTTCTCTTTGATCACAAATAGATGTTATAAGACGGTTTATTAACTTTTATTTACTAATATATAATATGTATAACAATATATAAAGGCAAATCATATATTTGGTGTAACTTATTTTTATTTCCAAATTTACCCCTCAAAAATACCAATTTTCAGACTAATATTTTCTGAACTTGAAAATTTAGTGAGTTAATATACATGTCAAAATATAATTTGGGTGTAGCATTTTTTTCTTTCCAAAATTCCCTTTTCATTAAAAATCTTAACTTCTCTTTGCTCACAAATGGAAGTTATAAGACGGTTGATTAACTTTTATTTATTAATATATAATATGTATAACAATATATAAAGGCAAATCATATATTTGGTGTAACTTTTTGTTATTTCGAAATTTACCCCTCAAACATACCAATTTTCAGACTAATATTTTTTGAACTTGAGAATTTAGTGAGTTAATATACATGGCAAAATATAATTTTGGGGTAGAATTTTTTTCTTCCCAAAATAACGTATTCATTTTAAATTTTAACTTCTCTTTGCTCACAAATGAAAATTATAAGACGGTTTATTACCTTTTATTTACTAATATATAATATGTATAACAATATATAAAGGCAAATCATATATTTGGTGTAACTTATTTTTATTTCAAATTTACCCTCAAACATACCAATTTAGACTAATATTTTTTGAACTTAGAATTTAGTGAGTTAATATACATGGCAAAATATAATTTTGTTGTAGCATTTTTTTCTTCCCAAAATACCCTTTTCATTTTAATCTGCTTCTCTTTGATCACAAATAGAAGTTATAAGAATGATTCTTTTTATTTACTAATATAATATGTATAACAATATATGGCAAATCATATATTTGGTGTAACTTATTTTTATTTCCAAATTTACCCCTCAAAAATACCAATTTTCAGACTAATATGTTTTGAACTTGAGAATTTAGTGAGTTAATATACATGGCAAAATATAATTTCTGTGTAGCATTTTTTTCTTCCCAACATACCCTTTTAATTTTAAATCTTAACTTCTCTTTGCTCACATATGGAAGTTATAAGACAGTTTATTAAGTTTTATTTACTAATATATAATATGTATAACAATACATATCGGCAAATCATATATTTGGTGTAACTTATTTTTATTTCCAAATTTACCCCTCAAACATACCAATTTTCAAACTAATATTTTTTGAATTTGTGAATTTAGTGAGTTAATACACATGGCAAAATATAATTTTTGTATAGGATTTTTTTCTTTCCAAAATACCCTTTTCATTTTAAATCTTAACTTCTCTTTTCTCCCAAATGGAAGTTATAAGACGGTTTATTAACTTTTATTTACTAATATATAATATGTATAACAATATATAAAGGCAAATCATATATTTGGTGTAACTTATTTTTATTTCCAAATTTACCCTCAAACATACCAATTTAAGACTAATATTTTTGAACTTTATGAATTTAGTGAGTTAATATACATGGCAAAATATAATTTTGGTGTAGCATTTTTTTCATCCCAAAATACCATTTTCATTTTAAATCTTTACTTCTCCTTGCTCACAAATGGAAGTTATAAGACGGTTTATTAACTTTTATTGACTAATATATAATATGTGTAACAATATATAAATGCAAATCATATATTTGGTGTAACTTACTTTTATTTCCAAATTTATCCCTCAAACATACCAATTTTCAGACTAATATTTTTTGAACTTGAGAATTTAGTGAGTTAATATACATGGCAAATTATAATTTTGGTGTAGCATTTTTTGCTTCCCAAAATACCCTTTTCATTAAAAATCTTAACTTCTCTTTGCTCACAAATGGAAGTTATAAGACGGTTTATTAACTTTTATTGACTAATATATAATATGTATAACAATATATAAATCATATATTTATTTGTAACTTATTTTATTTCAAATTTACCCTCAAACATACCAATTTTCCGACTAATATTTTTTGAACTTGAGAATATAATGAGTTAATATACATGGCAAAATATAATTTTGGTGTAGTATTTTTTTCTTCCCAAAATACCCTTTTTCATTTTAAAATTTAAATTCTCTTTGCTCACAAATGGAAGTTATAAGACGGTTTATTAACTTTTATTTACTAATATATAATATGCATAACAATATATAAAGGCAAATCATATATTTAGTGTAACTTATTTTATTTCAAATTTACCCTCAAACATACCAATTTTGACTAATATTTTTTGACTTGAGAATTTAGTGAGTTAATATGGCAAAATATAATTTTGGTGTAGCATTTTTTCTTCCAAAATACCCTTTTCATTAAAATCTTAACTTCTCCTTGCTCACAAATGGAAAATATAAGATGACTTTATGCTTTTATTACTTATATATATGTATATATATAATGACATAAAATTTGGTGTAACTTATTTTTATTTCAAAATTTACCCCTCAAACATACCAATTTCGGACTAATATTTTTGAACTTTAAAATTTGTGAGTTAATATACATGGCAAAATATAATTTTGGTGTAGCATTTCTTCCCAAAATATCCTTTTCATTTAAATCTTAACTTTTCTTTGCTCTTAAATGGAAGTTATAAGCGGTTTATTGACTTTTATTGACTTATATATTATGTATAAAATATATAATAGCAAATCATAAATTTGGTGTAACTTATTTTTCAAATTTACCCTCAAACATACCAATTTCGGACTAATATTTTTGAACTTGTGAATTTAGTGAGTTAATATACATGGCAAATATAATTTTGGTGTAAGTTTTTCTTTCCAAAACCCTTTTCATTTTAAATCTTAACTTCTCTTTTCTCCCAAATGGAAGTTATAAGGCAGTTTATCTTTTATTTACTAATATATAATATGTATAACAATATATAAAGGCAAATCATATATTTGGTGTAACTTATTTTTATTTCCAAATTTACCCCTCAAACATACCAATTTTAAGACTAATATATTTTGAACTTTATGAATTTAGTGAGTTAATATACATGGCAAAATATAATTTTGGTGTAGCATTTTTTTCATCCCAAAATACCATTTTCATTTTAAATCTTTACTTCTCCTTGCTCACAAATGGAAGTTATAAGACGGTTTATTAACTTTTATTGACTAATATATATAATATAACAATATATAATGATCATATATTTGGTGTAACTTATTTTTATTTCAAATTCACCCTCAAACATACCAATTTTAGACTAATATTTTTGAACTTGAGAATTTAGTGAGTTAATATACATGGCAATTATAATTTTTGTAGCATTTTGCTTCCAAAATACCCTTTTCATTAAAATCTTAACTTCTCTTTGCTCACAAATGGAAGTTATAAGGCCAGTTTATTAACTTTTATTGACTAATATATAATATGTATAACAATATATAAGGCAAATCATATATTTGGTGTAACTTATTTTTATTTCAAATTTACCCCTCAAACATACCAATTTTCGAGACTAATATTTTTTGAACTAGAATATAATGAGTTAATATACATGGCAAAATATAATTTTGGTGTTTTTTCTTTAAAATACCCTTTTTCATTTTAAAATTTAAATTCTCTTTGCTCACAAATGGAAGTTATAAGACGGTTTATTAACTTTTATTTACTAATATATAATATGCATAACAATATATAAAGGCAAATCATATATTTAGTGTAACTTATTTTTATTTTCAAATTTACCACTCAAACATACCAATTTTCAGACTAATATTTTTTGAACTTGAGAATTTAGTGAGTTAATATACATGGCAAAATATAATTTTGGTGTAGCATTTTTTTCTTCCCAAAATACCCTTTTCATTAAAAATCTTAACTTCTCCTTGCTCACAAATGGAAAATATAAGACGACTTATTAACTTTTATTGACTTATATATTATGTATAACAATATATAATGGCAAATCATAAATTTGGTGTAACTGATTTTTATTTCAAAATTTACCCCTCAAACATACCAATTTTCAGACTAATATTTTTTGAACTTTAGAATTTCGTGAGTTGATACACATGGCAAAATATAATTTTGGTGTAGGATTTTTTTCTTCCCAAAATATCCTTTTCATTTTAAATCTTAACTTTTCTTTTCTCTCAAATGGAAGTTATAAGACGGTTTATTGACTTATATATTATGTATAAAAGTATATAATGGCAAATCATAAATTTGGTGTAACTTATTTTTATTTCCAAATTTACCCCTCAAACATACCAATTTTCAGACTAATATTTTTTGAACTTGTGAATTTAGTGAGTTAATACACATGGCAAAATATAATTTTGTTGTAGTTTTTTTTTCTTTCAAAATACCCTTTTCATTTTAACTCTTCTCTTTTCTCCCAAATGGAAGTTATAAGGACAGTTTATTAACTTTTATTTACTAATATATAATGTATAACAATATATAAAGGCAAATCATATATTTGGTAACTTATTTTATTTCCAAATTTACCCTCAAACATACCAATTTTAAGACTAATATATTTTGAACTTTAGAATTTAGTGAGTTAATATACATGAAAATATAATTTTGGTGTAGCATTTTTCTTCCCAAAATACCATTTCATTTAAATCTTTACTTCTCCTTGCTCACAAATGGAAGTTATAAGGCGGTTTATTAACTTTTATTGACTAATATATAATATATATAACAATATATAATGACAAATCATATATTTGGTGTAACTTATTTTTATTTCCAAATTTACCACTCAAACATACCAATTTCGGACTAATATTTTTGAGAATTTAGTGAGTTAATATACATGGCAAATATAATTTTGGTGTAGCATTTTTCTTCCCAAAATACCCTTTTCATTTTAATCTTACTTCTCTTTGCTCACAAATAAGTTATAAGGCGGTTTATTAACTTTTATTTACTAATATATAATATGTATAACAATATATAAAAGCAAATCATATATTTGGTGTAACTTATTTTATTTCAAATTTACCCTCAAACATACCAATTTCGGACTAATATTTCTTGAACTTAGAATTTAGTGAGTTAATATACATGATATAATTTTGGTTTGTAGCATTTTCTTCCCAAAATACTTTTCATTAAAAATCTTAACTTCTCTTTGCTCACAAATGGAAGTTATAAGGCAGTTAATAACTTTTATTGACTTATATAATATGTATAACAATATATAATTTCAAATCATATATTTGTGTAACTTATTTTATTTCCAAATTTACCCTCAAACATACCAATTTTCAGACTAATATTTTTGAACAGAATTTAGTGAGTTAATATACATGGCAAAATATAATTTTGGTGTAGCATTTTTCTTCCCAAAATACCCTTTTCATTAAAAATCTTCTTCTCTTTGCTCACAAATGGATTATAAGGCGGTTTATAACTTTTATTGACTAATATATAATATATAACAATATATAAAGGAAAATCATATATTTGGTGTAACTTATTTTTATTTCAAATTTACCCTCAAACATACCAATTTTCATACTAATATTTTTGAACTTGAAATTTAGTGAGTTAATATACATGGCAAAATATAATTTTGGTGTAGTATTTTTCTTCCAAAATACCCTTTTCATTTAAATCTTAAATTCTTTGCTCACAAATGGAAGTTATAAGGCGGTTTATTAACTTTTATTTAATATATAATATCATAACAATATATAAAGGCAAATCATATATTTGGTGTAACTTATTTTAATTTTCAAATTTACCCTCAAACATACCAATTTTAGGACTAATATTTTTGAACTTGAGAATTTAGTGAGTTAATATACATGGCAAAATATAATTTTGGTGTAGCATTTTTCAAAATACCCTTTTCATTAAAAATCTTAACTTCTCTTTCTCCAAATGGAAAATATAAAGGCGGTTATTAACTTTTTTTATTGACTTATATAATATATATATAACAATATATAATGGTCATAAATTTGGTGTAACTTATTTTATTTCAAAATTCCCCTCAAACATACCAATTTTCGGACTAATATTTTTTGAACTTTAGAATTTCGTGAGTTAATACACATGGCAAAATATAATTTTGGTGTAGGATTTTTTTCTTCCCAAAATACCCTTTTCATTTTAAATCTTAACTTCTCTTTTCTCCCAAATGGAAGTTATAAGACGGTTTATTGACTTATATTGACTTATATATTATGTATAAAAGTATATAATGGCAAATCATAAATTTGGTGTAACTTATTTTTATTTCCAAATTTACCCCTCAAACATACCAATTTTCAAACTAATAATTTTTTAACTTGAGAATTTAGTAAGTTAATATACATGTCGAAATATAATTTTGGTGGAGCATTTTTTTCTTCCCAAAATACCCTTTTCATTAAAATCTTAACTTCTCTTTGCTCAATTATAAAATGATTTATTAACTTTTATTTACTAATATATAATATATAACAATATATAAAGGCAAATCATATATTTGGTGTAACTTATTTTATTTCAAATTTACCCTCAAACATACCAATTTCGGACTAATATTTTTGAACTTGAGAATTTAGTGAGTTAATATGGCAAAATATAATTTTGTGTAGCATTTTTTCTTCCCAAAATACCCTTATCATTTTAAATCTTAACTTCTCTTTGCTCACAAATGGAAGTTATAAGACAGTTTATTAACTTTTATTTACTAATATATAATATATAACAATATATAAAGCAAATCATATATTTGGTGTAACTTATTTTATTTCCAAATTTACCCTCAAACATACCAATTTCGGACTAATATTTTTAACTTGAGAATTTAGTGAGTTAATATACATGGCAAAATATAATTTTGGTGTAGCATTTTTCTTCCCAAAATACCTTTTCATTAAATCTTAACTTCTCTTTGCTCACAAATGGAAGTTATAAGGCAGTTTATTAACTTTTATTTACTTATATATGTATAACAATATATAATTTCAAATCATATATTTGGTGTAACTTATTTTTATTTCCAAATTTACCCCTCAAACATACCAATTTTCAGACTAATATTTTTTGAACTTGAGAATTTAGTGAATTAATACATGGCAAAATATAATTTTGGTGTAGCATTTTTCTTCCCAAAATACCTTTTCATTTTAAATCTTAACTTCTCTTTGCTCACAAATGGAAGTTATAAGACGGTTTATTAACTTTTATTTACTAATATATAATATGTATAACAATATATAAAGGCAAATCATATATTTGGTGTAACTTATTTTTATTTCAAAATTTACCCCTCAAACATACCAATTTTAAGACTAATATATTTTGAACTTTATGAATTTAGTGAGTTAATATACATGGCAAAATATAATTTTGGTGTAGCATTTTTTTCATCCCAAAATACCCTTTTCATTTTAAATCTTTACTTCTCCTTGCTCACAAATGGAAGTTATAAGACGGTTTATTAACTTTTATTGACTAATATATAATATGTATAAAAATATATAATGGCAAGTCATATATTTGGTGTAACTTATTTTATTTCCAAATTCACCCCTCAAACATACCAATTTTCAGACTAATATTTTTGAACTTGAGAATTTAGTGAGTTAATATACATGGATAAATATAATTTTTGTAGCATTTTTTTCCAAAATACCCTTTTCATTAAAAATCTTAACTTCTCTTTGCTCACAAATGGAAGTTATAAGACGGTTTATTAACTTTTATTTACTAATATATAATATGTATAACAATATATAAAGGCAAATCATATATTTGGTGTAACTTATTTTATTTCCAAATTTACCCTCAAACATACCAATTTTGGACTAATATTTTTGAACTTGAGAATTTAGTGAGTTAATATACATGGCAAAATATAATTTTGGTGTAGCATTTTTTTCTTCCCAAAATACCCTTTTCATTTTAAATCTTAACTTCTCTTTGCTCACAAATGGAAGTTATAAGACGGTTTATTAACTTTTATTTACTAATATATAATATGTATAACAATATATAAAGGAAAATCATATATTTGGTGTAACTTATTTTTTCCAAATTTACCCTCAAACATACCAATTTTTAGACTAATATTTTTAACTTGAAATTTAGTGAGTTAATATACATGGCAAAATATAATTTTGGTGTAGCATTTTTCTTCCCAAATACCCTTTTCATTTAAATCTTAACTTCTCTTTGCTCACAAATGGAAGTTATAAGACGGTTTATTAAGTTTTATTGACTAATATATAATATATATAACATTATATAAAGGCAAATCATATATTTGGTTTAACTTATTTTTATTACAAAATTTATCCCTCAAACATACCAATTTTAAGACTAATATTTTTTGAAATTGAGAATTTAGTGAGTTAATATACATGGCAAAATATAATTTTGGTGTAGCATTTTTTGCTTCCCAAAATACCCTTTTCATAAAAAATCTTAACTTCTCTTTGCTCACAAATGGAAGTTATAAGACGGTTTATTAACTTTTATTTACTAATATATAATATGTATAACAATATATAAAGGCAAATCATATATTTGGTGTAACTTATTTTTATTTCCAAATTTACCCTCAAACATACCAATTTTCAGACTAATATTTTTGAACTTGAGAATTTAGTGAGTTAATATACATGTCAAAATATAATTTTGGTGTAGCATTTTTTTCTTCCCAAAATACCCTTTTCATTTTAAATCTTAACTTCTCTTTGCTCACAAATGGAAGTTATAAGACTGTTTATAAACTTTTATTTACTAATATATAATATGTATAACAATATATAAAGGCAAATCATATATTTGGTGTAACTTATTTTTATTTCAAAATTTACCCTCAAACATTCCAATTTTCAGACTAATATTTTTTGAACTTGAGAATTTAGTGAGTTAATACATGGAAATATAATTTTGGTTAGCATTTTTTCTTCCCAAAATACCCTTTTCATTAAAATCTTAACTTCTCTTTGCTCACAAATGGAAGTTATAAGACAGTTTATTAACTTTTATTTACTAATATATATATGTTAACAATATATAAAGGCAAATCATATATTTATTTTTATTTCAAATTTACCCTCAAACATACCAATTTTCGGACTAATTTTTTGAACTTGAGAATTTAGTGAGTTAATATACATGGCAAAATATAATTTTGGTGTAGCATTTTTCTTCCCAAAATACCCTTTTCATTTTAAATCTTAATTCTCTTTGCTCACAAATGGAATTATAAGACGGTTTATTAACTTTTATTTACTAATATATATGTATACAATATATAAAGGCAAATCATATATTTGGTGTAACTTATTTTTATTTCAAATTTACCCTCAAACATACCAATTTGAAACTAATATTTTTTGATTTGAGAATTTAGTGAGTTAATATACATGGCAAAATATAATTTTGGTGTAGCATTTTTTTCTTCCCAAAATACCCTTTTCATTTTAAATCTTAACTTCTCTTTGCTCACAAATGGAAGTTATAAGACGGTTTATTAACTTTTATTTACTAATATATAATATGTATAACAATATATAAATGCAAATCATATATTTGGTGTAACTTACTTTTATTTCAAATTTACCCTCAAACATACCAATTTTCAGACTAATATTTTTTGAACTTGAGAATTTAGTGAGTTAATATACATGGCAAAATATAATTTTGGTGTAGCATTTTTCTTCCCAAAATACCCTTTTCATTAAAAATCTTAACTTCTCTTTGCTCACAAATGGAAGTTATAAGACAATTTATTAACTTTTATTTACTAATATAATATGTATAACAATATATAAAAGCAAATCATATATTTGGTGTAACTTATTTTTATTTCAAATTTACCCTCAAACATACCAATTTTGACTAATATTTTTGAACTTGAGAATTTAGTGAGTTAATATACATGGCAAAATATAATTTTGGTGTAGCATTTTTTCTTCCCAAAATACCCTTTTCATTTTAAACTTCTCTTTGCTCACAAATGGAAGTTATAAGGCAGTTTATTAACTTTTATTTACTAATATATAATATGTATAACAATATATAAAGGCAAATCATATATTTGGTGTAACTTATTTTATTTCAAATTTACCCTCAAACATACCAATTTTCAGACTAATATTTTTGAACTTGAGAATTTAGTGAGTTAATATACATGTCAAAATATAATTTTGGAGCATTTTTTCTTCCCAAAATACCCTTTTCATTAAAAATTTAACTTCTCTTTGCTCTGGAAGTTATAAGACGGTTTATTAACTTTTATTTACTAATATATAATATATAACAATATATAAAGGCAAATCATATATTTGGTGTAACTTATTTTTATTTCAAATTTACCCCTCAAACATACCAATTTTCGGACTAATATTTTTGAACTTGAGAATTTAGTGAGTTAATATACATGTCAAAATATAATTTTGGTGTAGCATTTTTTCTTCCAAAATACCCTTTTCATTTTAAATCTAACTTCTCTTTGCTCACAAATGGAAGTTATAAGGAGTTATAAACTTTTATTTACTAATATATAATATGTATAACAATATATAAAAAATCATATATTTGGTGTAACTTATTTTTATTTCAAATTTACCCTCAAACATACCAATTTCAGACTAATATTTTTTGACTTGAAATTTAGTGAGTTAATATACATATCAAAATATAATTTTGAGCATTTTTCTTCCCAAAATACCCTTTTCATTAAAAATCTTAACTTCTCTTTGCTCACAAATGGAAGTTATAAGACGGTTTATTAACTTTTATTTACTAATATATAATATGTATAACAATATATAAAGGCAAATCATATATTTGGTGTAACTTATTTTTATTTCCAAATTTACCCTCAAACATACCAATTTTTAGACTAATATTTTTTGAACTTGAGAATTTAGTGAGTTAATATACATGGCAAAATATAATTTTGGTGTAGCATTTTTTTCTTCCCAAAATACCCTTTTCATTTTAAATCTTAACTTCTCTTTGCTCACAAATGGAAGTTATAAGACGATTTATTAACTTTTATTTACTAATATATAATATGTATAACAATATATAAATGCAAATCATATATTTGGTGTAACTTATTTTTATTTCCAAATTTACCCCTCAAACATACCAATATTCAGACTAATATTTTTGGAACTTGAGAATTTATTGAGTTAATATACATGGAAAAATAAAATTTTGGTGTAGCATTTTTTCTTCCCAAAATACCCTTTTCATTTTAAATCTTAACTTCTCTTTGCTCACAAATGGAAGTTATAAGACAGTTTATTAACTTTTATTTACTAATATATAATATGTATACAATATATAAAGGCAAATCATATATTTGGTGTAACTTATTTTTATTTCCAATTTACCCTCAAACATACCAATTTTAGGACTAATATTTTTTGAACTTGAGAATTTAGTGAGTTAATATACATGGCAAAATATAATTTTGGTGTAGCATTTTCTTCCCAAAATACCCTTTTCATTTTAAATCTTAACTTCTCTTTGCTCACAAATGGAAGTTATAAGGCAGTTTATTAACTTTTATTTACTAATATATAATATGTATAACAATATATAAAGGCAAATCATATATTTGGTGTAACTTATTTTATTTCAAATTTACCCAAACATACCAATTTCAGACTAATATTTTTTGAACTTGAGAATTTAGTGACTTAATATACATGGCAAAATATAATTTTGGTGGAGCATTTTTTTCTTCCCAAAATACCCTTTTCATTTTAAATCTTAATTTCTCTTTGCTCACAAATGGAAGTTATAAGACGGTTTATTAACTTTTATTCACTAATATATAATATGTATAACAATATAATAAGGCAAATCATATATTTGGTGTAACTTATTTTTATTTCCTAATTTACCCGTCAAACATACCAATTTTCAGACTAATATTTTTGAACTTGAGAATTTAGTGAGTTAATATACATGGCAAAATATAATTTTGGTGTTGCGTATTTTTCTTCCCAAAATACCCTTTTCATTTTAAATCTTATCTTCTCTTTGCTCACAAATGGAAGTTATAAGACGGTTTATTAACTTTTATTTACTAATATATAATATGTATAACAATATATAAAGGCAAATCATATATTTGGTGTAACTTTTTTATTTCAAATTTACCCTCAAACATACCAATTTTCAAACTAATATTTTTTGAACTTGAGAATTTAGTGAGTTAATATACATGGCAAAATATAATTTTGGTGTAGCATTTTTCTTCCCAAAATACCCTTTTCATTTTAAATCTTAACTTCTCTTTGCTCACAAATGGAAGTTATAAGGCAGTTATTAACTTTTATTTACTAATATATAATATGTATAACAATATATAAAACAAATCATATATTTGGTGTAACTTATTTTTATTTCCAAATTTACCCTCAAACATACCAATTTTCGGACTTATTTTTGAACTTGAGAATTTAGTGAGTTAATATACATGGCAAAATATAATTTTGGTGTAGCATTTTTCTTCCCAAAATACCCTTTTCATTAAAATCTTAACTTCTCTTTGAAACAAGTTATAAGGCGGTTTATTAACTTTTATTTACTAATATATAATATGTATAACAATATATAAAGGCAAATCATATATTTGGTGTAACTTATTTTATTTCAAATTTACCCTCAAACATACCAATTTTGGACTAATATTTTTGAACTTGAGAATTTAGTGAGTTAATATACATGGCAAAATATAATTTTGGTGCATTTTTCTTCCCAAAATACCCTTTTCATTTAAATCTTAACTTCTCTTTGCTCACAAATGGAAGTTATAAGACGGTTTATTAACTTTTATTTACTAATATATAATATGTATAACAATATATAAAGGCAAATCATATATTTGGTAACTTATTTTATTTCCAAATTTACCCTCAAACATACCAATTTCAGTTAATATTTTTTGAACTTGAAATTTAGTGAGTTAATATACATGTGAAATATAATTTTGGTGTAGCATTTTTTCTTCAAAATACCCTTTTCATTAAAATCTTAACTTCTCTTTGCTCACAAATGGAAGTTATAAGAATTTATTAACTTTTATTTACTAATATATAATATATATAACAATATATAAAGGCAAATCATATATTTGGTGTAACTTATTTTATTTCAAATTTACCTCTCAAACATACCAATTTTCGGACTAATATTTTTGAACTTGAAATTAGTGAGTTAATATACATGAAAAATATAATTTTGGTGTAGCATTTTTCTTCCCAAAATACCCTTTTCATTTTAAATCTTATTTCTCTTTGCTCACAAATGGAAGTTATAAGCGGTTTATTAATTTTATACTAATATATAATATATATAACAATATATAAATCAAATATATTTGGTGTAACTTATTTTATTTCCAAATTTACCCTCAAACATACCAATTTTAAACTAATATTTTTGAACTTGAGAATTTAGTGAGTTAATATACATGGCAAAATATAATTTTGGTGTAGCATTTTTCTTCCAAAATACCCTTTTCATTAAAAATCTTAACTTCTCTTTTCACAAATGGAAGTTATAAGGAGTTTATTAACTTTTATTTACTAATATATAATATGTATAACAATATATAAAGGCAAATCATATATTTGGTTAACTTATTTTTATTTCCAAATTTACCCTCAAACATACCAATTTCGGACTAATATTTTTGAACTTGAGAATTTAGTGAGTTAATATACATGGCAAAATATAATTTTGGTGTAGCATTTTTTCTTCCCAAAATACCCTTTTCATTAAAATCTTAACTTCTCTTTGCTCACAAATGGAAGTTATAAGGCAGTTTATTAACTTTTATTTACTAATATATAATATGTATAACAATATATAAAGGCAAATCATATTTGGTGTAACTTATTTTATTTCCAATTTACCTCAAACATACCAATTTCGGACTAATATTTTTTGAACTTGAGAATTTAGTGAGTTAATATACATGGCAAAATATAATTTTGGTGTAGCATTTTTCTTCCAAAATACCCTTTTCATTTTAAATCTTAACTTCTCTTTGCTCAAAATGGAAGTTATAAGGCGGTTTATTAACTTTTATTTACTAATATATAATATGTATAACAATATATAAAGGCAAATCATATATTTGGTGTAACTTATTTTATTTCCAAATTTACCCTCAAACATACCAATTTTCAGACTAATATTTTTTGAACTTGAGAATTTAGTGAGTTAATATACATGGCAAAATATAATTTTGGTGTAGCATTTTTTTCTTCCCAAAATACCCTTTTCATTTTAAATCTTAACTTCTCTTTGCTCACAAATGGAAGTTATAAGGCAGTTTATTAACTTTTATTTACTAATATATAATATATAACAATATATAAAGGCAAATCATATATTTGGTGTAACTTATTTTTTCCAAATTTACCCTCAAACATACCAATTTTCAGACTAATATTTTTTAAACTTGAGAATTTAGTGAGTTAATATACATGGCAAAATATAATTTTGGTGTAGCATTTTCTTCCCAAAATACCCTTTTCATTTTAAATCTTAACTTCTCTTTGCTCACAAATGGAAGTTATAAGACAGTTTATTAACTTTTATTTACTAATATATAATATATATAACAATATATAAAAGGCAAATCATATATTTGGTGTAACTTATTTTTATTTCAAATTTACCCTCAAACATACCAATTTTCGAGACTAATATTTTGAACTTGAGAATTTAGTGAGTTAATATACATGGCAAAATATAATTTTGGTGTAGCATTTTTCTTCCCAAAATACCTTTTCATTTTAAATCTTAACTTCTCTTTGCTCACAAATGGAAGTTATAAGGCAGTTTATTAACTTTTATTTACTAATATATAATATGTATAACAATATATAAAGGCAAATCATATATTTGGTGTAACTTATTTTATTTCAAATTTACCCTCAAACATACCAATTTTCAGACTAATATTTTTGAACTTGAGAATTTAGTGAGTTAATATACATGGCAAAATATAATTTTGGTGTAGCATTTTTCTTCCCAAATACCCTTTTCATTAAAATCTTAACTCTCTTGCTCACAAATGGAAGTTATAAGACAGTTTATTAACTTTTATTTACTAATATATAATATATAACAATATATAAGGCAAATCATATATTTGGTGTAACTTATTTTTATTTCAAATTTACCCTCAAACATACCAATTTTAAGACTAATATTTTTTGAACTTCAGAATTTAGTGAGTTAATATACATGGCAAAATATAATTTTGGTGTAGCATTTTTCTTCCCAAAATACCCTTTTCATTTTAAATCTTAACTTCTCTTTGCTCACAAATGGAAGTTATAAGACGGTTTATTAACTTTTATTTACTAATATATAATATGTATAACAATATATAAAGGCAAATCATATATTTGGTGTAACTTATTTTTATTTCAAATTTACCACTCAAACATACCAATTTCAGACTAATATTTTTTGAACTTGAGAATTTAGTGAGTTAATATACATGGCAAAATATAATTTTGGTGTAGCATTTTTCTTCCCAAAATACCCTTTTCATTAAAATCTTAACTTCTCTTTGCTCACAAATGGAAGTTATAAGGCAGTTTATTAACTTTTATTTACTAATATATAATATGTATAACAATATATAAAGGCAAATCATATATTTGGTGTAACTTATTTTATTTCAAATTTACCCTCAAACATACCAATTTTGAACTAATATTTTTGAACTTGAGAATTTAGTGAGTTAATATACATGGCAAAATATAATTTTGGTGTATTTTTTCTTCCCAAAATACCCTTTTCATTTTAAATCTTAACTTCTCTTTGCTCACAAATGGAAGTTATAAGGCGGTTTATTAACTTTTATTTACTAATATATAATATGTATAACAATATATAAGGCAAATCATATATTTGGTGTAACTTATTTTATTTCAAATTTACCCCTCAAACATACCAATTTTAGACTAATATTTTTTGAACTTGAGAATTTAGTGAGTTAATATACATGGCAAAATATAATTTTGGTGTAGCATTTTTTCTTCCCAAAATACCTTTTCATTTTAAATCTTAACTTCTCTTTGCTCACAAATGGAAGTTATAAGGCAGTTTATTAACTTTTATTTACTAATATATAATATGTATAACAATATATAAAGGCAAATCATATATTTGGTGTAACTTATTTTATTTCAAATTTCCCTCAAACATACCAATTTTAGGACTAATATTTTTGAACTTGAGAATTTAGTGAGTTAATATACATGGCAAAATATAATTTTGGTGTAGCATTTTCTTCCCAAATACCCTTTTCAAATCTTAACTTCTCTTTGCTCACAAATGAAGTTATAAGAGTTTATTAACTTTTATTTACTAATATATAATATGTATAACAATATATATAAGGCAAATCATATATTTGGTGTAACTTATTTTATTTCAAATTTACCCTCAAACATACCAATTTTAAGACTAATTTTGAACTTGAGAATTTAGTGAGTTAATATACATGGCAAAATATAATTTTGGTGTAGCATTTTTCTTCCCAAAATACCCTTTTCATTTTAAATCTTAACTTCTCTTTGCTCACAAATGGAAGTTATAAGGCGATTATTAACTTTTATTTACTAATATATAATATGTATAACAATATATAAAGGCAAATCATATATTTGGTGTAACTTATTTTTATTTCCAAATTTATCCCTCAAACATACCAATTTTCAGACTAATATTTTTTAACTTGAGAATTTAGTGAGTTAATATACAAATATAATTTTGGTGTAGCATTTTTCTTCCCAAAATACCCTTTCATTTAAAATCTTAACTTCTCTTTGCTCACAAATGGAAGTTATAAGCGGTTTATTACTTTTATTTACTAATATATATATGTATAACAATATATAAAGGCAAATCATATATTTGGTGTAACTTATTTTTATTTCCAAATTTACCCCTCAAACATACCAATTTTCAGACTAATATTTTTTGAACTTGAGAATTTAGTGAGTTAATATACATGGCAAAATATAATTTTGGTGTAGCATTTTTCTTCCCAAAATACCCTTTTCATTTAAATCTTAACTTCTCTTTGCTCACAAATGGAAGTTATAAGGCAGTTTATTAACTTTTATTTACTAATATATAATATATAACAATATATAAAGGCAAATCATATATTTGGTGTAACTTATTTTATTTCAAATTTACCCTCAAACATACCAATTTTAGACTAATATTTTTTGAACTTGAGAATTTAGTGAGTTAATATACATGGCAAAATATAATTTTGGTAGCATTTTTCTTCCCAAAATACCCTTTTCATTTTAAATCTTAACTTCTCTTTGCTCACAAATGGAAGTTATAAGACAGTTTATTAACTTTTATTACTAATATATATATGTAACAATATATAAAGGCAAATCATATATTTGGTGTAACTTATTTTTATTTCAAATTTACCCTCAAACATACCAATTTTGAAACTAATATTTTTGAACTTGAAATTTAGTGAGTTAATATACATGGCAAAATATAATTTTGGTGTAGTTATTTTTCTTCCAAAATACCCTTTTCATTTTAAATCTTAACTTCTCTTTGCTCACAAATGGAAGTTATAAGACAGTTTATTAACTTTTATTTACTAATATATAATATGTATAACAATATATAAAGGCAAATCATATATTTGGTGTAACTTATTTTTATTTCCAAATTTACCCCTCAAACATACCAATTTTCAGACTAATATTTTTGAACTTGAGAATTTAGTGAGTTAATATACATGGCAAAATATAATTTTGGTGTAGCATTTTTCTTCCCAAAATACCCTTTTCATTTTAAATCTTAACTTCTCTTTGCTCACAAATGGAAGTTATAAGACGGTTTATTAACTTTTATTTACTAATATATAATATGTATAACAATATATAAAGGCAAATCATATATTTGGTGTAACTTATTTTCATTTCCAATTTACCCTCAAACATACCAATTTTCGACTAATATTTTTTGAACTTGAGAATTTAGTGAGTTAATATACATGGCAAAATATAATTTTGGTGTAGCATTTTTCTTCCCAAAATACCTTTTCATTAAAATCTTAACCTCTTTGCTCACAAATGGAAGTTATAAGGCAGTTTATTAACTTTTATTTACTAATATATAATATGTATAACAATATATAAAGGCAAATCATATATTTGGTGTAACTTATTTTTTTTAAATTTACCCTCAAACATACCAATTTCAGACTAATATTTTTTGAACTTGAGAATTTAGTGAGTTAATATACATGGCAAAATATAATTTTGGTGTAGCATTTTTCTTCCCAAAATACCCTTTTCATTTTAAATCTTAACTTCTCTTTGCTCACAAATGGAAGTTATAAGGCAGTTTATTAACTTTTATTTACTAATATATAATATGTATAACAATATATAAAGGCAAATCATATATTTGGTGTAACTTATTTTATTTCAAATTTACCCTCAAACATACCAATTTTCGACTAATATTTTTTGAACTTGAGAATTTAGTGAGTTAATATACATGTCAAAATATAATTTTGGTGTAGCATTTTTCTTCCCAAAATACCCTTTTCATTAAAAATCTTAACTTCTCTTTGCTCACATGGATGAGTTATTAACTTTTATTCTAATATATAATATATAAACAATAAAAATCATATATTTGGTGTAACTTATTTTATTTCCAAATTTACCCTCAAACATACCAATTTTCGGACTAATATTTTTGAACTTGAGAATTTAGTGAGTTAATATACATGGCAAAATATAATTTTGGTGTAGCATTTTTCTTCCCAAAATACCCTTTTCATTTAAATCTTAACTTCTCTTTGCTCACAAATGGAAGTTATAAGCGGTTTATTAACTTTTATTTACTAATATATAATATGCATAACAATATATAAAGGCAAATCATATATTTGGTGTAAGTTATTTTTATTTCCAAATTTATCCCTCAAACATACCAATTTTGAAACTAATATTTTTTGAACTTGAGAATTTAGTGAGTTAATATACATGGCAAAATATAATTTTGGTGTAGCATTTTTTCTTCCCACCTTTTCATTAAAATCTTAACTTCTCTTTGCTCACAAATGGAAGTTATAAGGCAGTTTATTAACTTTTATTTACTAATATATAATATGTATAACAATATATAAGGCAAATCATATATTTGGTGTAACTTATTTTTATTTCCAAATTTACCCTCAAACATACCAATTTTCAGACTAATATTTTTGAACTTGAGAATTTAGTTTAATATACATCAAAATATAATTTTGGTGTAGCATTTTTCTTCTTCCAAAATACCCTTTTCATTAAAATCTTAACTTCTCTTTGCTCACAAATGGAAGTTATAAGGCAGTTTATTAACTTTTATTTACTAATATATAATATGTATAACAATATATAAAGGCAAATCATATATTTGGTGTAACTTATTTTATTTCCAATTTACCCTCAAACATACCAATTTAGACTAATATTTTTTGAACTTGAGAATTTAGTGAGTTAATATACATGGCAAAATATAATTTTGGTGTAGCATTTTTCTTCAAAATACCCTTTTCATTTAAATCTTAACTTCTCTTTGCTCACAAATGGAAGTTATAAGACAGTTTATTAACTTTTATTTACTAATATATATATATAACAATATATAAGGCAAATCATATATTTGGTGTAACTTATTTTATTTCCAAATTTACCCTCAAACATACCAATTTTGACTAATATTTTTGAACTTGAGAATTTAGTGAGTTAATATACATGGAAATATAATTTTGGTGTAGCATTTTTCTTCCCAAAATACCCTTTTCATTAAAATCTTAACTTCTCTTTGCTCACAAATGGAAGTTATAAGACGGTTTATTAACTTTTATTTACTAATATATAATATATATAACAATATATAAAGGCAAATCATATATTTGGTGTAACTTATTTTTATTTCCAAATTTACCCCTCAAACATACCAATTTTAGACTAATATTTTTGAACTTGAAATTAGTGAGTTAATATACATGGCAAAATATAATTTTGGTGTAGCATTTTTTTCATCCCAAAATACCCTTTTCATTTTAAATCTTAACTTCTCTTTGCTCACAAATGGAAGTTATAAGACAGTTTATTAACTTTTATTTACTAATATATAATATGTATAACAATATATAAAGGCAAATCATATATTTGGTGTAACTTATTTTATTTCAAATTTACCCTCAAACATACCAATTTTAGACTAATATTTTTGAACTTGAGAATTTAGTGAGTTAATATACATGGCAAAATATAATTTTGGTGTAGCATTTTTTCTTCCCAAAATACCCTTTTCATTAAAAATCTTAACTTCTTTGCTCACAAATGGAAGTTATAAGGCGGTTATTAACTTTTATTTACTAATATATAATATGTATAACAATATATAAAGGCAAATCATATATTTGGTGTAACTTATTTTTATTTCCAAATTTACCCTCAAACATACAATTTTGGACTTATTTTTGAACTTGAGAATTTAGTGAGTTAATATACATGGCAAAATATAATTTTGGTGTAGCATTTTTCTTCCCAATACCCTTTTCATTAAAAATCTTAACTTCTCTTTGCTCACAAATGGAAGTTATAAGAAGTTTATTAACTTTTATTTACTAATATATAATATGTATAACAATATATAAAGGCAAATCATATATTTGGTGTAACTTATTTTATTTCAAATTTACCCTCAAACATACCAATTTTGACTAATATTTTTGAACTTGAGAATTTAGTGAGTTAATATACATGGCAAAATATAATTTTGTGTGTAGTTTTTTCTTCCAAAAATACCCTTTTCATTTAAATCTTAACTTCTCTTTGCTCACAAATGGAAGTTATAAGGCAGTTTATTAACTTTTATTTACTAATATATAATATATAACAATATATAAAGGCAAATCATATATTTGGTAACTTATTTTATTTCCAAATTTACCCTCAAACATACCAATTTTCAGACTAATATTTTTGAACTTGAGAATTTAGTGAGTTAATATACATGTCAAAATATAATTTTGGTGTAGCATTTTTCTTCCCAAAATACCCTTTTCATTAAAAATCTTAACTTCACTTTGCTCACAAATGGAAGTTATAAGACAGTTTATTAACTTTTATTTACTAATATATAATATGTATAACAATATATAAAGGCAAATCATATATTTGGTGTCACTTATTTTTATTTTCAAATTTACCCCTCAAACATACCAATTTTCGGACTAATATTTTTTGAACTTGAGAATTTAGTGATTTAATATACATGCCAAAATATAATTTTGGTGTAGCATTTTTTTCTTCCCAATATACCCTTATCATTTTAAATCTTAACTTCTCTTTGCTCACAAATGGAAGTTATAAGACAGTTTATTAACTTTTATTTACTAATATATAATATGTATAACAATATATAAAGAAATCATATATTTGGTGTAACTTATTTTTATTTCAAATTTACCCTCAAACATACCAATTTTAAGACTAATATTTTTTGAACTTGAGAATTTAGTGAGTTAATATACATGGAAAATATAATTTTGGTGTAGCATTTTTCTTCCCAAATACCCTTTTCATTAAAATCTTAACTTCTCTTTGCTCACAAATGGAAGTTATAAGGCGGTTTATTAACTTTTATTTACTAATATATAATATATAACAATATATAAAGGCAAATCATATATTTGGTGTAACTTATTTTTATTTCAAATTTACCCTCAAACATACCAATTTTCAGACTAATATTTTTTGAACTTGAGAATTTAGTGAGTTAATATACATGGCAAAATATAATTTTGGTGTAGCATTTTTTTCTTCAAAATACCCTTTTCATTTTAAATCTTAACTTCTCTTTGCTCACAAATGGAAGTTATAAGACGGTTTATAACTTTTATTTACTAATATATAATATATAACAATATATAAAGGCAAATCATATATTTGGTGTAACTTATTTTTATTTCAAATTATCCCTCAAACATACCAATTTTAGACTAATATTTTTGAACTTGAGAATTTAGTGAGTTAATATACATGGCAAAATATAATTTTGGTGCATTTTCTTCCCCAAAATACCCTTTTCATTTTAAATCTTAACTTCTCTTTGCTCACAAATGGATTATAAGACGGTTTATTAACTTTTATTTACTAATATATAATATAACAATATATAAAGGCAAATTATATATTTGGATTTTTATTTCCAAATTTATCCCTCAAACATACCAATTTTGAAACTAATATTTTTTGAACTTGAGAATTTAGTGAGTTAATATACATGGCAAAATATAATTTTGGTGTAGCATTTTTTGCTTCCCAAAATACCCTATTAAAATCTTAACTTCTCTTTGCTCACAAATGGAAGTTATAAGGCAGTTTATTAACTTTTATTTACTAATATATAATATAACAATATATAAAGGCAAATCATATATTTGGTGTAACTTATTTTTATTTCCAAATTTACCCCTCAAACATACCAATTTTCAGACTAATATTTTTTGAACTTGAGAATTTAGTGAGTTAATATACATGTCAAAATATAATTTTGGTGTAGCATTTTTCTTCCCAAAATACCCTTTTCATTAAAAATCTTAACTTCTCTTTGCTCACAAATGGAAGTTATAAGATGGTTTATTAACTTTTATTTACTAATATATAATATGTATAACAATATATAAAGGCAAATCATATATTTGGTGTAACTTATTTTATTCCAAATTTACCCTCAAACATACCAATTTCGGACTAATATTTTTTGAACTTGAAATTTAGTGAGTTAATATACAAAATATAATTTTGGTGTAGCATTTTTCTTCCCAAAATACCCTTTTCATTTAAATCTTAATTCTCTTTGCTCACAAATGGAAGTTATAAGGCGGTTTATTAACTTTTATTTACTAATATATAATATGTATAACAATATATAAAGGCAAATCATATATTTGGTGTAACTTATTTTATTTCAAATTTACCCTCAAACATACCAATTTCAGACTAATATTTTTTGACTTGAAATTTAGTGAGTTAATATACATGTCAAAATATAATTTTGGTGTAGCATTTTTTCTTCCAAAATACCCTTTTCATTAAAATCTTAACTTCTCTTTGCTCACAAATGGAAGTTATAAGGCGGTTTATTAACTTTTATTTACTAATATATAATATGTATAACAATATATAAAGGCAAATCATATATTTGGTAACTTATTTTTATTTCAAATTTACCCCTCAAACATACCAATTTCGGACTAATATTTTTTGAACTTGAGAATTTAGTGAGTTAATATACATGGCAAAATATAATTTTGGTGTAGCATTTTTCTTCCCAAAATACCCTTTTCATTTAAATCTTAACTTCTCTTTGCTCACAAATGGAAGTTATAAACGGTTTATTAACTTTTATTTACTAATATATAATATGTATAACAATATATAAAGGCAAATCATATATTTGGTGTAACTTATTTTATTTCCAAATTTACCCTCAAACATACCAATTTTAAGACTAATATTTTTTGAACTTGAGAATTTAGTGAGTTAATATACATGGAAATATAATTTTGGTGTAGCATTTTTCTTCCCAAAATACCCTTTCATTAAAATCTTAACTTCTCTTTGCAAATGGAAGTTATAAGGCAGTTTATTAACTTTTATTTACTAATATATAATATGTATAACAATATATAAAGGCAAATCATATATTTGGTGTAACTTATTTTTTTCCAATTTACCCCTCAAACATACAAATTTTCAGACTAATATTTTTTGAACTTGAGAATTTAGTGAGTTAATATACATGGCAAAATATAATTTTGGTGTAGCATTTTTTTCTTCCCAAAATACCCTTTTCATTTTAAATCTTAACTTCTCTTTGCTCACAAAAGGAAGTTATAAGGCAGTTTATAACTTTTATTTACTAATATATAATATATAACAATATATAAAGGCAAATTATATTTGGTGTAACTTATTTTTTTTCCAAATTTACCCTCAAACATACAATTTTAAACTAATATTTTTTGAACTTGAGAATTTAGTGAGTTAATATACATGGCAAAATATAATTTTGGTGTAGCATTTTTTTCTTCCCAAAATACCCTTTTCATTTAAATCTTAACTTCTCTTTGCTCACAAATGGAAGTTATAAGAAGGTTTATTAACTTTTATTTACTAATATATAATATGTATAACAATATATAAAGGCAAATCATATATTTGGTGTAACTTATTTTTATTTCAAATTTACCACTCAAACATACCAATTTTCAGACTAATATTTTTGAACTTGAGAATTTAGTGAGTTAATATACATGGCAAAATATAATTTTGGTGTAGCATTTTTTCTTCCCAAAATACCCTTTTCATTTAAATCTTAACTTCTCTTTGCTCACAAATGGAAGTTATAAAACGATTCTTTTATTTACTAATATATATATGTATAACAATATATAAAGAAATCATATATTTGGTGTAACTTATTTTATTTCCAAATTTACCCTCAAACATACCAATTTTGGACTAATATTTTTGAACTTGAGAATTTAGTGAGTTAATATACATGGCAAAATATAATTTTGGTGTAGCATTTTTCTTCCAAAATACCCTTTTCATTAAAATCTTAACTTCTCTTTGCTCACAAATGGAAGTTATAAGACGGTTTATTAACTTTTATTTACTAATATATAATATGTATAACAATATATAAAGGCAAATCATATATTTGGTGTAACTTATTTTATTTCAAATTTACCCTCAAACATACCAATTTTAGACTAATATTTTTGAACTTGAGAATTTAGTGAGTTAATATACATGGCAAAATATAATTTTGGTGTAGCATTTTTCTCCAAAATACCCTTTTCATTTTAATCCTTCTCTTTGCTCACAAATGGAAGTTATAAGGCAGTTTATTAACTTTTATTTACTAATATATAATATATAACAATATATAAAAGGCAAACATATATTTGGTGTAACTTACTTTTATTTCAAATTTACCCTCAAACATACCAATTTTCAGACTAATATTTTTTGAACTTGAGAATTTAGTGAGTTAATATACATGGCAAAATATAATTTTGGTGTAGCATTTTTCTTCCCAAATACCCTTTTCATTAAAATCTTAACTTCTCTTTGCTCACAAATGGAGTTATAAGGCAGTTTATTAACTTTTATTTTAATATATAATATGTATAACAATATATAAAGGCAAATCATATATTTGGTGTAACTTATTTTATTTCCAAATTTACCCTCAAACATACCAATTTTCAGACTAATATTTTTGAACTTGAGAATTTAGTGAGTTAATATACATGGCAAAATATATTTTGGTGTAGCATTTTTCTTCCCAAAATACCCTTTTCATTTTAAATCTTAACTTCTCTTTGCTCACAAATGGAAGTTATAAAGTTTATTAACTTTTATTTAATATATAATATGTATAACAATATATAAAGGCAAATCATATATTTGGTGTAACTTATTTTATTTCCAAATTTACCCTCAAACATACCAATTTTCGGACTAATATTTTTGAACTTGAGAATTTAGTGAGTTAATATACATGGCAAAATATAATTTTGGTGTAGCATTTCTTCAAAAATACCCTTTTCATTTTAAATCTTAACTTCTCTTTGCTCACAAATGGAAGTTATAAGGCAGTTTATTAACTTTTATTTACTAATATATAATATATAACAATATATAAAGGCAAATCATATATTTGGTGTAACTTATTTTATTTCCAAATTTACCCTCAAACATACCAATTTTCAGACTAATATTTTTGAACTTGAGAATTTAGTGAGTTAATATACATGGCAAAATATAATTTTGGTGTAGCATTTTTTTCCCAAAATACCCTTTTCATTAAAAATCTAACTTCTCTTTGCTCACAAATGGAAGTTATAAGGCAGTTTATTAACTTTTATTTACTAATATATAATATGTATAACAATATATAAAAATCATATATTTGGTGTAACTTATTTTTTAAATTTACCCTCAAACATACAATTTTCATAATATATTTTTGAACTTGAGAATTTAGTGAGTTAATATACATGTCAAAATATAATTTTGGTGGAGCATTTTTTTCTTCCCAAAATACCCTTTTCATTAAAAATCTTAACTTCTCTTTGCTCACAAATGGAAGTTATAAGACGTTTATTAACTTTTATTTACTAATATATAATATGTATAACAATATATAAAGGCAAATCATATATTTGGTCTTATTTTTATTTCCAAATTTACCCTCAAACATACCAATTTTCAGACTAATATTTTTGAACTTGAGAATTTAGTGTTAATATACATGGCAAAATATAATTTTGGTGTAGCATTTTTCTTCCCAAAATACCCTTTTCATTTTAAATCTTAACTTCTCTTTGCTCACAAATGGAAGTTATAAGACAGTTTATTAACTTTTATTTACTAATATATAATATGTATAACAATATATAAAGGCAAATCATATATTTGGTGTAACTTATTTTTATTTCCAATTTACCCTCAAACATACCAATTTTCAGACTAATATTTTTGAACTTGAGAATTTAGTGAGTTAATATACATGGCAAAATATAATTTTGGTGTAGCATTTTTCTTCCCAAAATACCCTTTTCATTTTAAATCTTAACTTCTCTTTGCTCACAAATGGAAGTTATAAGGCAGTTTATTAACTTTATTTACTAATATATAATATGTATAACAATATATAAAGGCAAATCATATATTTGGTGTAACTTATTTTATTTCAAAATTTACCCTCAAACATACCAATTTCAGACTAATATTTTTTGAACTTGAGAATTTAGTGAGTTAATATACATGGCAAAATATAATTTTGGTGTAGCATTTTTTCTTCCCAAAATACCCTTTTCATTATAAATCTTAACTTCTCTTTGCTCACAAATGGAAGTTATAAGACGGTTTATTAACTTTTATTTACTAATATATAATATGTATAACAATATATAAAGGCAAATCATATATTTGGTGTAACTTATTTTTATTTCAAATTTACCCTCAAACATACCAATTTTAGACTAATATTTTTTGAACTTGAGAATTTAGTGAGTTAATATACATGGCAAAATATAATTTTGGTGTAGCATTTTCTTCCCAAAATACCCTTTTCATTTTAAATCTTAACTTCTCTTTGCTCACAAATGGAAGTTATAAGACGGTTTATTAACTTTTATTTACTAATATATAATATGTATAACAATATATAAAGGCAAATCATATATTTGGTGTAACTTATTTTTATTTCAAAATTTACCCCTCAAACATACCAATTTTAGGACTAATATTTTTGAACTTGAGAATTTAGTGAGTTAATATACATGGCAAAATATAATTTTGGTGTAGCATTTTTTCTTCAAAATACCCTTTTCATTTTAAATCTTAACTTCTCTTTGCTCACAAATGGAAGTTATAAGGCCAGTTTATTAACTTTTATTTACTATATAATATGTATAACAATATATAAAGGCAAATCATATATTTGGTGTAACTTATTTTTATTTCAAATTTACCCCTCAAACATACCAATTTTCAGACTAATATTTTTTGAACTTGAGAATTTAGTGAGTTAATATACATGGCAAAATATAATTTTGGTGTAGCATTTTTTTCTTCCCAAAATACCCTTTTCATTTTAAATCTTAACTTCTCTTTGCTCACAAATGGAACTTATAAGACGGTTTATAAACTTTTATTTACTAATATATAATATGTATAACAATATATAAAGGCAAATCATATATTTGGTGTAACTTATTTTTATTTCCAAATTTACCCCTCAAACATACCAATTTTCAGACTAATATTTTTTGAACTTGAGAATTTAGTGAGTTAATATACATAAAATATAATTTTGGTGTAGCATTTTTCTTCCCAAAATACCCTTTTCATTTAAATCTTAACTTCTCTTTGCTCACAAATGGAAGTTATAAGGCAGTTTATTAACTTTTATTTACTAATATATAATATGTATAACAATATATAAAGGCAAATCATATATTTGGTGTAACTTATTTTATTTCAAATTTACCCCTCAAACATACCAATTTCAGACTAATATTTTTGAACTTGAGAATTTAGTGAGTTAATATACATGGCAAAATATAATTTTGGTGTAGCATTTTTCTTCCCAAAATACCCTTTTCATTTTAAATCTTAACTTCTCTTTGCTCACAAATGGAAGTTATAAGGCGGTTTATTAACTTTTATTTACTAATATATAATGTATAACAATATATAAACAAATCATATATTTGGTGTAACTTATTTTATTTCAAATTTACCCTCAAACATACCAATTTTCAGACTAATATTTTTTGAACTTGAGAATTTAGTGAGTTAATATACATGGCAAAATATAATTTTGGTGTAGCATTTTTCTTCCCAAAATACCCTTTTCATTTTAATCCTTCTCTTTGCTCACAAATGGAAGTTATAAGGCAGTTTATTAACTTTTATTTACTAATATATATATGTATAACAATATATAAAGGCAAATCATATATTTGGTGTAACTTATTTTATTTCCAATTTACCCTCAAACATACCAATTTTAAGACTAATATTTTTTGAACTTGAGAATTTAGTGAGTTAATATACATGGCAAAATATAATTTTGGTGTCATTTTCTTCCCAAAATACCCTTTCATTTTAAATCTTAACTTCTCTTTGCTCACAAATGGAAGTTATAAGGCGGTTTATAACTTTTATTTACTAATATATAATATATAACAATATATAAAGCAAATCATATATTTGGTGTAACTTATTTATTTCAAATTTACCCTCAAACATACCAATTTCAGACTAATATTTTTTGAACTTGAGAATTTAGTGAGTTAATATACATGGCAAAATATAATTTTGGTGTAGCATTTTTCTTCCCAAAATACCCTTTTCATTAAAAATCTTAACTTCTCTTTGCTCACAAATGGAAGTTATAAGGCAGTTTATTAACTTTTATTTACTAATATATAATATGTATAACAATATATAAGGCAAATCATATATTTGGTGTAACTTATTTTATTTCCAAATTTACCCTCAAACATACCAATTTTCAGACTAATATTTTTGAACTTGAGAATTTAGTGAGTTAATATACATGGCAAAATATAATTTTGGTTAGCATTTTTCTTCCCAAATACCCTTTTCATTTAAATCTTAACTTCTCTTTGCTCACAAATGGAAGTTATAAGGCGGTTTATTAACTTTTTACTAATATATAATATGTATAACAATATATAAAGGCAAATCATATATTGGTGTAACTTATTTTATTTCCAATTTACCCTCAAACATACCAATTTCGGACTAATATTTTTGAACTTGAGAATTTAGTGAGTTAATATACATGGCAAAATATAATTTTGGTGTAGCATTTTTCTTCCCAAAATACCCTTTTCATTTTAAATCTTAACTTCTCTTTGCTCACAAATGGAAGTTATAAGGCGGTTTATTAACTTTTATTTACTAATATATAATATGTATAACAATATATAAAGGCAAATCATATATTTGGTGTAACTTATTTTATTTCCAAATTTACCCTCAAACATACCAATTTTAGACTAATATTTTTGAACTTGAGAATTTAGTGAGTTAATATACATGGCAAAATATAATTTTGGTGTAGCATTTTTCTTCCCAAAATACCCTTTTCATTAAAATCTTAACTTCTCTTTGCTCACAAATGGAAGTTATAAGGCGATTTATTAACTTTTATTCTAATATATAATATGTATAACAATATATAAAGGCAAATCATATATTTGGTGTAACTTTTTTATTTCCAAATTTACCCTCAAACATACCAATTTTCAGACTAATATTTTTTGAACTTGAGAATTTAGTGAGTTAATATACATGGCAAAATATAATTTTGGTGTAGCATTTTTCTTCTTCCAAAATACCCTTTTCATTAAATCTTAACTTCTCTTTGCTCACAAATGGAAGTTATAAGGCGGTTATTAACTTTTATTTACTAATATATAATATGTATAACAATATATAAGGCAAATCATATATTTGGTGTAACATTTTTATTTCCAAATTTACCCTCAAACATACCAATTTCGGACTAATATTTTTGAACTTGAGAATTTAGTGAGTTAATATACATGGCAAAATATAATTTTGGTGTAGCATTTTTCTTCCCAAAATACCCTTTTCATTTTAAATCTTAACTTCTCTTTGCTCACAAATGGAAGTTATAAGGCAGTTTATTAACTTTTATTTACTAATATATAATATGTATAACAATATATAAGGCAAATCATATATTTGGTGTAACTTATTTTTATTTCAAATTTACCCCTCAAACATACCAATTTCAGACTAATATTTTTGAACTTGAGAATTTAGTGAGTTAATATACATGGCAAAATATAATTTTGGTGTAGCATTTTTCTTCCCAAAATACCCTTTTCATTTTAAATCTTAACTTCTCTTTGCTCACAAATGGAAGTTATAAGACGGTTTATTAACTTTTATTTACTAATATATAATATGTATAACAATATATAAAGGCAAATCATATATTTGGTGTAACTTATTTTATTTCCAAATTTACCCTCAAACATACCAATTTTAGACTATATTTTGAACTTGAGAATTTAGTGAGTTAATATACATGGCAAAATATAATTTGGTGTAGCATTTTTTCTTCCCAAAATACCCTTTTCATTTTAAATCTTAACTTCTCTTTGCTCACAAATGGAAGTTATAAGGCGGTTTATTAACTTTTATTACTAATATATAATATGTATAACAATATATAAAGCAAATCATATATTTGGTGTAACTTATTTTTATTTCAAATTTACCCTCAAACATACCAATTTTCAGACTAATATTTTTTGAACTTGAGAATTTAGTGAGTTAATATACATGGCAAAATATAATTTTGGTGCATTTTTTTCTTCAAAATACCCTTTTCATTTAAATCTTAACTTCTCTTTGCTCACAAATGGAAGTTATAAGACGGTTTATTAACTTTTATTTACTAATATATAATATGTATAACAATATATAAAGGCAAATCATATATTTGGTGTAACTTATTTTTATTTCCAAATTTACCTCTCAAACATACCAATTTTCAAACTAATATTTTTGAAGTTGAGAATTTAGTGAGTTAATATACATGGCAAAATATAATTTTGGTGTAGCATTGTTTTCTTCCCAAAATACCCTTTTCATTTTAAATCTTAACTTCTCTTTGCTCACAAATGGAAGTTATAAGACTGTTTATTAACTTTTATTTACTAATATATAATATGTATAACAATATATAAAGGCAAATCATATATTTGGTGTAACTTATTTTTATTTCCAAATTTACCCGTCAAACATACCAATTTTAAAACTAATATTTTTTGAACTTGAGAATTTAGTGAGTTAATATACATGGCAAAATATAATTTTGGTGTAGCATTTTTCTTCCCAAAATACCCTTTTCATTAAAATCTTAACTTCTCTTTGCTCACAAATGGAAGTTATAAGGCGGTTTATTAACTTTTATTTACTAATATATAATATGTATAACAATATATAAAGGAAAATCATATATTTGGTGTAACTTATTTTTATATCAAATATACCCCTCAAACATACCAATTTTCGGACTAATATTTTATTGAACTTGAGAATTTAGTGAGTTAATATACATGGCAAAATATAATTTTGGTGTAGCATTTATTTCTTCCCAAAATACCCTTTTCATTAAAAATCTTAACTTCTCTTTGCTCACAAATGGAAGTTATAAGACGGTTTATTAACTTTTATTGACTAATATATAATATGTATAACAATATATAAAGGCAAATCATATATTTGGTGTAACTTATTTTTATTTCCAAATTTACCCTCAAACATACCAATTTCGAACTAATATTTTTTGAACTTGAGAATTTAGTGAGTTAATATACATGGCAAAATATAATTTTGGTGGAGCATTTTTCTTCCAAAATACCCTTTTCATTTTAAATCTTAACTTCTCTTTGCTCACAAATGGAAATTATAAGACAGTTTATTAACTTTTATTTACTAATATATAATATGTATAACAATATATGGCAAATCATATATTTATTTGGTGTAACTTATTTTTATTTCAAAATTTACCCTCAAACATACCAATTTTAGGACTAATATTTTTGAACTTGAGAATTTAGTGAGTTAATATACATGGCAAAATATAATTTTGGTGTAACATTTTTGCTCACAAATGGATTATAAAGGCAGTTTATTAACTTTTATTTACTAATATATAATATGTATAACAATATATAAAGGCAAATCATATATTTGGTGTAACTTATTTTATTTCCAAATTTACCCTCAAACATACCAATTTCGGACTAATATTTTTGAACTTGAGAATTTAGTGAGTTAATATACATGGCAAAATATAATTTTGGTGTAGCATTTTTCTTCCCAAAATACCCTTTTCATTTAAATCTTAACTTCTCTTTGCTCACAAATGGAAGTTATAAGGATTTATTAACTTTTATTTACTAATATATAATATGTATAACAATATATAAAGGCAAATCATATATTTGGTGTAACTTATTTTATTTCCAAATTTACCCTCAAACATACCAATTTCAGACTAATATTTTTGAACTTGAGAATTTAGTGAGTTAATATACATGGCAAAATATAATTTTGGTAGCATTTTTCTTCCAAAATACCCTTTTCATTTTAAATCTTAACTTCTCTTTGCTCACAAATGGAAGTTATAAGGATGATTTATTAACTTTTATTTACTAATATATAATATGTATAACAATATATAAAGGCAAATCATATATTTGGTGTAACATTTTTATTTCAAATTTACCCTCAAACATACCAATTTTCGGACTAATATTTTTGAACTTGAGAATTTAGTGAGTTAATATACATGGCAAAATATAATTTTTGTAGCATTTTTTTCTTCAAAATACCCTTTTCATTAAAAATCTTAACTTCTCTTTGCTCACAAATGGAAGTTATAAGGCAGTTTATTAACTTTTATTTACTAATATAATATATAACAATATATAGGCAAATCATATATTTGGTGTAACTTATTTTTATTTCCAAATTTACCCTCAAACATACCAATTTTCGGACTAATATTTTTGAACTTGAGAATTTAGTGAGTTAATATACATGGCAAAATATAATTTTGGTGTAGTTTTTCTTCCCAAAATACCCTTTTCATTTTAAATCTTAACTTCTCTTTGCTCACAAATGGAAGTTATAAGGCAGTTTATTAACTTTTATTTACTAATATATATATGTATAACAATATATAAAGGCAAATCATATATTTGGTGTAACTTATTTTATTTCAAATTTACCCTCAAACATACCAATTTCGGACTAATATTTTTGAACTTGAGAATTTAGTGAGTTAATATACATGGCAAAATATAATTTTGGTGTAGCATTTTTTCTTCAAAATACCCTTTTCATTAAAAATCTTAACTTCTCTTTGCTCACAAATGGAAGTTATAAGGCAGTTTATTAACTTTTATTTACTAATATATAATATATAACAATATATAAAGGCAAATCATATATTTGGTGTAACTTATTTTTATTTCCAATTTACCCTCAAACATACCAATTTCAGACTAATATTTTTTGAACTTGAGAATTTAGTGAGTTAATATACATGGCAAAATATAATTTTGGTGTAGCATTTTCTTCCCAAAATACCCTTTTCATTTAAATCTTAACTTCTCTTTGCTCACAAATGGAAGTTATAAGGCAGTTTATTAACTTTTATTTTAATATAATATGTATAACAATATATAAAGGCAAATCATATATTTGGTGTAACTTATTTTATTTCAAATTTACCCTCAAACATACCAATTTTGGAAATATTTTTTGAACTTGAGAATTTAGTGAGTTAATATACATGTAATTTTGGTGTAGCATTTTTTCTTCCCAAAATACCCTTTTCATTTTAAATCTTATCTTCTCTTTGCTCACAAATGGAAGTTATAAGACGGTTTATTAACTTTTTTACTAATATATAATATGTATAACAATATATAAAGGCAAATCATATATTTGGTGTAACTTATTTTTATTTCCAAATTTACCCTCAAACATACCAATTTTCAGACTAATATTTTTTGAACTTGAGAATTTAGTGAGTTAATATACATGGCAAAATATAATTTTGGTGTAGCATTTTTCTTCAAAATACCCTTTTCATTTTAAATCTTAATTCTCTTTGCTCACAAATGGAAGTTATAAGGCAGTTTATTAACTTTTATTTACTATATAATATGTATAACAATATATAAAGGCAAATCATATATTTTGGTGTAACTTATTTTATTTCCAAATTTACCCTCAAACATACCAATTTTAAACTAATATTTTTTGAACTTGAGAATTTAGTGAGTTAATATACATGGCAAAATATAATTTTTGTAGCATTTTTTCTTCCCAAAATACCCTTTTCATTAAAAATCTTAACTTCTCTTTGCTCACAAATGGAAGTTATAAGGCGAGTTTATTAACTTTTACTAATATATAATATATATAACAATATATAAAGGCAAATCATATATTTGGTAACTTATTTTTATTTCAAATTTACCCTCAAACATACCAATTTAGGACTAATTTTTTGAACTTGAGAATTTAGTGAGTTAATATACATAAAATATAATTTTGGTGTAGCATTTCCTTTTCATTAAAATCTTAACTTCTCTTTGCTCACAAATGGAAGTTATAAGGCGTTTATTAACTTTTATTTACTAATATATAATATGTATAACAATATATAAAGGCAAATCATATATTTGGTGTAACTTATTTTATTTCAAATTTACCCTCAAACATACCAATTTTCAGACTAATATTTTTGAACTTGAGAATTTAGTGAGTTAATATACATGGCAAAATATAATTTTGGTGTTTTTTCTTCCCAAAATACCCTTTTCATTAAAATCTTAACTTCTCTTTGCTCACAAATGGAAGTTATAAGGCAGTTTATTAACTTTTATTTACTAATATATAATATGTATAACAATATATAAAGGAAATCATATATTTGGTGTAACTTATTTTTATTTCCAAATTTACCCTCAAACATACCAATTTCATATTTTTTGAACTTGAGAATTTAGTGAGTTAATATACATGGCAAAATATAATTTTGGTGTAGCATTTTTCTTCCCAAAATACCCTTTTCATTTAAAATCTTAACTTCTCTTTGCTCACAAATGGAAGTTATAAGACCAGTTTATTAACTTATTTACTAATATATAATATAACAATATATAGGCAAATCATATATAACTTATTTTTATTTCCAAATTTACCTCAAACATACCAATTTTCAGACTAATATTTTTGAACTTGAAATTTAGTGAGTTAATATACATGCAAAATATAATTTTGGTGTAGCATTTTTTTTTCCAAAATACCCTTTCATTTTAAATCTTAACTTCTCTTTGCTCACAAATGGAAGTTATAAGGCAGTTTATTAACTTTATTTACTAATATATAATATGTATAACAATATATAAAGGCAAATCATATATTTGGTGTAACTTATTTTATTTCAAATTTACCCTCAAACATACCAATTTTCAGACTAATATTTTTGAACTTGAGAATTTAGTGAGTTAATATACATGGCAAAATATAATTTTGGTGTAGCATTTTTCTTCCCAAAATACCCTTTTCATTTAAAATCTTAACTTCTCTTTGCTCACAAATGGAAGTTATAAGACAGTTTATTAACTTTTATTACTAATATATAATATGTATAACAATATATAAGGCAAATCATATATTTGGTGTAACTTTTTTATTTCAAATTTACCCTCAAACATACCAATTTTCAGACTAATATTTTTGAACTTGAGAATTTAGTGAGTTAATATACATGGCAAAATATAATTTTGGTGTAGCATTTTTCTTCCCAAAATACCCTTTTCATTTTAAATCTTAATTCTCTTTGCTCACAAATGGAAGTTATAAGGCAGTTTATTAACTTTTATTTACTAATATATAATATATAACAATATATAAGGCAAATCATATATTTGGTGTAACTTATTTTATTTCCAATTTACCCTCAAACATACCAATTTTGAGACTAATATTTTTTGAACTTGAGAATTTAGTGAGTTAATATACATGGCAAAATATAATTTTGTGTAGCATTTTTTCCCAAAATACCCTTTTCATTAAAATCTTAACTTCTCTTTGCTCACAAATGGAGTTATAAGGCGGTTTATTAACTTTTATTTACTAATATATAATATGTATAACAATATATAGGCAAATCATATATTTGGTGTAACTTATTTTTATTTCAAATTTACCCTCAAACATACCAATTTCGACTAATATTTTTGAACTTGAGAATTTAGTGAGTTAATATACATGGCAAAATATAATTTTGGTGTAGCATTTTTTCTTCCCAAAATACCCTTTTCATTTTAAATCTTAACTTCTCTTTGCTCACAAATGGAGTTATAAAGACGGTTTATTAACTTTTATTTACTAATATATATATGTATAATATATAAGGCAAATCATATATTTGGTGTAACTTATTTTATTTCAAATTTACCTCAAACATACCAATTTTGACTAATATTTTTGAACTTGAGAATTTAGTGAGTTAATATACATGGCAAAATATAATTTTGGTGTAGCATTTTTCTTCCAAAATACCCTTTTCATTTAAATCTTAACTTCTCTTTGCTCACAAATGGAAGTTATAAGGCGGTTATTAACTTTTATTTACTAATATATATATGTATAACAATATATAAAGGCAAATCATATATTTGGTGTAACTTATTTTATTTCCAAATTTACCCTCAAACATACCAATTTTCAGACTAATATTTTTTGAACTTGAGAATTTAGTGAGTTAATATACATGGCAAAATATAATTTTGGGTAGCATTTTTCTTCCCAAAATACCCTTTTCATTTTAAATCTTAACTTCTCTTTGCTCACAAATGGAAGTTATAAGCGGTTTATTAACTTTTTATTTAATATATAATATAACAATATATAAAGGCAAATCATATATTTGGTGTAACTTATTTTTATTTCCAATTTACCCTCAAACATACCAATTTCGGACTAATATTTTTGAACTTGAATTTAGTGAGTTAATATACATGGCAAAATATAATTTTGGTGTAGCATTTTTCTTCCCAAAATACCCTTTTCATTTAAAATCTTAACTTCTCTTTGCTCACAAATGGAAGTTAAAAGGATTTATTAACTTTTATTTACTAATATATAATATGTATAACAATATATAAAGGCAAATCATATATTTGGTGTAACTTATTTTTTCCAAATTTACCCTCAAACATACCAATTTAAGACTAATATTTTTTGAACTTGAGAATTTAGTGAGTTAATATACATGGCAAAATATAATTTTGGTGTAGCATTTTCTTCCCAAAATACCCTTTTCATTTAAAATCTTAACTTCTCTTTGCTCACAAATGGAAGTTATAAAGGTTTATTAACTTTTATTTACTAATATATAATATGTATAACAATATATAAAGGCAAATCATATATTTGGTGTAACTTATTTTATTTCAAATTTACCCTCAAACATACCAATTTTCAGACTAATATTTTTGAACTTGAGAATTTAGTGAGTTAATATACATGCAAAATATAATTTTGGTGTAGCATTTTTCTTCCCAAAATACCCTTTTCATTAAAAATCTTAACTTCTCTTTGCTCACAAATGGAAGTTATAAGGCGTTTATTAACTTTTATTTACTAATATATAATATGTATAACAATATATAAAGGCAAATCATATATTTGGTGTAACTTATTTTTATTTCCAATTTACCCTCAAACATACCAATTTTCAGACTAATATTTTTTGAACTTGAAATTTAGTGAGTTAATATACATGGCAAAATATAATTTTGGTGTAGCATTTTTCTTCCCAAAATACCCTTTTCATTTTAAATCTTAACTTCTCTTTGCTCACAAATGGAAGTTATAAGACGGTTTATTAACTTTTATTTACTAATATATAATATGTATAACAATATATAAAGGCAAATCATATATTTGGTGTAACTTATTTTATTTCCAATTTACCCTCAAACATACCAATTTTGAGACTAATATTTTTGAACTTGAGAATTTAGTGAGTTAATATACATGGCAAAATATAATTTTGGTGTAGCATTTTTCTTCCCAAAATACCTTTTCATTAAAATCTTAACTTCTTTGCTCACAAATGGAAGTTATAAGGCGTTTATTAACTTTTTATTAATATATAATATGTATAACAATATATAAAGGCAAATCATATATTTGGTGTAACTTATTTTATTTCAAATTTACCCTCAAACATACCAATTTCGGACTAATATTTTTGAACTTGAATTTAGTGAGTTAATATACATGGCAAAATATAATTTTGGTGTAGCATTTTCTTCCAAAATACCCTTTTCATTTAAATCTTAACTTCTCTTTGCTCACAAATGGAAGTTATAAGGCAGTTTATTAACTTTTATTTACTAATATATAATATGTATAACAATATATAAAGGCAAATCATATATTTGGTGTAACTTATTTTTATTTCAAATTTACCCTCAAACATACCAATTTTCAGACTAATATTTTTGAACTTGGAATTTAGTGAGTTAATATACATGGCAAAATATAATTTTGGTGTAGCATTTTTCTTCCAAAATACCCTTTTCATTTTAAATCTTAACTTCTCTTTGCTCACAAATGGAAGTTATAAGACAGTTTATTAACTTTTATTTACTAATATATAATATGTATAACAATATATAAAGGCAAATCATATATTTGGTGTAACTTATTTTATTTCCAAATTTACCCCTCAAACATACCAATTTTGAGACTAATATTTTTTGAACTTGAGAATTTAGTGAGTTAATATACATGGCAAAATATAATTTTGGTGTAGCATTTTTCTTCCCAAAATACCCTTTTCATTAAAATCTTAACTTCTCTTTGCTCACAAATGGAAGTTATAAGGCAGTTTATTAACTTTTATTACTAATATATAATATATATAACAATATATAAAATCATATATTTGGTGTAACTTATTTTATTTCAAATTTACCTCAAATACAATTTTGACTAATATTTTTGAACTTGAGAATTTAGTGAGTTAATATACATGGCAAAATATAATTTTGGTGTAGCATTTTTCTTCCCAAATACCCTTTTCATTAAAATCTTAACTTCTCTTTGCTCACAAATGGAAGTTATAAGGCAGTTTATTAACTTTTATTTACTAATATATAATATGTATAACAATATATAAGGCAAATCATATATTTGGTGTAACTTATTTTTATTTCAAATTTACCCTCAAACATACCAATTTTCAGACTATATATTTTGAACTTGAGAATTTAGTGAGTTAATATACATGGCAAAATATAATTTTGGTGTAGCATTTTTGCTTCCCAAAATACCCTTTTCACTAAAAATCTTAACTTCTCTTTGCTCACAAATGGAAGTTATAAGGCAGTTTATTAACTTTTATTTACTAATATATAATATATAACAATATATAAAGGCAAATCATATATTTGGTGTAACTTATTTTTTTCAAATTTACCCTCAAACATACCAATTTTCAGACTAATATTTTTTGAACTTGAGAATTTAGTGAGTTAATATACATGGCAAAATATAATTTTGGTGTAGCATTTTCTTCCCAAAATACCCTTTTCATTTAAATCTTAACTTCTCTTTGCTCACAAATGGAAGTTATAAACAGTTTATTAACTTTTATTTACTAATATATAATATGTATAACAATATATAAAGCAAATCATATATTTGGTGTAACTTATTTTTATTTCCAAATTTACCCTCAAACATACCAATTTTGAGACTAATATTTTTTGACTTGAGAATTTAGTGAGTTAATATACATGGCAAAATATAATTTTGGTGTAGCATTTTTTCTTCCAAAAATACCTTTTCATTTTATCTTAACTTCTCTTTGCTCACAAATGGAAGTTATAAAGCGGTTTATTAACTTTTGACTAATATATAATATGTATAACAATATATAAAGGCAAATCATATATTTGGTGTAACTTATTTTATTTCAAATTTACCCCTCAAACATACCAATTTTCAGACTAATATTTTTGAACTTGAGAATTTAGTGAGTTAATATACATGGCAAAATATAATTTTGGTGTAGCATTTTTTCTTCCCAAAATACCCTTTTCATTTAAATCTTAACTTCTCTTTGCTCACAAATGGAAGTTATAAGGCGGTTTATTAACTTTTATTTACTAATATATAATATGTATAACAATATATAAAGGCAAATCATATATTTGGTGTAACTTATTTTTATTTCAAATTTACCCTCAAACATACCATTTTAGACTAATATTTTTGAACTTTAGAATTTAGTGAGTTAATATACATGGCAAAATATAATTTTGGTGTAGCATTTTCTTCCCAAAATACCCTTTTCTTTTAAATCTTAACTTCTCTTTGCTCACAAATGGAAGTTATAAGACGGTTTATTAACTTTTATTTACTAATATATAATATGTATAACAATATATAAAGGCAAATCATATATTTGGTGTAACTTATTTTATTTCCAATTTACCCTCAAACATACCAATTTTGAGACTAATATTTTTGAACTTGAGAATTTAGTGAGTTAATATACATGGCAAAATATAATTTTGGTGTAGCATTTTTTCTTCCCAAAATACCCTTTTCATTAAAATCTTAACTTCTCTTTGCTCACAAATGGAAGTTATAAGGCAGTTTATTACTTTTATTTACTAATATATAATATGTATAACAATATATAAAGGCAAATCATATATTTGGTGTAACTTATTTTTTTCCAAATTTACCCTCAAACATACCAATTTTCAGACTAATATTTTTTGAACTTGAGAATTTAGTGAGTTAATATACATGGCAAAATATAATTTTGGTGTAGCATTTTTTTCTCCAAAAATACCCTTTTCATTAAAAATCTTAACTTCTCTTTGCTCACAAATGGAAGTTATAAGACGGTTTATTAACTTTTATTTACTAATATATAATATGTATAACAATATATAAGGCAAATCATATATTTGGTGTAACTTATTTTATTTCCAAATTTACCCTCAAACATACCAATTTTCAGACTAATATTTTTGAACTTGAGAATTTAGTGAGTTAATATACATGGCAAAATATAATTTTGGTGTAGCATTTTTCTTCCCAAAATACCCTTTTCATTAAAAATCTTAACTTCTCTTTGCTCACAAATGGAAGTTATAAGACGGTTTATTAACTTTTATTTACTAATATATAATATGTATAACAATATATAAAAGCAAATCATATATTTGGTGTAACTTATTTTTATTTCCAAATTTACCCTCAATGATACCAATTTTCAGACTAATATTTTTTGAACTTGAGAATTTAGTGAGTTAATATACATGGCAAAATATAATTTTGGTGTAGCATTTTTTTCTTCCCAAAATACCCTTTTCATTAAAAATCTTAACTTCTCTTTGCTCACAAATGGAAGTTATAAGACGGTTTATTAACTTTTATTTACTAATATATAATATGTATAACAATATAAAGGCAAATCATATATTTGGTGTAACTTATTTTATTTCAAATTTACCCTCAAACATACCAATTTTAAACTAATATTTTTTGTTGAGAATTTAGTGAGTTAATATACATGGCAAAATATATTTTGGTGTAGCATTTTTCTTCCCAAAATACCCTTTTCATTTTAAATCTTAACTTCTCTTTGCTCACAAATGGAAGTTATAAGGCAGTTTATTAACTTTTATTTACTAATATATAATATGTATAACAATATATAAAGCAAATCATATATTTGGTGTAACTTATTTTATTTCCAAATTTACCCTCAAACATACCAATTTTAAACTAATATTTTTTGAACTTGAGAATTTAGTGAGTTAATATACATGGCAAAATATAATTTTGGCATTTTTTTTTCCCAAAATACCCTTTTCATTTTAAATCTTAACTTCTCTTTGCTCACAAATGGAAGTTATAAGGCAGTTTATTAACTTTTATTTACTAATATATAATATGTATAACAATATATAAAGGCAAATCATATATTTGGTGTAACTTATTTTTATTTCAAATTTACCCTCAAACATACCAATTTTAGGACTAATATTTTTGAACTTGAGAATTTAGTGAGTTAATATACATGGCAAAATATAATTTTGGTGTAGCATTTTTTCTTCCCAAAATACCCTTTTCATTTAAATCTTAACTTCTCTTTGCTCACAAATGGAAGTTATAAGGCGGTTTATTAACTTTTATTTACTAATATATAATATGTAACAATATATAAGGCAAATCATATATTTGGTGTAACTTATTTTTATTTCCAAATTACCCCTCAAACATACCAATTTTTAGACTAATATTTTTTGAACTTGAGAATTTAGTGAGTTAATATACATGGCAAAATATAATTTTGGTGTAGCATTTTTTCTTCCCAAAATACCCTTTTCATTTTAAATCTTAACTTCTCTTTGCTCACAAATGGAAGTTATAAACCGGTTTATTAACTTTTATTTACTAATATATAATATGTATAACAATATATAAGGCAAATCATATATTTGGTGTAACTTATTTTATTTCCAAATTTACCCTCAAACATACCAATTTTGAAACTATTTTTTGAACTTGAGAATTTAGTGAGTTAATATACATGGCAAAATATAATTTTGGTGTAGCATTTTTCTTCCCAAAATACCCTTTTCATTAAAAATCTTAACTTCTCTTTGCTCACAAATGGAAGTTATAAGACGGTTTATTAACTTTTATTTACTAATATATAATATGTATAACAATATATAAAGGCAAATCATATATTTGGTGTAACTTATTTTATTTCCAAATTACCCTCAAACATACCAATTTTCAGACTATATTTTGAACTTGAGAATTTAGTGAGTTAATATACATGTCAAAATATAATTTTGGTGTAGCATTTTTTCTTCCCAAAATACCCTTTTCATTTAAATCTTAACTTCTCTTTGCTCACAAATGGAAGTTATAAGGCAGTTTATTAACTTTTATTTACTAATATATAATATATAACAATATATAAAGGCAAATCATATATTTGGTGTAACTTATTTTATTTCAAATTTACCCTCAAACATACCAATTTTAAGACTAATATTTTTTGAACTTGAGAATTTAGTGAGTTAATATACATGGCAAAATATAATTTTGGTGTAGCATTTTTTTCTTCCCAAAATACCCTTTTCATTTTAAATCTTAACTTCTCTTTGCTCACAAATGGGAGTTATAAGACAGTTTATTAAGTTTTATTGACTAATATATAATATGTATAACAATATATAAAGGCAAATCATATATTTGGTGTAACTTATTTTTATTTCCAAATTTACCCCTCAAACATACCAATTTTGAGACTAATATTTTTTGAACTTGAGAATTTAGTGAGTTAATATACATGGCAAAATATAATTTTGGTGTAGCATTTTTTTTCCCAAAATACCCTTTTCATTTTAAATCTTAACTTCTCTTTGCTCACAAATGGAAGTTATAAGGCCAGTTTATTAACTTTTATTTACTAATATATAATATGTATAACAATATATAAAGGCAAATCATATATTTGGTGTAACTTATTTTTATTTCCAAATTTACCCCTCAAACATACCAATTTTCAGACTAATATTTTTTGAACTTGAGAATTTAGTGAGTTAATATACATGGCAAAATATAATTTTGGTGTAGCATTTTTTTCTTCCCAAAATACCCTTTTCATTTTAAATCTTAACTTCTTTGCTCACAAATGGAAGTTATAAGGTTTATTAACTTTTATTTACTAATATATAATATGTATAACAATATATAAAGGCAAATCATATATTTGGTGTAACTTATTTTTATTTCAAATTTACCCTCAAACATACCAATTTTAGACTAATATTTTTGAACTTGAGAATTTAGTGAGTTAATATACATGGCAAAATATAATTTTGGTGTAGCATTTTTCTTCCCAAAATACCCTTTTCATTTTAAATCTTAACTTCTCTTTGCTCACAAATGGAAGTTATAAGACGGTTTATTAACTTTTATTTACTAATATATAATATGTATAACAATATATAAAGGCAAATCATATATTTGGTGTAACTTATTTTATTTCCAAATTTATCCCCTTAAAACATACCAATTTTGGAACTAATATTTTTGAACTTGAAATTTAGTGAGTTAATATACATGGCAAAATATAATTTTGGTGTATTTTTTCTTCCCAAAATACCCTTTTCATTAAAAATCTTAACTTCTCTTTGCTCACAAATGGAAGTTATAAGACAGTTTATTAACTTTTATTTACTAATATATAATATGTATAACAATATATAAAGGCAAATCATATATTTGGTGTAACTTATTTTATTTCCAAATTTACCCTCAAACATACAAATTTTGACTAATATTTTTTGAACTTGAAATTTAGTGAGTTAATATACATGGCAAAATATAATTTTGGTGTAGCATTTTCTTCTTCCCAAAATACCCTTTTCATTAAAATCTTAACTTCTCTTTGCTCACAAATGGAAGTTATAAGATGGTTTATTAACTTTTATTTACTAATATATAATATGTATAACAATATATAAAGAGCAAATCATATATTTGGTGTAACTTATTTTTTCCAAATTTACCCTCAAACATACCAATTTCGAGACTAATATTTTTTAACTTGAGAATTTAGTGAGTTAATATACATGGCAAAATATAATTTTGGTGTAGCATTTTCTTCCCAAAATACCCTTTTCATTAAAAATCTTAACTTCTCTTTGCTCACAAATGGAAGTTATAAGCCAGTTTATTAACTTTTATTTACTAATATAATATATATAACAATATATAAAGGCAAATCATATATTTGGTGTAACTTATTTTTATTTCAAATTTACCCTCAAACATACCAATTTTCAGACTAATAGAACTTGAGAATTTAGTGAGTTAATATACATGGCAAAATATAATTTTGGTGTAGCATTTTTCTTCCCAAAATACCCTTTTCATTAAAATCTTAACTTCTCTTTGCTCACAAATGGAAGTTATAAGGCAGTTCTTTTATTTACTAATATATAATATGTATAACAATATATAAAGGCAAATCATATATTTGGTGTAACTTATTTTTATTTCAAATTTACCTCAAACATACCAATTTTAGGACTAATATTTTTGAACTTGAGAATTTAGTGAGTTAATATACATGGCAAAATATAATTTTGGTGTAGCATTTTTCTTCCCAAAATACCCTTTTCATTTTAAATCTTAACTTCTCTTTGCTCACAAATGGAAGTTATAAGACAGTTTATTAACTTTTATTTACTAATATATAATATATAACAATATATAAAACAAATCATATATTTGGTGTAACTTATTTTATTTCCAATTTACCTCAAACATACCAATTTTGGAAACTAATATTTTTTGAACTTGAGAATTTAGTGAGTTAATATACATGGCAAAATATAATTTTGGTGTAGCATTTTTTTCCCAAAATACCCTTTTCATTAAAATCTTAACTTCTCTTTGCTCACAAATGGAAGTTATAAGGCGGTTAATGCTTTTATTTACTAATATATAATATGTATAACAATATATAAAAGGCAAATCATATATTTGGTGTAACTTATTTTTATTTCCAAATTACCCTCAAACATACCAATTTTCAGACTAATATTTTTTGAACTTGAGAATTTAGTGAGTTAATATACATGGCAAAATATAATTTTGGTGTAGCATTTTTTCTTCCCAAAATACCCTTTCATTTAAATCTTAACTTCTCTTTGCTCACAAATGGAAGTTATAAGACGGTTTATTAACTTTTATTTACTAATATATAATATGTATAACAATATATAAAGGCAAATCATATATTTGGTGTAACTTATTTTATTTCCAAATTTACCCCTCAAACATACCAATTTTAGACTAATATTTTTGAACTTTAGAATTTAGTGAGTTAATATACATGAAAATATAATTTTGGTGTAGCATTTTCTTCCCAAAATACCCTTTTCATTTTAAATCTTAACTTCTCTTTGCTCACAAATGGAATTTATAAGACGGTTTATTAACTTTTATTTACTAATATATAATATGTAAAACAATATATAAAGGCAAATCATATATTTGGTGTAACTTATTTTTATTCCAAATTTACCCTCAAACATACCAATTTCGGACTAATATTTTTGAACTTGAGAATTTAGTGAGTTAATATACATGGCAAAATATAATTTTGGTGTAGCATTTTTCTTCCCAAAATACCTTTTGACTTTTAAAGTCTATTAATCTTTGGTGCAAGTGCAGTCCTATCGGCGTAGTTTTAAAGAATATCGAACCCGGATACTATAAATCGATCTATACGTTATCCTAAGTTATGAGTATCTGTTAAAATGAATAATTCTTTAAGATTTTTTGGTTAAGGAAAATAGCAGATATCGATTATAATTCATTCTAACCTAAGGGATCGAATTTCCAGCTTATTACTCAAGTTGATAAAATCCTATTTCGACAAAACAATATTCATCTAAAATCCTATCTCAAGCCTTCGCTCTGTTGAATCAGTCATGGAACAAATCTAGCATTATTTTTCTTTATCCAACTTGAATTCAACACTTTTCAAAATAAATAAGTTAATCTCTTTAAAGCCATTTCGCCATGATCTTTGAAATTAATACCTAGTATCCATATCCAGTTTACAAACCTCAAGCTATCGCTCTGTTGGTTTCTAACATAGTCTAGTTTAATAACCTCAAACTTTACAACTCTGGTGGTTTCTAACGTGATTTATTAACCTCAAACTTTACACTTTCTGTTGGTTTCTAAACCTTTTAATAAATTAAAATAGATAAATCGGAAAGAATATTTTTAGCGTAACATTATGCAGTTTAATTTTTGATTCTTTGGATCGATTAATTTACATACCAATATCGAACATATTAGCGGACATATTAATTAATTGAGACTGTATAAATAATATTGGTTTAATATCTAAACTTTTCCGAAATCAAATAAATAATACTGAGGCAACAATAAATAAAATAAAATAAAATAAATAAATTAAACTTTGAAATTAAGAATCTTTGGTAATCTTGCCAAAATGGCGAGCATCCACCACACGTCGATTGGATCGCTCGGAGACTTCTAGATTCGAAAGAAGAAAATAAACAAGATAAAAGCACTAGATCTAACGTAAGGTTAGATCAGTGAAAGCTGAAAATAAATTCAAAGTGCAAAAGCGAAAGAAATAAATTGCGAAATAAAAAATTAACGGTTGTTGTTAAAATGCCGACCCTAATTACAAGCTGGAACTTATATTATAAGCTCGCTGGTAACTTGTTCCTAAAACTTGTATACAAATCCCATCAATGGAAAATGGTGCCTTAAAAGTGAGGCGGAGGCGTCTCATGTGGAGAGGAAATAAGTGAGGCGTCGTCTCAATTTGCATGGGAAGATGGTGGACCTGCCCATGGGAGGCGGGCGCCTCCAGGAGGAGAATCCCAGGACGTCCGTCTCAGATACGTTTGGGGTGCATTCTTGTCTTCTTTGGTGCCATGGCTGAACTTACCCCAGGCTTAGCTTGCAATATTGCTTCTCTTGTCCTTATACCTCAGCCTCACTATATCACCCATTTGCTTCATTTCTTTGCTTTTTAATCCAGATTTTCCTCGATTTTGCTTTTTGCTTAGTTTATCTTTATTAATACAAAATATCTGAAATACCAGCGTAATATGAAATAAAGTGAAATAATTAAATAAAAGCATTAACAAACAATTGAAATACATCAAATATATTATATAAATTCGTGTTATCAAACTCCCTATACTTAAACCTTTTGCTTGTCCTAAAGCAAAATTAAAATGAAAAATCACTCGAGCATATGTAAAGCGCAATTATATCTTGTTTAATTTTGTACTAGGTTGCAATTCAATTCTTTGTTGGATACTTTCGAGTTTAGACTTGACACAAAATTTTAAGTAATAACTGAATAACCCCACATTTTGCAGACCATTGAGTCATGAATTATATTTCGACCTAATATTTTCGTTTAGTTTAACGTTTCATTCTTGCGCAATCATTAGCCAAACCCATACACAGGTAGGTATGATTATATTTGAAATCTTTATAATCCATTTCTAGGAGTCACAGTAATTATATTTGGTACTCCTTTATCAATTCTGATTGCGATATCGGATCGTATTGTCGCCCTGCAAGTTCACGGCCTGAGGACCGAACCAATTCATGTGTTACATGATATTTTATAGTTTCAGCATTTATTGAATTAATGATGGTAAGTTCATCAACAATAAATTGCATCTTAATAAAAATTTTCTTTAAAAATCGTCAATCACTTATTTCTTATTTCTCCATAGTTTAGCGTTTAAAGGCAGTGCGGCCCATATCAAAACTACTCGGGATTACTTTAAAACTAAGTCTTAAGGTGTGGTATAATAAGTGCTTAGTCAATCTAACACGTTGGGGGTTTAAAGTGTTAGGGCCAATAACAATTTGCTAAGTCGGCTCAAATTCTTATTTAAAAATAAGCAACCTTATTATTTGGAGTGTGTTAATATATACGTTTTAATTTTATTAAAATTTATCGTTATGGCTCAAAGAAAGGAGGAATTCGATAAATACGAAATTTAAACATATTAAAGACTAAAATTACATAAACATATATTTTATTGAATGGAAATTTTACAATACATAGAAAGGAAACTAAAAGAGAAAAACTAAATAAGCGAAGAAAGATGTGAACAAAAGAAATGTTAAAGCTCCAAACTTAAAATAAGCATTGTCCTCAATGCGATAAAACCCAGTGAAAGGAGAAAGGTGATCACTCGTTGCTTTGAAATTTTTGACCTCTAGTTCTTCTACCTCAAATACGAGGTCTTGATGTGATCGGAATCGTGGTTTAAAGCATCCATGCTCACGAGCTTGCAATGCTTGATTCACGATCATTACGGCTTATATTCTTGGTATTCCCGTCACATCTCTTGGATGGGGCGTTATAATTTCGACTTAGAGTTTGTTGTTGCATGGCGTGGAACAAGCTGATCACAACGATGCATGTGAGCCACGCATTTCTGAAATTAACATCATTTTTAAGTTGTTGGTAGCGAGGTGCATCGAAACAACGCCAATTGGCCGCGGTTCGGATGATCGATTCGATTCGGATAAGGTAACCTGACACCGCCAATTGACGATTAATCATTTGTAAACCGACCATCTTGTCGAGGATATGATGTGAGAATCACGACAATAGATGACATCAGTAGATTGGTGGCATCATATATTGTGACCGAAAATAAGCTTCAAAGCGGAAGGCCTAAAGCATATACTAAAGATGTATTATGCCACAAAGACAAAGGGATTAGTACTGCTGCGTTCACGCATATGAATGTGGTTGAGCAAAGAAGGTGCGGCGTTAGCGACGCAATACATTGAGGGCACAAAATGAGAAACAACTCATTTTGGTTGACCTTGTGATTATTAGTCCTACCAAAATGGTGTTACCAAGTATCGGTGAAAATACCTCAATCTTTGGATTATGGATGTAGGAAGCATGAGATCATTTTAACTTTCCGTCGGTTGATCGGTTAGATCATTCCATGAACTGAAGCGAGTTGATTGACAAAATCACCGTCATTGTCGAGCAGTTTGTAATGAACATGCTCTACCCACAGTAAAATGCAGAAACTCGGTGACCACTCTTGATCAAGAGAATACTCTTGAACGAACATCACGGAAGTTAGCGATTCCGGTTGTGGGATCGTGGTAGGTGTTGTGTAGGAAAGAACTAAATTCAAACATAATTGGTTTCCTTAGGTTGGACGTGGATGCATGCGGTGGTTAAACGGTGTTATTGAGCATGAATACGATGCTATGGTCAGAGTTTCGAACACTCAGACTTACATATACTTTGTTAAGGGCAATGAAGCGGGTATAAATTTAAGATATTTGCGTTGTTGGCCGTCGTCGCCATCTGGAAAATAATATTTTGCTGGATAAATTGGTGGTGAGTATATGCAGTTTGACAGCGTTGATTGTTCGATAATTACCATAGATGGGTGTGGATTGAAGAAATAGTAGAAATATGGTTGATAAGAGGAAAAATATAAGAGATGGTTTAGAAGATGTTGTGAAATGAAGGAATGATAATGGGTATTTATAGTGAAGTGAGAGTTAAGGTGATAAATTATAATAAATAGGTGTTGGAAAATGGGAGAAAGTTTGAATGGGAATTGATGGTGGGAAAATGAAGGAATATTATTTTGAATGGATTTGAATGGTGGGAGAAAGAATTATTATAATGTGGGAGAATTTAAATTAGAGTTATATTGGAAGTTGAAAAAAAGAAGAATGGCCAAAACAATCGATCAAAAGAAAGCAGGGCCAGAATATACGCGTGGAACTACGGAGGGCCAGGCGGGCATCTCCGTGAGGGAATCATAGCGCAGATAAACACTTTGGGCGTTAAGAGATCACAGTGACCCGGAGGAACCGCAGACAAGTTACTAGGGAGAGTAACTTTTCATCACATACAAACATACTACATCTTGTATATATATTATAAATAATTCTAAATTTTTTTTTAATACTATATATATATATAATACTAAATTTTAATAGTATATATATAATACTAGTATATAATGTTTTATAATAATATAATAAATATTGGGATATTTATTTGGCTATTAATAGGAGAAATCGATAATTAAAATATTCAATTATTATATAAATATTAATGCAGTTATTTAATTGAATATAATTAACCAGTATTGAGGAATAGTTCAAACGCATCGGATGAAAGGTGTAATAGCAGGCAAAATCTAAATTTTAACATAAAATAGAAAAAATATAAAATCTGAAAAGAAAATTAAAATTAGAAACTAGAATGACTATCTTGATTTTCCATGGCCCATATCAAGCCACCTCATATCCCTCACCTTTTTCTTTTCTGCGTTTGTAGGGCGGTTTATTCTTTCGAAATTTTGTAGTGGTTACAGATTTATCCTAAGTATAAGTTTTCAATTTGGGCTTAGTAATTTCATCTTCGCCTCGTAAGTTAACCTTACCCTCTTAACATAATTATCCCTAATTTTATGGTCCTCTAATTTCGCTTTTTAGGTAAGACTTCAAATGGTAGTGAATTAGTATGGATATTTCAATGCATCATTCGTTAGGAGTCTACGGAGTTTCCATAAAATTTCGAGAGGAATCAGTGGGATGTAGTGATTCAGGATTACAATAGATGCTTCTTTTTCTACCTCTTTTACAACCTCCTCTTTGAGCGGTGTTGATGGATTTTTTCTCAACCTCCCTATTTTCTCGTCGAACTTTCCTCGGCCACAATATCAATTTCTCCTCGACTCATCGCCGCTTTCTAGATTTCAAGTAGTATTTCCTATGGTTTATTTCAACATCCACATCTTCCTCAGTTGGGTCCTGAAGGTTTTTATTGGTGGGAGATTTGAGTCTCAAGCATATCTTTGTGAGGCTTGAGGAGATTCAACCATATTAGTTAGTTGGCTAAAGGTTTCATTATTTTGAAGACTTTGTTTTCTTGCTTCTTCAATTTGGATAGTTGTGTCTCTATAAAGTGGCAATCATAGACTCTAACCTAAGTTGGTTATCATCTCCTTGAGAATCCTCCATTGATGTTTGAAATTAAAATCTTCAGATGCTAGTCTTGAAGGTAGTTAAAGTCTCTTTTTGGTGTTTTCAGGCGACATCATCTAGATGATTTTAAATCTTCATTAATATTTTCGGATTAGATTTATATGGTTTTGGTGATTCTTCAAAATATTGTGTGTGATAATTGTAGGAAAATTGGGTTGGGAAAAATTTGGTTGAAATTATAAGTTTCTTGTGGTTCTTCAAAATATAGAGTTGGTAGTTAACGAAGGTAGTTAGAAATTGGGAAGTAGGTTTTATGAAGCATTAAGTTTTCCATCAGTATTCAAGGTCGGATCTATAGGATTCTTGTGGTTTCCTCATAATCACTGATAATGGGCATGGCAGGAAAATTTGGATATACATATGGTAGTAAAAATTAAAAAGTGCCTTCATATATACGGTGTAACACGGAGTTACAATATCGACTTAAATAGTCCCGACAACGGCGTAAAAACTTGATGCGCTTTATCGTCTATTAATCAGCGGACTGCAAATTGCGGTCCTAGTAGTTTTGAATCCAACCCACGAGGACTATAAATTGATCCTCGTTATCCTAAATTCGGTATACAACTAAAATGAATAATTCTTTAAGATTTTTGGTTAAGGAAAATATTCGGATATACTATATGAATTCATCCCCTAAGGATCCTAATTTCCAACTGGCTTATTACTCAAGTTGATAAAATCCTATTTCAGCAAACAATATTCATCTAAAATCCTATCTCAAGCTATCGCTCTGTTGGATCCCATCATGCAATTAAATCCCTAACGTATGCTCCTCGCTATCCGCCCGAATTTAAAAAACACTTTTTGAAAATAAATAAAGTTTAATCTCTTTTAAAGCGTTATCGCGATCTTTAAAATTAATACCTAGTATCCTTTGTCTGGTTTCTAAACCTCAAGCTGTCGCTCTGTTGGTTTCTAACCTTAGTCCGTTGTAACCTCAAACTTTAAATACTAATTTGGTTTCTAAACCTTTTTAAAAATTAAAATAGACATCTAAGTCGGAAGAATATTTTTAACAACGTAACATTATGCAGTTTAATTTTGATTCCCTTTGGATTCAATTAATTTATACCAATATCGAGCAATTAGCAGACATATTAATTAATAGGACATGCATAAATAATGGTTTAATATATTTAAACATTTACGAAATCAAATAAATAATATGAGGCAACAATAAATTAAATAAAATAAAATAAATAAATTAAACACTGAAATTAAGAATCTTTGGAAATAATCTTGTTCTTGAAATAAGCGAGCATCCACCACGGGTCGGTGGGATCGCTCAGGAGACTTCTTAATTCGAAGAAGAAAATAAACAAATAATAAAAGCACTAGATCTAACGTAAGTTAGATCGTTAAGCCAGAAAATAAATTCAAAATTTGGCAAAGAAAATAAATTGCGAAATAAAATTAGCGGTTGTTAGGTAAAATGCAGACCTAGTTACGAAATTGGAACATGTATTTATAGCTCACTTTGGTAACTTCCCATTCCTAAAACTTTGTATGCAAATCCATCGTGGAAAATGGTGCCTTAAAAGTAGGGCCAGGCGTCTCCATGGAGAAATAAGTGAGGCGTCGTCAGCACCGCATGGGAGTGGTGGTTACTTCATGGGAGGCGGGTGCCTCCTAGGAGAGTCTGAGACGTCCGTCTCTCGACCACGTGGCAGGCGTGCATTCTTGTCTTCTGGGCCCTGTATTTGGAAATACTTTAGGTTGCTTGCTTTGTTCAATAATTGCTTTCTCATATATACCTCTTTCCACTATATCACCATTTAGCTTCATTTCTTTCTTTTTAATCAAATTTTCTCGATTTTACTTCTTTGCTCGATTTATCTTTATTTAATACATATACTCGAAACATAGAAAATACCAACGTAATATAGAAATAAAGTGAAATAATTAAATAAAACATTAACATTATTTATAGAAAATACATCAAATATATTTTATAAATTTTTTATCAAATACCTTTTCATTAAAATCTTAACTTCTCTTTGCTCACAAATGGAAGTTATAAGGCAGTTTATTAACTTTTATTTACTTATATATTATATATAACAATATATAATGAGAAAATCATATATTTGGTGTAACTTATTTTTATTTCAAATTTACCCTCAAACATACCAATTTTCAGACTAATATTTTTGACTTGAGAATTTAGTGAGTTAATATACATGGCAAAATATAATTTTGGTGTAGCATTTTTTCTTCCCAAAATACCTTTTCATTTCGTCTCTTCTACTTTTTTTCTCCCAAATGGAAGTTATAAACGGTTTATAAGTTTTATTTACTAATATATAATATGTAACAATATATAAAAAGGCAAATCATATATTTGGTGTAACTTATTTTTATTTCAAATTTATCAAACATACCAATTTTCGGACTAATATTTTTTGAACTTGAGAATTTAGTAGTTAATATACATGAAAATATAATTTTGGTGTAGCATTTTTCTTCCCAAAATACCCTTTTCATTAAAATCTTAACTTCTCTTTGCTCACAAATGGAAGTTATAAGGCATTTATTAACTTTTATTGACTAATATCATATGTTTAACAATATATAAAGGAAATCATATATTTGGTGTAACTTATTTTTATTTCCAAATTTACCCTCAAACATACCAATTTTGACTAATATTTTTGACCTTGAGAATTTAGTGAGTTAATATATATGTCAAAATATAATTTTGGTTGGAGCATTTTCTTCTTCCCAAAATACCTTTTCATTAAAATCTTAACTTCTCTTTGCTCACAAATGGAAGTTATAAGGACAGATTTAATAACTTTTATTACTAATATATAATATGTAACAATATATAAAAGGCAAATCATATATTTGGTGTAACACTTTTATTTCCAAATTTACCCTCAAACATACCAATTTTAGGACTAATATTTTTTGAACTTGAGAATTTAGTGAGTTAATATACATGCAAAAATATAATTTTGGTGTAGCATTTTTCTTCCCAAAATACCCTTTTCATTTAAATCTTAACTTCTCTTTGCTCACAAATGGAAGTTATAAGGCCAGTTATTAACTTTTATTTACTAATATATAATATGTATAACAATATATAAAGGCAAATCAAATATTTGGTGCTTCTTTTTATTTCCAATTTACCCTCAAACATACCAATTTGAACTAATATTTTTGAACTTGAAAATTTAGTGAGTTAATATTGGCAAAATATAATTTTGGGAGCATTTTTCTTCCAAAATACCCTTTTCATTAAAAATCTTAACTTCTCTTTGCTCACAAATGGAGGTTATAAGGCAGTTTATCTTTTATTTACTAATATATATATGTATAACAATATATAAAGGCAAATCATATATTTGGTGTAACTTATTTTTATTTCAAAATTTACCCCTTAAACATACCAATTTTCAGACTAATATTTTTTGAACTTGAGAATTTAGTGAGTTAATATACATGGCAAAATATAATTTTGGTGTAGCATTTTTTTCTTCCCAAAATACCCTTTTCATTTTAAATCTTAACTTCTCTTTGCTGGGCAGAGTTATAAGGCAGTTTAATAACTTTTATTACTAATATATAATATGTCTAACAATATATAAGCAAATCAATATTTGGTGTAACTTATTTTTATTTCCAAATTTACCCTTCAAACATACCAATTTTAGGACTAATATTTTTTGAATGAGAATTTAGTGAGTTAATATACATGCAAAATATAATTTTGGTGAATTTTCTTCCCAAAATACCCTTTTCATTAAAAATCTTAACTTCTCTTTGCTCACAAATGGAAGTTATAAGGCAGGTTTATTAACTTTTATTACTAATATATTATGTATAACAATATATAAAGGCAAATCATATATTTGGAACTTATTTTATTTCAAAATTTACCCTCAAACATACCAATTTTCAGACTAATATTTTTTGAACTTGAGAATTTAGTGAGTTAATATACATGTCAAAATATAATTTTGGTGGAGCATTTTCTTTCCAAAATACCCTTTTCATTAAAATCTTAACTTCTCTTTGCTCACAAATGGAGTTATAAACAGTTTATTAACTTTTGCTTACTAATATATAATATATATACTAAAGGCAAATCATATATTTGGTGTAACTTATTTTTATTTCCAAATTTACCCCTCAAACATTCCAATTTTCAGACTAATATTTTTTGAACTTGAGAATTTAGTGAGTTAATATACATGGCAAAATATAATTTTGGTGGAGCATTTTCTTCCAAATACCCTTTTCATTAAAATCTTAACCTCTTTGCTCACAAATGGAAGTTATAAAATTTATTAACTTTTTTACTAATATATAATATGTATAACAATATATAAAGGCAAATCATATATTTGGTGTAACTTATTTTATTTCAAATTTACCCTAAACATACCAATTTTAGGACTAATATTTTTTGAACTTGAGAATTTAGTAGTTAATATACATGGCAAAATATAATTTTGGTGTAGCATTTTTCTTCCCAAAATACCCTTTTCATTTTAAATCTTAACTTCTCTTTGCTCACAAATGGAAGTTATAAGACGGTTATTAACTTTTATTTACTAATATATAATATATATAACAATATATAAAGGCAAATCATATATTTGGTGTAACTTATTTTTATTTCCAAATTTACCCTTCAAACATACCAATTTTCAGACTAATATTTTTTGAACTTGAGAATTTAGTGAGTTAATATACATGTCAAAATATAATTTTGGTGGAGCATTTTTTTCTTCCCAAAATACCCTTTTCATTAAAAATCTTAACTTCTCTTTGCTCACAAATGGAAGTTATAAGACGGTTTATTAACTTTTATTTACTAATATATAATATGTATAACAATATATAAAGGCAAATCATATATTTGGTGTAACTTATTTTTATTTCAGAATTTACCCCTCAAACATACCAATTTTCAGACTAATATTTTTAGAACTTGAGAATTTAGTGATCTAATATACATGTCAAAATATAATTTTGGTGGAGCATTTTTTTCTTCCAAAATACCCTTTTCATTAAAATCTGCTTCTCTTTGCTCACAAATGGAAGTTATAAAGACAGTTATTAACTTTTACTAATATATAATATGTATAACAATATATAAGGCAAATCATATATTTGGTGTAACTTATTTTATTTCAAAATTTACCCCTTAATTTTCAGACTAATATTTTTGAACTTGAGAATTTAGTGAGTTAATATACATGGCAAAATATAATTTTGGTGGAGCATTTTCTTCCCAAAATACCCTTTCATTTTAAATCTTAACTTCTCTTTGCTCACAAATGGAAGTTATAAGGCCAGTTTATTAACTTTTATTTACTAATATATAATATGTATAACAATATATAAGGCAAATCATATATTTGGTGTAACTTATTTTTATTCCAAATTTACCCCTCAAACATACCAATTTTGGACTAATATTTTTTGAACTTGAGAATTTAGTGAGTTAATATACATGGCAAAATATAATTTTGGTGTAGCATTTTTCTTCCCAAAATACCCTTTCATTTTAAATCTTAACTTCTCTTTGCTCACAAATGGAAGTTATAAAATGATTTATTAACTTTTATTTACTAATATATAATATGTATAACAATATATAAAAGGCAAATCATATATTTGGTGTAACTTATTTTTATTTAAATTTACCCTCAAACATACAATTTGGACTAATATTTTTGAACTTGAGAATTTAGTGAGTTAATATACATGGAAAATATAATTTTGGTGTAGCATTTTTTCTTCCCAAAATACCCTTTTCATTAAAATCTTAACTTCTCTTTGCTCACAAATGGAAGTTATAAATGGTTTATTAACTTTTATTACTAATATATAATATGTATAACAATATATAAAGGCAAATCATATATTTGGTGTAACTTATTTTATTTCAAAATTTACCCCTCAAACATACCAATTTTCAGACTAATATTTTTGAACTTGAGAATTTAGTGAGTTAATATACATGTCAAAATATAATTTGGTGGAGCATTTTTCTTCCCAAAATACCCTTTTTCAAAATCTTAACTTCTCTTTGCTCACAAATGGAAGTTATAAATTATTAACTTTACTTACTAATATATAATATATAACAATATATAAGGCAAATCATATATTTGGTGTAACTTATTTTTATTTCCAAATTTACCCCTCAAACATACCAATTTTCAGACTAATATTTTTTGAACTTGAGAATTTAGTGAGTTAATATACATGTCAAAATATAATTTTGGTGTAGCATTTTTTCTTCCCAAAATACCCTTTTTTAAATCTTAACTTCTCTTTGCTCACAAATGGAAGTTATAAGACGGTTTATTAACTTTTATTTACTAATATATAATATGTATAACAATATATAAAGGCAAATCATATATTTGGTGTAACTTATTTTTATTTCCAAATTTACCCCTCAAACATATCAATTTTCAGACTAATATTTTTTGAACATGAGAATTTAGTGAGTTAATATACATGGCAAAATATAATTTTGGTGTAGCATTTTTTTCTTCCCAAAATACCCTTTTCATTTTAAATCTTAACTTCTCTTTGCTCACAAATGGAAGTTATAAGACGGTTTATAAACTTTTATTTACTAATATATAATATGTATAACAATATATAAAGGCAAATCATATATTTGGTGTAACTTATTTTATTTAAATTACCCGAACATACCAATTTTCAGACTAATATTTTTTGAACTTGAGAATTTAGTGAGTTAATATACATGGCAAAATATAATTTTGGTGTAGCATTTTCTTCCCAAAATACCCTTTTCATTTAAATCTTAACTTCTCTTTGCTCACAAATGGAAGTTATAAAATGATTTATTAACTTTTATTTACTAATATATAATATGTATAACAATATATAAAGGCAAATCATATTTGGTGTAACTTATTTTTTTTTTCCAAATTTACCCTCAAACATACCAATTTCAGACTAATATTTTTTGAACTTGAGAATTTGTGAGTTAATATATGGCAAAATATAATTTTTGTTGTAGCATTTTTTTCTTCAAAATACCCTTTTCATTTAAATCTTACTTATCTTTGCTCACAAATGGAAGTTATAAGGCAGTTTATTAACTTTTATTTACTAATATATAATATATAACAATATATAAAGGCAAATCATATATTTGGTGTAACTTATTTTATTTCCAAATTTACCCCTCAAACATACCAATTTTGACTAAATTTTTTTTGACTTGAGAATTTAGTGAGTTAATATACATGGCAAAATATAATTTGGTGTAGCATTTTTCTTCCAAAATACCCTTTTCATTTTAAATCTTAACTTCTCTTTGCTCACAAATGGAGTTATAAGGCCAGTTATAAACTTTTTACTAATATATAATATGTATAACATATAAAAAGGCAAATCATATATTTGGTGTAACTTATTTTATTTCCAAATTTACCCCTCAAACATACCAATTTTCAGACTAATATTTTTGAACTTGAGAATTTAGTGAGTTAATATACATGGCAAAATATAATTTTGGTGTAGCATTTTTCTTCCCAAAATACCCTTTTCATTTTAAATCTTAACTTCTCTTTGCTCTAAAATGGAAGTTATAAGGTTTATTAACTTTTATTTACTAATATATAATATGTATAACAATATATAAGGCAAATCATATATTTGGTGTAACTTATTTTTTTCCATTTACCCTCAAACATACCAATTTTCGGACTAATATTTTTTTGAACTTGAAATTTAGTGAGTTAATATACATGGCAAAATATAATTTTGGTGTAGCATTTTTTCTTCAATACCCTTTTCATTTTAAATCTGCTTCTCTTTGCTCACAAATGGAGTTATAAGGCCATTATAAACTTTTATTTACTAATATATAATATATAACAATATATAAAAGAAATCATATATTTGGTGTAACTTATTTTATTTCAAATTTACCCTCAAACATACCAATTTCGGACTAATATTTTTGAACTTGAGAATTTAGTGAGTTAATATACATGGCAAAATATAATTTTGGTGTAGCATTTTTCTTCAAAATACCTTTACATTTAAATCTTAACTTCTCTTTGCTCACAAATGGAAGTTATAAGGCAGTTTATTAACTTTTATTTACTAATATATAATATGTATAACAATATATAAAGGCAAATCATATATTTGGTGTAACTTATTTTTATTTCCAAATTTACCCTTAAACATACCAATTTTTACTAATATTTTTGAACTTGAGAATTTAGTGAGTTAATATACATGGCAAAATATAATTTTGGTGTAGCATTTTTCTTCCAAAATACCCTTTTCATTTTAAATCTGCTTCTCTTTGCTCACAAATGGAGTTATAAGGCGTTATATTTTATTTACTAATATATAATATGTATAACAATATATAAAGGCAAATCATATATTTGGTGTAACTTATTTTATTCCAAATTTACCCTCAAACATACCAATTTCGAGACTAATATTTTTTGAACTTGAGAATTTAGTGAGTTAATATACATGGCAAAATATAATTTTGGTGTAGCATTTTTCTTCCCAAAATACCCTTTCTATTAAAATCTTAACTTCTCTTTGCTCACAAATGGAAGTTATAAAGTTTTATTAACTTTTATTTACTAATATATAATATTATAACAATATATAAAGAAAATCATATATTTGGTGTAACTTATTTTTATTTCCAAATTTACCCCTCAAACATACCATTTCCGACTAATATTTTTGAACTTGGAATTTAGTGAGTTAATATACATGTCAAAATATAATTTTGGTGTAGCATTTTTCTTCCCAAATACCCTTTTCATTAAAATCTTAACTTCTCTTTGCTCACAAATGGAGAGTTATAAAGATAGGATATTAACTTTTGTTACTAATATATAATATGTAACAATATATAAAGGCAAATCATATATTTGGTGTAACTTATTTTATTTCAAATTTACCCTCAAACATACCAATTTTGGACTAATATTTTTGGAACTTGAAATTTAGTGAGTTAATATACATGGAAAATATAATTTTGTTAGCATTTTTCTTCAAAATACCCTTTTCATTTAAATCTTAACTTCTCTTTGCTCACAAATGGAAGTTATAAGGCGGTTAATAACTTTTATTTACTAATATATAATATGTATAACAATATATAAAACCAAATCAAATATTGGTGTAACTTATTTTATTTCAAATTTACCCCTCAAACATACCAATTTTCAGACTAATATTTTTTGAACTTGAGAATTTAGTGAGTTAATATAAAATATAATTTTGGTGTAGCATTTTTCTTCCCAAAATACCCTTTTCATTTAAAATCTTAACTTCTTTTTGCTCACAAATGGAAATTATAAGGCAGTTTATGCTTTTATTTACTAATATATAATATATATAACAATATATAAAGGTAAATCATATATTTGGTGTAACTTTTTTATTTCCAATTTACCCCTTAAACATACCAATTTTCAGACTAATATTTTTTAAACTTGAGATTTAGTGAGTTAATATACATGGCAAAATATAATTTTGGTGTAGCATTTTTCTTCCAAAATACCCTTTTCATTTTAAATCTGCTTCTCTTTGCTCACAAATGGAAGTTATAGACAGATTATTAACTTTTATTTACTAATATATAATATATATAACAAATATAAAAGCAAATCAAGTATTTGGTGTAACTTATTTTATTTCCAAATTTACCTTCAAACATACAATTTTCAGACTAATATTTTTGAACTTGAGAATTTAGTGAGTTAATATATTGGCAAAATATAATTTTGGTGGAGCATTTTTCTTCCCAAAATACCCTTTTCATTTTAAATCTAACTTCTTTTGCTCACAAATGGAGTTATGATTTATTAACTTTTATTTACTAATATATATTATGTATAACAATATATAAAGGCAAATCATATATTTGGTGTAACTTATTTTTTCCAAATTTACCCCTCAAACATACAATTCGGACTAATATTTTTGAACTTGAGAATTTAGTGAGTTAATATACATGGCAAAATATATTTTGGTGTAGCATTTTTCTTCCCAATACCCTTTTCATTAAAATCTTAACTTCTCTTTGCTCTGACCGTTTATAAGACAGTTTAATAACTTTTATTTACTAATATATAATATGTAACAATATATAAAAGGCAAATCATATATTTGGTGTAACTTATTTTATTTCAAATTACCCTCAAACATCCAATTTTGATTATTTTTGAACTTGAGAATTTAGTGAGTTAATACATGTCAAAATATAATTTTGGTGTAGCATTTTTCTTTAAAATACCCTTTCATTAAAATCTTAACTTCTCTTTGCTCACAAATGGAGTTATAAGACGGTTTATTAACTTTTATTTACTAATATATAATATATAACAATATATAAAGGCAAATCATATATTTGGTGTAACTTATTTTATTTCAAATTTACCCTCAAACATACCAATTTCAGACTAATATTTTTGGACTTGAGAATTTAGTGAGTTAATATACATGGAAAATATAATTTTGGTGTAGCATTTTTTCTTCAAAATACCCTTTTCATTTTAAATCTTAACTTCTCTTTGCTCCAAATGGAAGTTATAAGACAGTTTATTAACTTTTATTTACTAATATATAATATGTATAACATAATATAAGGCAAATCATATATTTGGTGTAACTTATTTTTATTTCCAATTTACCCTCAAACACCAATTTTCAGACTAATATTTTTGAACTTGAAATTTAGTGAGTTAATATGGCAAAATAATTTTGGTGGGCATTTTTCTTCCCAAATACCCTTTTCATTTAAAATCTTATACTTTTTGCTCACAAATGGAAATTATAAAGGCGGTTTAATAACTTTTATTTACTAATATATAATATGTATAACAATATATAAGGCAAATCCTTATATTTGGTGTATTTTATTTCAAATTTACCTTAAACATACCAATTTCGAGATGTATTGAACTTGAAATTTAGTGAGTTAATATACATGGCAAATATAATTTTGGTGTGCATTTTTCTTCAAAATACCCTTTTCATTTAAATCTGCTTCTGCTCACAAATGGGTTATAAGACATTTAATGCTTTTATTTACTAATATATAATATGTATAACAATATATAAAAATAAATCAATATTTGGTGTAACTTATTTTATTTCAAATTTACCTTCACAATTTTGAGACTAATATTTTTTGAACTTGAGAATTTAGTGAGTTAATATACATGGCAAAATATAATTTTGGTGGAGCATTTTCTTCCAAAATACCTTTTCATTAAAATCTTATTCTTTTGCTCAGTGGAAGTTATAAAATGATTTATTAACTTTTATTTACTAATATATATTATATATAACAATATATAAAGGCCAAATCATATATTTGGTTAACTTATTTTTATTTCAAAATTTACCTCAAACATACAATTTTCAGATATTTTTTGAACTTGAGAATTTAGTGAGTTAATATACATGTCAAAATATAATTTGGTGGGCATTTTTTCTTCCCAAATACCCTTTCATTAAATCTTAACTTCTCTTTGCTCACACAATGGAAGTTATAAGGCAGTTTATGCTTTTATTTACTAATATATAATATGTATAACAATATATAAAGGCAAATCATATATTTGGTTGTAACTTATTTTTATTTTCCATTGCTTTGTTCTGATTTATTTTGAATTTGATGGTGAGTTAACATGCAAAATATAATTTTTGGTGTAGCATTTTTCTTCCAAAATACCTTTTCATTTTAAATCTTAACTTCTCTTTGCTCACAAATGGAAGTTATAAGGCAGTTTATTAACTTTTATTTACTAATATATAATATGTATAACAATATAAAAACCAAATCATATATTTGGTGTAACATTTTATTTCCAAATTTACCCCTCAAACATACCAATTTTCAGACTAATATTTTTTGAACTTGAGAATTTAGTGAGTTAATATACATGGCAAAATATAATTTTGGTGTAGCATTTTTTTCTTCCCAAAATACCCTTTTCATTTTAAATCTTAGCTTCTCTTTGCTCACAAATGGAAGTTATAAGACGGTTTATAAACTTTTATTTACTAATATATATTATGTATAACAATATATAAAGGCAAATCATATATTTGGTGTAACTTATTTTTATTTCAAAATTTACCCTCAAACATACCAATTTTCGGACTAATATTTTTTGAACTTGAAGAATTTAGTGAGTTAATATACATGTCAAAATATAATTTTGGTGTAGCATTTTTTCTTCAAAATTCCCTTTTCATTAATCACTTAACTTCTCTTTGCTCACAAATGGAAGTTATAAGGCGGATTATTAACTTTTATTTACTAATATATAATATATAACAATATATAAAGCCAAATCATATATTTGGTGTAACTTATTTTTATTTCAAAATTTACCCTCAAACATACCAATTTTAGACTAATATTTTTTGAACGAGAATTTAGTGAGTTAATATAATAGCAAAATATAATTTTGGTGTAGCATTTTTTTTCTTCAAAAATACCCTTTTCATTTAAATCTTAACTTCTCTTTGCTCACAAATGGAAGTTATAAGGCAGTTTAATAACTTTTATTTACTAATATAAAATATAATAACAATATATAAAGGCAAATCATTATATTTGGTGCCTTATTTTTATTTCAAATTTACCCCTCAAACATACCAATTTTTCAGACTAATATTTTTTGAACTTGAGAATTTAGTGAGTTAATATACATGGCAAAATATAATTTTGGTGTAGCATTTTTCTTCAAAATACCCTTTTCATTTTAAATCTGCTTTCTCTTTGCTCACAAATGGAAGTTATAAGACGGTTTATTAACTTTTTATTTACTAATATATAATATGTATAACAATATATAAAAACAAATCATATATTTGGTGTAACTTATTTTATTTCAAATTTACCCTCAAACATATCAATTTTAGACTAATATTTTATGAACTTAAGAATTTAGTGAGTTAATATACATGGAAAATAATTTTTGGGTAGCATTTTTTAAAATACCTTTTCATTTTAAATCTTAACTTCTCTTTGCTCACAAATGGAAGTTATAAGGCAGTTTATAAACTTTTATTGCTAATATATATATATATAACAATATATAAAAGGCAAATCATATATTTGGTATAACTTATTTTTATTTCAAATTTATAAACATACAATTTTCAGACTAATATTTTTTGAACTTGAGAATTTAGTGAGTTAATATACATGCAAAATATAATTTGGTGGAGCATTTTTCTTCCCAAAATACCCTTTTCATTAAAAATCTTAAACTCTTTGCTCACAAATGGAAGTTATAAGGCGGTTTATACTTTTATTTACTAATATAATATGTATAACAATATATAAAAGGCAAATCATATATTTGGTGTAACTTATTTTTATTTCAAATTTACCCCTCAAACATACCAATTTTCAGACTAATATTTTTTGAACTGGAATTTAGTGAGTTAATATAATGTCAAAATATAATTTTGGTGTAGCATTTTTCTTCAAAATACCCTTTTCATTTAAATCTTAACTTCTCTTTGCTCACAAATGGAAGTTATAAGGCAATTTATTACTTTTATTTACTAATATATAATATATATAACAATATATAAAATAAATCATATATTTGGTGTAACTTATTTTGTTTTAAATTTACCCTCAAACATACCAATTTTAGGACTAATATTTTTGAACTTTAAATTTAGTGAGTTAATATACATGGCAAAATATAATTTTGGTGTAGCATTTTTCTTCCCAAATACCCTTTTTCATTTTAAATCTTAACTTCTCTTTGCTCACAGATGGGTTATGATTTTATCACTTTTATTTACTAATATATAATATATATAACAATATATAAAGGCAAATCATATATTTGAGTGTAACTTATTTTATTTCCAAATTTACCCTCAAACATACCAATTTTCAGACTAATATTTTTGAACTTGAGAATTTAGTGAGTTAATATATATGTGAAAATATAATTTTGGTGTAGCATTTTTCCTCCCAAATACCCTTTTCATTTAAATCTTAACTTCTCTTTGCTCACAAATGAAGTTATAAGGCAGTTTATTAACTTTTATTTACTAATATATAATATGTATAACAATATATAAAAGCAAATCATATATTTGGTGTAACTTATTTTATTTCCAAATTTACCCTCAAACATACCAATTTTGAGACTAATATTTTTTGAACTTGAGAATTTAGTGAGTTAATATACATGTCAAAATATAATTTTGGTGTAGCATTTTTTCTTCCAAAATACCACTTTTTTAAATCTTACCTTCTCTTTGCTCACAAATGGAAGTTATAAGGCAGTTTATTAACTTTTATTTACTAATATATAATATGTATAACAATATATAAAGCAAATCATTATATTTGGTGTAACTTATTTTTATTTAAATTTACCCTCAAACATACCAATTTCAGACTAATATTTTTTGAACTTTAGAATTTAGTGAGTTAATATACATGGAAAATATAATTTTTAGTGGAGCATTTTTTTCTTCCCAAATACCTTTTCATTTAAATCTCTTCTCTTTGCTCACAAATGGAAGTTATAAGACAATTTATTAACTTTTATTTACTAATATATAATATATAACAATATATAAAGGCAAATCATATATTTGGTGTAACTTATTTTATTTCAAATTTACCCTTCAAAACATACAAATTTTCAGACTAATATTTTTGAACTTGAAATTTAGTAGTTAATATATAGCCAAAATATAATTTTGGTGTAGCATTTTCTTCCCAAAATACCCTTTTCATTTTAAATCTTAACTTCTCTTTGCTCACAAATGGAGTTATAAGGCGGTTTAATAACTTTTATTTACTAATATATAATATATATAACAATATATAAAGGCAAATCATATATTTTAATGTATTTTTTATTTCAAATTTACCCTCAAACATACCAATTTTAGGACTAATATTTTTGAACTTGAGAATTTAGTGAGTTAATATACATGGCAAAATATAATTTTGGTGTAGCATTTTTCTCCAAAATACCTTTTCATTTTAAATCTTAACTTCTCTTTGCTCACAAATGGAAGTTATAAGGCAGTTTATTAACTTTTTATTTACTAATATTATAACAATATAAAAAGGCAAATCATATATTTGGTGTAACAATTTTTATTTCAAATTTACCCTCAAACATACCAATTTTAAGACTAATATTTTTTGAACTTAGAATTTAGTGAGTTAATATACATGGCAAAATATAATTTTGGTGTAGCATTTTCTTCCCAAAATACCCTTTTCATTTAAATCTTAACTTCTCTTACAAATGGAAGTTATAAGAAGTTTATTAACTTTTATTTACTAATATATAATATGTATAACAATATATAAAGGCAAATCATATATTTGGTGTAACTTATTTTATTTAAATTTACCCTCAAACATACCAATTTTCAGACTAATATTTTTTTGAACTTGAGAATTAATTGAGTTAATATACATGGCAAAATAATTTTGGTGTAGCATTTTTTCTTCCCAAAATACCCTTTTCATTTTAAATCTTAACTTCTCTTTGCTCACAAATGGAGTTATAAGGCAGTTATTAACTTTTATTTACTAATATATAATGTATAACAATATATAAAAAATGCAAATCATATATTTGGTGTAACTTATTTTTATTTCAAATTTACCCCTCAAACATATCAATTTTAGACTAATATTTGAACTTAAATTTAGTGAGTTAATATACATGGCAAAATATAATTTTGGTGTAGCATTTTTCTTCCCAAAATACCTTTTCATTTAAATCTTAATTCTTTGCTCACAAATGGAAGTTATAAGGCGGTTATTAACTTTTATTTACTAATATATAATATGTATAACAATATATAAAGCAAATCATATATTTGGTGTAACTTATTTTTATTTCCAAATTTACCCTAAACATACCAATTTTCGGCTAAAATTTTTTAACTTGAGAATTTAGTGAGTTAATATATGGCAAAATATAATTTTGGTGTAGCATTTTTCTTCCCAAAATACCCTTTTCATTTTAAATCTGCTTCTCTTTGCTCACAAATGGAAGTTATAAGGCGGTTTATAACTTTTATTTACTAATATATAATGTAACAATATATAAAAAGGCAATCATATATTTGGTTATAACTTATTTTTATTTCCAAATTTACCCCTCAAACATACAATTTTGGACTAATATTTTTGAACTTGAGAATTTAGTGAGTTAATATACATAGCAAATATAATTTTGGTGTAGCATTTTTCTTCAAAATAACCTTTTCATTTCGTCCTTCTCTTTACTCACGAAATGGAAGTTATAAGACCAGTTTATAAACTTTTATTTACTAATATATAATTTATATAACAATATATAAAACCAAATCCATATATTGGTGTAACTTATTTTATTTCAAATTTACCCTCAAACATACAAATTTCGGACTAATATTTTTGAACTTGAGAATTTGGTGAGTTAATATACATGGCAAAATATAATTTTGGTGTAGCATTTTTTCTTCCCAAAATACCCTTTTCATTTTAAATCTTAACTTCTCTTTGCTCACAAATGGAAGTTATAAACGGTTATAACTTTTATTTATAATATATATGTATATAACAATATATAAAAGGCAAATCCTTATATTTTGGTGTAACTTATTTTATTTCCAAATT
>CM038796.1:236003146-236058146 GCA_021764765.1 Vicia sativa
ACCCCTGCTGACAAATGCAATGTAGATCTCTTGGTGTTAGATACATGAAGCTTCCTATCGTGCTTCTATACAAACTTGGATCTACCTTTTCACCATTTGTGTCCTTGGACAACTTCGTGTGTTGGGAGGCGAGGTCCTTTTATGGGTGGCATTATCCATTCCAAACTTTTGACAATATTCCTTGCATATTTGCTATTGAAAGGAATGTTGAGTCCATCGAGTCACTTGCGGTCAGAAAGTAGGTCGACTCTCCCGTAGACTCATTTAAACTCGACTTGCATTTGATTGGCAAAATGTTTCACCATTAGTCGACATTCCACGACTATGTCCCATAAATTTGAGCACCATTATCTTTCCTCCTTCATTCTTGACAAGAGAGTTTATCAAGCCTCCTTTTAGCAGCCTTTGTACATAAGGAACTTGGTTGACCTTTCATACAGGCCACAGGGCTTGCTTTAGTCCATATAGGGCTTTCCTTAATTTGTAGACATAATCGGGATAACTTGGATCCACAAATCCTTTGGTACATTCTACATATACTTTCAAAGTAGCCATTTAGGAAGGCACTTTTCATCCATCACGAAATAATTTAAATTTCGAATGCAAGCGACCTAATGAGCACGATAGATTCCGGTCCTAGCCAGCGGTGCAAAGGTCTCATCAAAGTGATCCCTCGACACAGAGTGTAACCACGAGCGACAAGTCTTGCTTTATTCACGGTGGGTCATACGCATCGGACTTGTTCTTGTAGATCCACTTGCCAATGATATTTGTTCCTTAGGTCAGGAATTCCCATACTTCATGTTGTTGGTAGTTCAATTCATCTTGCATTGCTCAATCCAAAATTCATCATAGAGCTTCTTTAACATTTTGGCTCTATCTTTGACGAAGCAAAATTTGAAGCAGTTTCTGGACCTTGTAACAACACCTTGGTTGGATCTCGATGAGATCCTTTGGATGATCTTTCGAATTCGATGGAAGGATCTTTGTTTGCTTCCTACAGTTCGAATTTGGTGGAGTAGGGTTGGTACATCTTCCTTGTCGGTGTTGGGTGATGTCTCAACCATGTCTCAACATCATATGGGACATTGTGTTCACGATGATGATCATCAACAATGACATTAATAGACTCCATCATAACTTGGGTTACGGGTTGAATACCCTATATGCTCTGCATTAGTGGAGTATCCGAGAAAAAATGCCTTCATCACTTTTAGAGTCCATTTTCTTCTTTGATCACGATCTGTCGAGAATGTAGCATTTGCTGCCAAACACGTGGATATTTCACGGTTGGTTTTCTTCCTTCCATAATTCATATAGAGTGGAAGAAGTTCCCTTTCTTAAAGGTAACCTGTTGTTGAACATAGCAAAATTTGTATTCATAGCTTGACCCAAAGTGAATAGGAAGTTTCTTAGCATGAATCATTGCTCACAGATTCTGTGTAGTCTATTCTTTCTTTCTCTGACTCCATTTGTTGAGGGTGTTATAGGAAAACTCGTGATTGATCCTACGAGCGAGAATTCATCAAACTTCTTTGTTCTCGAATTCCTTTCCATGGTCACTTCTATTACGACAATACAACTTTCCTTCTCTCTTTGAAGTCTTTTGCATAACTCTTTAACAGACATCAATCACATGATTTCTTTGATGAAGTTTATCCATGTAAATCGGAGAAGTCATCCGCAGCAACATAGGCATATCTTTTTCCACCAAGACTCTCGACTGCATAGGCCCCATCAAATCCATATAGGTAGCTCAGGCCTCTGGAGTGGTCGGATGTCACAGACATTGGGTGTGACATTACGGTTTTTTCAACTTGACATTCACCCTGAGACTCTTCCCATCAATATGGGTTTTGGTATCCTCGGCTGACCTCCGTAGTGATGATCTTTTCATCCCTACGAGATACAGAGATGTCAAGTTTTTGATGCTAGTTTACACTCCTTTTCATCCTTGTCATGGAGCACAGGAGAGAGGTTAGTGTTCTCGGATTCCCACATGAGATTGTTCTTTGATCGGTTCCTCTCATGTACTTCTTGTTTATCATTGATTCAAGACATTCGGACTGGTGAAGTTAACTTTGAATCCCTTATCACATAGGCTGACTTATGCTTATGAGGTTAGCGGATCGAGCCTTTTACAGTGACACTCCATTTAGATTTGGAACCCCGGAAGCGGTCAAGTTTCCAACCCTTTGATTTCTCCTTTAGCTCCATCTCCAAAAGTAACAAAATTTGGTAGAATGAGGTTTGACATTATTGATGGGTTTTTATTCGGTCGTATGCTTGGAACACCTTTATCAGTACCAATCTTCCTTAGGGACACTCTAAGAAGTGTGGCGATCAATGTTGCGGTCTTCTTCTTCCATTTTGAGTATAAGTGCCTTGATGTTCTTAAATTGGAACATAGGAATCGGTTAGGATATCCATGAAGCCACTATAGCATAAGGGTTTTATGTCAAAACCTTCCTGATGATGACATCTCCATCTTTGAAACTTCTTCTTCATGTTTCTCTGATCTGATGTTGACCCGATATGACATACTGCTTTGACATTGACTTATCGGTCATTCTTCTTCTTGTGCTCGAAGAAATTTCTTTCTTGACCACATCACGAGCCGGGAACATTTCTGTTTTATCTTTGTGACATCTGCTTTGACCTTGGTTTCCATGCCTCTTCTTTTCTTGTCACTTGACGGGTTCCTTTTCCGACCCGTATCCTAGACCATGCTTATTTCCGACATTTTGTCCAGGTGAAGAATTTCTTCTAACTTCGGTTCGATTAATTGACATTTTGGCGGTTTAGTCATCGATCAGCTTGGAATTTAACACTACAATTTCCTTGTTGGATGACTTATAGTGGTGCATTCTCCTTTTAAAACCCGCTTCACATTATGCCTCGACTTCTCAATCGACTTTTTTACATTTTTCATTACTGTGACATACTTCACCGCCGATACCAATTTCTTGTAAAGTATCGGCAAGTTCTTCAAAGGTCACTTCCTCATCCACTAGAGTCATTATCAGATTACATCTTCGGAAGGTGCGGTGACAAGTTTAGCTTCTTCCTCGAATTCACTTCGACTCCTTTATCGGACCAGTGATGTCATCCCTCCTTTGTTTCTTTAAAGGTGGGACATTCCAGCCCTAACATGACCATATCCTTCACATTCATGACATTGGACTCCTGCTGCTTTGACTTCCCTTTTCGACTTGGATCTTGGAATCATAAGATCTGCTTGATGTCGAATGCAATATCACTGACATGTGACCTTGACTTTGGATCAATTCTCTGATCGGTTTGTTGGCTGTCTTCCAAGCTAGCTATAGCTTGAGATATCTTCTCCTCGTCTTCCTCTTTTGCATCCCTCTTGGTTGGATACAAGTGCTATGCTGTTCTTCTTGTCATCAGTTCCTTGATTCCCATCTCAAAGTCATAAGAGATCCCATCGGTTCTTGACCTTCAAGGTGTTGATGTCACGAGCCTCCTATGCGGTGACTTTCATTGCAAATCTCTTAGGCAGGATAGAATCTTTCTTACAGCTTCTCTTGACATCTTTTCACGAGTGCTCACAGGCATTGGCAATTTCAAAATATTCATATGAAATTCATGAATATTTTCATCTTATCATCTTCAAATTCTCAAATTTGGTAGTGAGCATCTGAAGTCTTGACATCTTCACCTTGGATGTTCCCTCGAGTAGTTAAGGTGTCCCAGACATCCTTGGCCTCACATTGATGGACTAATGGGAATGTTCTGTCAATACCAGAGCAGGCATTCAATGCTTTAGAGTTCGAGCTAGCTCTTCTTCCTCTTTCTTCTTCATTCCTCCTCGGGTTTCAAACCAGTAGTGCCATCTTTCTCAAGCTTGGTGGGATGTTTCCATCCTTTATCGACTCTCCAAGCTTTAATGTCCTGATCTTAAGAGGCAACCATCGGGGCTTCCGGTAATCATAATTAGACCCATCCGAATGGGTGGTCTTCCTCCAAATCCTCCTTCTTTATCCATTACGCGGAAACTATTATCCCTAGATCTCACCCGAAATAACAAGCGGGTGCCTACGATGCCAATTGAAATTCTGGCGTGAATACTTGATGTCGAGAGAATGTTATGACACGATGTACGACACTATGCTAGCAATTTACCGATAAATCTGAGCGATAAATTACACAATAAGTTGTTCACCGATTCGGTTCAACAAACCTATATCTGGGAAATTGCCAAACCGAGGGAGAAAGTTCACTATTAGCGTATCAGTTCGAGACCCTACGTGACACACGGTTGACAACCTTCTCACTTAATCTCACTACCCGATGACCCTTTTACCTAAGTCCCTGCTTAGATGAGTTCCTACTCATCCCCAATCACGGAGTGATATCAACCTATTGACTAATTGAATTGTGAAGACACACTTCAATAAAATATCTTGATCTTGCTTCAAAGCTTCAATCAAAGAGACAAACACTCGTGCTTCAAAGCTTTGAGTGATAAACTACCACTACAGCCAAATCCTAGTACAATGCACTTATCAATTGATAGTTGCTTGGCTCACAAGAAAACTAAATTACACAATACCAAGCTGTTAAATCCTAACGATACCAAACCGACTATCTCTTCAATACATTCAAAGGCGCGGCCACGGTTGTGAGGTTCTTTTCCTTTTATAAAGCGGTCCACGAAACTTGTTTTGGGCTTCGTAAAGATAGCTAGGGTTTACTTAATTTAATCCTAAAAACATGGTCTTTTCAACAGCCAATTTAGGTTTAATTAAGTTTAACCTAGCCCATGAGCATGCTTTCTAATAACGAGAAAAACAATATTTAGCAGCTCAACAAACTTCACGAAAAATCTCGGGAACAAGCAGTTACTGAGCGAATGTCACCTTGATGTCGTAACATGCATTATGACATCGATCTGTTCTAGAATTTCCGTACAGACTTTAGCTTCTAGTTACGAGGCGTCTTTTAACATCCTTAGCGGTGGATTTATCTTGATCTCACGAATGTCATGACATCCATCATGACATTGCTAAACCTAGTTTTACCAAACATAATGCCAGCAAAAACACTAACAAAATCAATACGATTATGAGAATAATAATCATATTTTCTTTCTTCTCTTTCCTCATTCGTCTACTCTTTTTATAATATTACTTCTCATTATTTTCATAAAACACAAGCATAATTGTAAGTCAAAAGTTTACAAATCAAATTTAAGAATGTTGCTAAAATCATTGGGTCATTCTAGATGTAATATGATGCAAAAACTAACATTGAAGAGCAAGTTTCTTGATCAATAGATGTTGTGTGTTTCTAATGGAACTAAGAATTTGATAAATTGAGTTTTTTTTATGATATTAACTATTGCATCGACTAAAATATCATGCAAATGTTTATTGTCTACTCAACCAAAGTTTGTGAAGTAGTTTACTCGAACTAAGATCTCAATTTTGAATTTTCAAAACTTTCTTGATAAGTATCACTTATATTATTAAAATAATATTGAATATCATGTAGCATATGTTTATAAAAAAGGTGAAGATCCATTCTTTAGACTTCTAAAGTTAATCATATGGTTGATGCTTATGACATAATCAATTCTAAATTACATATTTAAAGCTAAATATGATATTAAGATATTTATTAGCATCAAACCAACACCTTGTGATACATTTCTCCTTCCTTGATGTAATCTATTTTAGGTTAATAACCTGTATTTCTCATCTAAGTGAACTTTTGGATGTGTTGGTATTTTTGATTGCTCAATAATACACTAAAGACGAGTCTTGAAAGAATATTGGAAAAATATATGATATAAATCTCAAATTTGAGATATAATTTGAGAAAATAATTGGATACTTAGTTGCAGCCCGATGGGTTAAGTATTAACTAAATTAAATTTCTCAATATTAAGAGGAAATATTAAGCGGTGAAGAGTGAACGAGTTCAAATAAACAATTTAAAGTAATTTGTCATCTTGATCCTCGTTATGCGAATCTGAACGGAAATTTAATATATTTCTCATTTGCAAATTTTATAAACTTATTATCATTGCTAATACTCCTATTAAAACAGGTTCTCTTGTTGGATAATCTAATATTGCAAATGAGTTGAAACCACCATGAAGTGTGGTAGGTAAGTTGATTCAATTTTAAAGTCATCTACAAGAAAAGGAGATAAAATTAAAATGACTCAGCGAGGATATGAAAATTCTAAAGTACTTTGACATAATTTATTTTTCAGTTTCGGAAGAACTAATCAAGTACTTGATATGAAATAAAGAGATCTTGATAAATTATGTCATGGATGAAATAGAATGGTGAAATTAAGATAATCAAATAAAATCGACATTGCAATGTATTTGTATACAATATAGTACTAAAGATGATAAGCGATAAAGAGGATCATATATAAAGTCTACCAAAATTGTAGACAAAGTGAGAATTGGTCAAGCGAGCGGATCATGAATCAAAGTTTATCAAGATTATAGACAAAGTGATAATTGGCCAAAATAAACATATTCAATTGAAGAACTCTTTCCTAAGCGAGGCCAAGGTTTTAATGAGGCATTAAGACATATAATGTGTAAAGAAAGCTAGGGTGTAATAAAGCTCAATCGAGTTCCATCTCGGTTCTCCAACAAAGCTCGTATTATGTATGGGTTCCTGCCTGACAACTCGGTGTCCCACAAGGTTCATCCTCGTGGGAGCTCTACCAAAACTACTGCGTTCTCGTATGGGTACCATGTCTTCCAGTATAACTCGGTGTCCACCAAGTTCATCCTCATCGGGGCTCTGTTCCAAAACTCGCGTTCGCCATATGGTTCCATCGAGTACTATTTCAATGGTGCTCCCAGACATAACAGTGTCTTCCAGGTCCATCCTTGCCGAGGGGCTTTGTTCCAAAATAAATAAAGCTTTTTGTGAGTTATTTCTGTTGGTTTTCAAAGACTTACATTTCATTATGGCTAACGCCTTTACCATCTTGATTTGGCTCAATGCCTATGCTTAGAAGAATGCCACCGCCTATTCGTATAGCACCATTCGAGCATTTTTAAATCATTCTTCAAAGTATGAAAACTTCTTGTTTATCCGACCATAGTAGCCATGGGCTCTGCACCTTGGTGCATCCTAAGTCGACTTCACGACAACTTCATAGTCATCGGGGCTCTACACATTGTTGCATCTCTATTTGGCTTAATACATACTTTGATCAAGCGTATCGGATATCTTACAAGGCATCAAAATCGTCCTCCGATCTACCTATAAATCGACTACGGGCTATGTGGCTGGATCATATAAGATGCTCAAAACAAGCTAAGTGTCTCTTATGTAAAGTTGTTATGGCTTTTTAAGGTAGTCACTCGACTAGGGGCTGATATACAAGCATAATCTTGTTATTGCACATGACAAGTGCATACCGAACGAGTAACAATTTTAAACTAATGCAAGATAAGAAAAAGCAGTATTTAAGCGCTAGAGAAATTATTAGGAAATTACAAAGTGAACCTACCAAAGGGTGACTAACGAAACAAATTCAAAAAGTAAATATGAGATAAAGCTAGGGGTCTTGAGATGAGTGGTACCCACGGTGGTGGTTCTTCATCCAATATCTCCTCATCATTGTCGGCCTCCACTAGTTTTCCGTACTATGACTTTGAAAAATCGACATGAGTAAGGTCGAGGCTAAAGGTACAACAAGCAACCTAGTCTTTTGCCCGGTCAAAATCCATGTCCCCGACATCGAGGATGTCCAATCGTGATTTCTCTAAAGTCCATTCCAACTCAGAGCATGATTTCTCTGAGGATTTCAGGCTAGCTATTAGCTCGGCAGCAAAAGGTTTTATTGTAGAGAGTTCTTTTTCTAGAGCTTTTACTTTCTCAGCACTTTCACGTGCTTTTATTTTCATGTGCTTTGGCCTTCAAGTGGGAGTTTGCTTCATTGAGAGACTTATCATTATCAGATAGCCTCTAGATCTCTTTTCCAATTCAAATTGCCTTTTGTTGCGGCGTCCCAGTTCAAATAGGCCCGAGGCCAAAACAACACCTCATAAGGTATGGTGAGGTGTTTGGTAATCTTTGAGGCCCAAGGGTCTTTACCTTATTCACGTACCTCGTGGCATTAAGATGGTCATAAAGAAATTTCATGCCATCAAAGTCAGTGAGACCAAAACTTGTTTTCATCAAATGGGGTTGAACCATCGACTTCTCTCATTAAAGTTGAAACCTCCCGATCGACTGATTGACCTCATTAGTTATTCTGATTTTGTGCTTTTGGGAGGGCTTCGGATCACCACCTCCACATCTAAAGAGCGTTTCTTGGTGACACGAGATCCTGCTTGTCTCCAAGCACCTCCTTTCGGACCAACATTTTCTTCTTCGTTGGTATCCGGATCTCTGGCCGGCCGGGTTGGATTTGGCCTTAGGGCCCATAGAACCATCCAGGCAGCACGGGCTGCTCATCACTTCTTTGCTCTCTTATAGATAAATAAGTCATTTTGTATCGTAAAGAAATAAGAAGAAAAAGATTAGTCGGAAAAACAAAATCCTATATGCGGTGAGAAATAGGAAAAATTTACAAAGCTAGGATTTTATCGGGGTAGGGTCAACAAGTCTTTAACCTTGAGCATTGAACGAATCTAACACTTCAGAGATTGAGTTTCACTATCACTTAGTCGTCATAATCAAAACCGGAAATAGGGAGCCGGGTTGCTCGTCGATTATAAAGGAAATTTGGGGTGCCCGTCGTGACTAAGTGACTTGTGAACACTAAGGACCACACCTAACTCAGAAAGCATTCTTTATAGCCTTTATAATTCGAGTGAAGGCCTAGAAAGCTACTTTTTGAATGCGCTTAGGGCTACTGACTTTTAGTGTCCACGTTCACTTCAAAATAGGAGAATAATAGGCCTATAGTCGGTTATACTTAAGGCCCATATTATCTCAAAAGCCCTTATAAAGCCCCAATTTTTGGGCGGAGTTAGGAAGGGCCCACGTTCATTGGAGGGGTCGATTCAAAGTCGGTAAATGGAAAGCGATGTTAATATCTTTAACACTCCGGCATAAAAATAAAACCATTCGAGGTCTACCCTCTTTGGTTTGGACATGGAAACACATTCTCGGTCTATGAGCTTCAAGAACTACATCATCCTCATTCCTAGTCGAAGAGATGTTCGGAGTGATCGTGGCGTAGCGATTTCCATGTCTCGATGGAACTTTGCTTGAAACCTAGAACTTCTCCACTAAGCGATTGCTCGTTTCCATTAGAAACTCTGAACACGAAGAATCGAGGTCAAAATCACTATCGAGAGGTTAAAACTTGAGTTAATCTTGTTCATCACCTCTAGTTTCTCTACCCTTAGTGTATCGCTCATCTCTGCATCATTCCTCCCATAAAGCTCTACACTCATCGCTATTCGGATGTTTTCTATGCCTAAGTCATCGCATTCTCTAATAATAACCATCTTGCAAAAGTAAAAGAAAAGATAAATGGAGAATAGAAGATGAATACAGATTTGTTTGAAGAAAAAGCGAGGATGGATTTAGGGCGGCGATAGGAGAAGGGTTTGTAAGGAGGAACAAAAAGGAAAATATTTTTAAAAAAGGAAAAGAGGTTATAAAAGAAAAGATAACGTGTTCCATTTAAAACCTATTACGTAATCATTATACCTAGAAATAGGTAGGTATTGGACTAACTAGGGCACTAGGTACCGCAGCAGTGGTTCCTCAAAGTCGATGTACATCTCGACCAAAATTTATGTTTTCTTAACGACATAAAACTTCAAGGCATGAAGTCATATGCTTGGGGCATATGATCGTACATAAAATCAAGAGCGAGATATATGGTAGGCTAATCTAGGACAAGAGTGATAATACTTGGCGGGAAGAAGCCAGGAAGAAGCGTCTATAAAGCGCATGAAGGTGAAAAAGACATTGTCGAGACATCTGACGGTCTAGGAGTTCTGAGTCCAGACCATTATGGTGGTTTATCACCTCGAAATTTCGCCGAATTTTTCAAGATATATGACTTAGGCTACACTCATTTGCATCGCCTCCATTAGGTTAATGTCATTAAACAATCACTCATTCATCGCATATGCATCATTAGGCGTATTTAAATTGACCAAAGTCAATTTAAATCGACATATCGTTTATAGTTGTAAAATACGATATTCTACTTCATTCATTTTCATCTCTCTACATATTTATTGCATCGTGTTAAGTTGATTATATGTCAAAATATTGACATTTCGGTTTATAAGCAGACCGTTAAAAGCGATTACGACCTTTGTCGGGAAAATTAGCGGGAAAATATTTCAATTTCTAGCTTTTAACTCCTTTGCTTTATGAATCTATGTCGATCATGAAAATGTATTCTCTCTAATTTTTAAATACATTTTGAAAACTCATTCTTAATCCTAAGTGTTTTAAAAGCGGGTATTCTTTATTTTCTTTTATTTCAATTTTAATTATTTTGATAATTTTACTTTAATCTTTGAGACCGTAATTTATTTTAATGCTCATTTATTTTAGGTATTATCATAATTATATATATATATATATATATATATATATATATATATATATATATATATATATATATAACTTGAATTTGGGAGGGAGCAGAACAAGGTAAAGAAGGAGAAAAAGGAGAGAGGCGGACAGCAAATTCAAAAAACTAAAATAAAATAGCTTTTCCTCTTCATCTTCAGAAGTTATTCTCATTGTCATTCCCTCTTCAACTCCATTACTCCACCTTACACTAACTCCCTCGTCTCTCTCATTGCCAATGCTCCCTCCGTCTCCACCAAACAACCGTAACACCGCGTATCCCCTGTTCAACCCATCTACACCTTCACTGAACTCACCCTTCATCTCTCTCAATGTGAAACACCAACATAACCCCTTCATCCTCATACAATCACCCCCTTTGTAAATCTTACACTCCTCAAGCCCAACAAATCTCATCATTAAACAACACCACTTATTTTGAGTTTAATACCCTCTCAAGTCCATTTCTAAACTATATTTTACTATTTTTTCTATTTTTAATTTGTTGCAATTATTTGTAATAATTTTATTTTAGAAATTTTATTTATTTGTATTGTTTGTTTATGATTACAATTAAATAATTTTATTTAACTTAAATAATTTAATTATTAATTTAGTTAAACATTTTATTTAATTTATTTAATCCATTTTGTATTGGCTTAAATATTTAGATATTTTGTATGTTTGTATAAATTTGTATGGCTTGAATGCTAATTGCTTATTCACAATGCACAAACTAAAAATTTTAAACTAATACTCATGAGCCATTTTATACCTTGAGTCGACAAAACTTAAAAGCGTTACAGCGACCACACATTTGTGCACTGCAACGCTCTTGGGCTTACAATGAGACTTTAGTTGATTAGCTAAATATTATTTAATTATCTAATTAGGTTATTTAAAATTGATTAGTCCATCTAATTAATTTTATTAAACTAATTACTTGATTAAATTTCGTTTAATTGGTCGATTAGATTTATTTCGTGCATGCACCTACGCAATATAAATTGCCTTATCATTTGTACAAGCCACCTTGTATGGGCTTTTTCTCGATTTATCTATGCTTTCATGAATGCTTGTAATTATTAGCCTCACTTCCATTATCGCCTTGGTCCATATACCAATTTTTCAATAAGGGCCTCATGGTAGGGAGTAGAAATTTATCTATTCTCTAAAGATTGATCAAAGCTTTCTTGGTTAATCATAGCCCAAATCTTCTCTCATTGTCCATTCACCACTTTCATAATAAATTCTCAAACCTCGAGTTTATTTTCAAAAATGTTTTCACAAAAAAAATTTTTGGATGGTATTTGTTTTAAGTTGTTGGATGATAACCCAATGGTTTAAAACAAGTTCAAAGTCTTTAGGTTGTTGGATGATAGCCCAATAAACTAAATCCTCTCATCCATTCAAATACCTAACTAGCGTGAACCTCATTTCACTTCACCATTTTCATAATAAACTTTTGGAATGAAAGATGATTGGTTGAGCTCACTCGCCAATTTCAAGTATTCGAATCATTAGATGATAGCCTAATGTTTCAGTACTTGTCATCCATAATTAAAAATCAATTCAACTCATCAAACTTTGCCCACGTGCAAGTCCTTCTTTAAAATTCACTTCGCTCACACACGATCTTCTTTCGCTCACACGCGAATTACACTAGTGATGTATTATCGTTCACGTACGATTAAGCTCCTATTTTCATAAATAAAATCAATCAACCAACAAATGTTCTCGCAACCGAGAACTACGTAAGCTCTAAATTTTCCATCGCACTTAGGAAATCCGTAGGCACGAGATTCTAACATCTTGGTGAGCACACTTTCAAAAATTAAAACATGTTTTCTATTTTCGCACAATAAGTAGAAGATTGCAAATTTAATTTTAAACACACAAACAACGCTTATTGATATTCGCGTAAACAACATAAGGACAATAAAATATACCATCATCATCGAGAAGATGTTTATTAGCGTATTCAAGGAATTAAAGAACTCTTTTCTCATAAACCAGACATAATCTATCGGCTTTCATTTCAACTACGATCCATAACAACTTATGAAATTTATCAACGTATAATAATGTGAATGACACACCAAAATCTAAATCTAAAGCAAATTTAAACCTAAAGTATATGAAAAATGTACTCTTATACTGACTTGACCATATATACAAAGGAAAAAGAAATGAAGATGTTGAAGAGTACCATGCTTCCAAGCTGAAGAATCAAATGAACAAAGAGGGTGAAGATTTGAGCATATACAACATAAAACAAGAAAAGACGAATAAAGATGTTGAAGAGTACTGTACTGGGAATCTGAAGAAACAAATGAATGAAGATGGTGAAGATTTGAGCATATATAACATAAATCAAGAAAAAACGAATGTAGATGTTGAAGAGTACCGTACTGAGAAGCTGAAGAAACAAATGAATGAATATTTGAGCTCCAAATGAATGGATACGAAGATTTGAGTCACCCCTGTCATCTACAAGCTTGTTCACGAAAAAATACTGAAATAAGTTATGTTTTAATTTATCGGTAAACCTTTTAATTAGAGTTGGACAAAGCAATAATAGAAACTTAAGTCCTCTAACAATGGTTGGTGTATTCACTGTTGTTAAATCATTTATAATTTATTTTTTAAATAATGAAGATAGGTGACACACACTTAATGTACTCTAAAAATGGAAAAAAAATGTAGTTGCTGGGAATCGAAGCGTGATACACATAATTTTTTACTACGGTGTTTAAAATCAATTGTTTTTAAATTATTATTTAAAAATCCAGCAAATCCCTGGACGCGAAAATTTTAGGGGATTTCTTAATCCACCCCATACTTTTCTTAGGCACCACGCAAAATTCCAAAAATACTCCTAAAAACCAGAAATATACTTTCGGTGCGCACCAACACACATACAATTTATTCGTTTTCTGATATTCATCTTATTTTACAACAAATTTTTTCCAAAAATGCACTTCTGATTTTTTGTTAAACTACATAGACAATTGAAGTGCACACTGCCTATACATTGCATATACATGTGTATGTTATAAAATTATAAATCGAATGCATTTCGATTTATCTTAATGCATTTGAAATAAATTTTATCATAAAATGGGGTGAAACCACAATTGATCTGCATTTATGTAAAAATGGTGTGAGCAGAAATGCATTTCGGTTTTAAAGAAATTTTGAATTTTCATAAGATGTCCCACTCCACTATGGGACGGGTTAAAAATTTCAAATTTTAACCTATCACTCACGGTGTTTATGAATACGTTGTAACCATGGCGTTATTGCTTGCGCTTTTGGTAGTCTTGATATTTGTGTTTTAATTACTATTTAACTTTTTTAAAAAATATTTTCAAATACATGAAAGGTTTAGACAATAGTTTGTTTAGACAATATTTTTATAAATGAAAAATAGTGTATGGTTAACACAAATGTTTTTATAAATTGGACAAATAGTATTATTTTTATTTATATTTTAAAATTAAAAGCGTGTATATCACACAATTACTCGGCGAATACACGAGTAATACATTAGTATCGTAATAACGCATCGTGATGAATTTTGCATGGACACCCATTTTGACACATAGAATGGATGTGCAAAGTTTCGTAGCATTCGGTGAGCCTCGGTGCATTTTGCGTTCTTGCGGGCAAAATCGTGCGTGCATGATTCAAGGCACGACACGACGGGCGGAGGCCGCGAGTTAGGGGAAAATTTCCGATGAATTTTGCATGGACACCCATTTTGGCACATAGAATGGATGTGAAAAGTTTAGGTAGCATTCGGTGAGGCCTCGGTGCATTTTGCGTTCTTGCCGAAACATGCGTGCGTGCGTGCTGCGATTCAAAACTGCAGCGGACGGAACGGAGGCCGAGTTAGGGAAAGAATTTCCGATGAATTTTGCATGGACACCCATTTTGACACATAGAATGGATGTGCAAAGTTTCGTAGCATTCGGTAAGCCTCGGTGCATTTTGCGTTCTTGCGGGCGTGCACATGCGTGCTGTCACGACGCGGGTAATACATCGGTATCTTGTGAGCATGGGTAACTAGGATAAATTTCCACGGGTAACACAGCAGTACCATGTCAACACATGAGTAACCATGTCAAAATCCGTGTAAATGTACGGGTTATTACATTTTTGTACAATTAAAAAAATAAAAATAAAAAAATTTAAAATAATTATAAATTCAAACACGAGGTAAATGTGCTATTTTAATTTTTATATATTTAATATTTTATTTTAAAATTATTTTAAATTTAAAATACAATTATTTTTAAAGAAAAAAATATAATGACAATGTAAAATATTTTTACACTTTGAATCAATAAAACACATAGATTCAATAATTGATGCTGAACATAGATTCAATAATTGATGCTGATGAAAATTGGAATTGGTGATATTTTAATTATTCTTAAAAGCTTTAATTACATTTTATAAGTATTTTGAGTCATACTGCTTGATTGTTGGACAACCCAACGGATAAGCCAAGACAAGGCGAGAAATACGTCAAGGCAGAAAAGAGAAAACACGTGAATGAGTTGGACAATACAAGCTGGCTAAGACTGATTTAGAAATAGGAAATTAGGAAGTGTATGTGTCTAAACTCATGAATCAAGCAAAATACTAGACAAATAGTGCATCTAAGTCTAATACTCTAATTATTAATACAAGTTTATCACTTTTATATTGAGCTAAATCATTAAATTTGTCTATATAACTGTTCTGAAATTTGAACTATTTAATAGTTAATTAATCTCTATATTTAACTAATTGCTATAAAATATTGATGGAACATTGTAAGTGGAAGTGATATGTAACTTTCCAAGTCAACCTTAAAGTAACCAACGTGTTGGACCCTTTACAAATCAATACCGAGATTTTCGCCAACACGTGCTTGTTTGTTGTTATACTTATTTTTCTCTATACACATAATTTTCTTTCTCTTTCTGCTATGTCAAAATTCTATAAATAGCCTTATCAAATGTAAATTTGTTCACAAAACATTCTCTTCTATTGCTGCTGCTACTACTACTACTACCATATCTAAGCTACCAAGAAACATGAAACATCTTACGTATGTTTGTATCAGTATCTTTTTGGCATGTGCATACCCAACCATGTCTCAAAAGCTGCATGAATCATCAACTGTTGTTGAAGCACATCAACAATGGATGATGAAATATGAGCACATATACAAAAACACGAGAAGGAGAAGCGTTTCCAAATATTTAAAAATAATCTAGAATACATAGAGAAACATAACAATGCTGGTAACAAGAGTTACAAACTTGGCTTAAATCCATATTCTGATTTAACTAGCGAAGAATTTATTGCTTCACACACTGGACTTAAAGTTTCGAATCAATCAGAGTTAACTTCAAAACCTTGACTTAAATGATGATGCTCCAACCAACTTTATTGGAGAGACCAAGGTGTTGTCACCAGCGTTAAGGACCAAGGAACTTGTGGTAATTATTATTATTATTATTATTATTATTATTATTATTATTATTATTATTATTATTATTATTATTATTATTATTATTATTATTAATTACTCTATGGGAAAGTGGTCGATGCAACAATGTAAAATTCTTTTACATTATCACAAATCACGATCATGTATCCACCCAATCATCTAATTTTTAAATTACTCATATGACAAAATGATATATTCTCATTCTCATTGATTATAGTGTAAATTTTTAGTGCAAATTCATTAAACTCTTAATTTATTGTAGGATGTTGTTGGGCTTTTACGGTGGCATCATGGAAGGTATTGTTAAAATTAAAACAGGTGAGTTGATCTCATTATCGAGCAACAACTAAATGATTGTGATTACCAAAGCAACGGGTGTAGTGGCGGTTCTATTGACTCTGCGTTCGAAACTATAATAAAAAATCAAGGTATTCTTAGGGAAAACGATTACCCTTACCAAGGAGTTGATCAAACTTGCCAACTAAATGGTCAAATGCAAGTTGGAGCTCAAATAAGTAGTTATGAATGTAATTCAATGATGATGAACAACTACTACAACTGTGGCACAACAACGATATCGAGTTGCAATCTCGTAGATGAAGAATTTAAGAGATACATGGAAGGAGTTTATTAGGATCGTGTGGAACCTCTTTGAACCATGCAGTCACAATAGTTGGTTATGGGGTAAGTGAAGAAGGGATGAAGTATTGGTTGGTTAAGAACTCTTGGGGTGAAAATTGGGGTGAGAATGGTTACATGAGGGTGCTTAGGGAAAGTGATGAAACTGGAGGTCAGTGTGGCATTGCTATGCTGGCTTATTACCCAATTATATAGTAATTTTACATTGCTTTTACAATGTTTGTTCTAGGTATTGTTATAATAAGTCTCCTATTATTATGTTCTTAGTTCCTTTCCCTAAAGCATTTGGTTGGCTTCTTCTTTGCCTAATTATATTGTATTGAAATTCATCTTTGTGTTATATCAATTAAGAAAAACTCAATATTATTATACTTTATGTGTTATATATGATTACCATTTTTTAAAAAAACCTTTTACCTTGTCAAGCTGTAAAAAAACACTTTTACTCTGTCAATCAAATAGATCCTATATTTTTTTTCACACCATAGTACATGAATAAGTTCAATTTAAACACACAAAATATAAAAAAACAATAAGTATAACAAAGAGCAGACATTTTATATATATGGACGGATCCAAATACTACATATTGGTGTAGCTAAAAGTAAAATAAAATATGAACTAAATTATATTAAAAATTGGGTAAAAAATATGGGCGAAAGCGATTTTCAAAAGCGGCCGGTTTAAATGTTTTTTCTCAAAAAAATGATGTTTTTTTAATAAAAAAATTAAAAAACAAAAATTAAAATATAAATAGACACCGTTCAAAACTTATTTAGAATAATTTTTTTATTAGAATTAAATTTATTATACATTGTATTATTTTGTTACATTATTTAGAATTTGTACTATTTTATTTTATTGCATGTGATTACTATGTTTATCATTTGAATTTAAATAATAAACTCTTGAATTATGATATTTTAGATATTTGTAGGTGTCATGATTTTTTTAAGAGATCAAGTCTTCTGTCTCGACCGATTTAATAACTATATAATTTTGGTAAAGACAAAATTTAGATACAATTCTCTAAGTGTAGTTTTTATTTTGTACAAATAAAAATATGACAAATATATAATTTTCGCTTATACATATGCAAATTACTCATATTTTCACTCCTTAAATGATATTTAAGTATACTTATTATATTTTTATTGGAACAAAGTAAGAATCACACCTAAGAATTGTACCTAAGTTTTGTCCTTTTGATAAAGAGATTGTTTTATTTAATCGAATTATCTAATTTAATCAGGTTTAATCATACAGTTTAATCAGTGATTTAGTGGTTCGATCAATGAACCAGTGACACAATACCTTCGATGGTTCAAAGAAAAATAGTAAAATAAAATTTTTATTTCAACCTGAATATATTAATATAGAGATTAATTGTTATAAAATATCACTGTAAGTTTTTTACATAGTTAGTAATTTAGTACATCACAACTATTCATAGATGAGTTAAATAATAATAATCAAATTTCAATTAAATCTAACAGTCATGATTAAATGAGAGAGTACAATTAGTATATATATATATATATATATAAACATGTGTCCACCCTTGTTAATCGCCAAATTCACTAACTTCTCATTTAAACTTAATTAGTGTACTACTTGAGAGCATGTTACTGTACTGCTTGATATTGGATATCATCTAATTATTTACTTTTCAAATAAAATTTGAGAGCATATAATTGTACTGCTTGATATTAGATATCATCTAGCATATTTGGTTCAGAAGAAATAGATCGGAGTTGATACCAACATAGAATTCTACATGGTATTTTATTTTCATAGGAACAGCAGTAGCATATTTATGTATCATTAATTAATATTCTAATAGTTTGTGTTCTTGACAAAAATATAGACTGCAATATATGTGGTTTGGTTTCTGTGTCTGCTGCAGGTGAAGTTGCAATGCCTTTTAATACAGCAAGTATGTTTAGAGCATGTGCTACTGAAGATGGATATTCTGAAGTTTCTATTTGGCCAAATACCAAATAGAAGTGATTTAGAGACTTTGCTGATTTCCAAACTTAATTTAATGTAACATTTTTATTGATGATTCATGTATGGTTATATCATACAGATTCATGTATGCCTTTCATGTATTTGCTTGTTGCTTTGCTATTATAGTTGGTCATATAAATGTTCAATATATATCCCTTATTTTAGAATTATGTCTCTATACACACGGCTATACTAGTAGTAATATAACTCTCCATTTCTGAAATGAGGAGAATCTCTCTTCACAACTAACACTTTCAGTATGTGGAAAAAGAAGACAACTACATTTTTAGGCAAAGGAAGTTGAATACTCCAACAATTATTTGATCATAGATGGGATTTCCATACACCTTGATTAAATCAACTAAAGATTATCAATGCAACATATGATTTATTTTCATTTTAAAAAGATTAATTTGAATAGACTAAGATATTGAGCAATGATAGATAAAGATGAATCAAAAAGAAGATTGCTAAGACTGTACATTGATGAATCAAAAAGCATCGGATATATATCTCTTTGTGGATATGAAGGATTATCATTTGATGAGAGTTTTCAAAAACTCGGAGAAGGCTGCATTGATGAATCAAAAACATCGGATATATATCTCTTTGTGGATATGAAGGATTATCATTTGATGTTTTTCATATTGGTCTGGATGTCACCAACAATGGCTTTGTCTTTTGCTTCCATCAATGTACAGAATAATAAGTCGGACTTTCTAACACAAGCGTTAGGAGCCTTTCACAACTCAGGCTGTTTGGATACAATGCCACTCAAAGAATCAACTAGCTCAAAATTACAAAGAATTCTACATGATATTAATCGCGGTGTACGAATAGCAGGATAGCAACAAACTACGGATAGAAACAATGGCTTTGTCTTTTGCATTCCCTAATTGAGAAGCATATGAGCTACGAGATAGCAACAAACTACGAGATAGCAACAAACTACGTGTACAAACTAAAGCGGTGCTTAAACAAACTACATATAGCAACAAATAGTTGCGGTAGCATAGAATCACGAGAGATATCAATTATTCTTCACGAGACAAAAATCAAACACAAAGGATGCAAAAAAAATCAAAAAGCCATAATTGGAAATCAAACAGAGAGGTTTTGGTGAGGAACTAACATGACACAGATGGAAGGATTGTGAAGATGGCGGCAGCGGCAGCAACTTCTCGGTTTCTTCACGGTTGTGTTGTGTGGGCAGAAAGTAATGGCTGTAAGAGAGTAGAGTTGTGTTGTGAGGCTCTAAGAGATTTGAAATCAATAACCAATAACTGATCCAAATTAAAATGTGGTTACTGTTTTTTTTTTGGTTTTTATTAATGGGCCACCGGTTCTAAAATATAATATTGGGCTGGGTTTTAAAATTTGGACTAATATAGATATTAATTTGGTTTATGGTTTTTAGTTTTTTTGCACACCCCTATAAAAAGTAATGTTATTTGTGTTAAAATGGCTAAATAATCTCTATTACATTTATCTTATTTAAAATCATGAAATGTGGCTAAGGGGTGGTAAGTTATCCTCAATGTTTTATGCATATATAGTGTATTCCATTATTTAATTTTGAGTTCTTAATATGTGTTAGTGCTAAGGGGTAGTATATTGTCTGCAATCATGTTTGATGCATATATATTGCATTTAAAGTTCTATTTTTCATTCTGTTTTCATAATACTTAGTGTTGAGTTTTTTTTTATTGTATTTTTTTAAAGCAAGATTTATTGATACGGAGAACTAAGGGTTCTCTAATCTTTTTACACAAAAGTAAAGTGGGGAACAAATCCGGACAAAAAAAGAGAAACAACACTAAGAAGAAATTACACACTAATTCCCACTACGATAAACGCAACAAAATATCTGTGTTGAAGTCATAGATAAGTAATTTCTCCTATAAAGACCATCTCCATCTTCGATTTGATATTCCAAACCATATCGGTAATATTCCACGTGTTGTTTCTAATACAAATATCATTTATTGTCAACCAAATGATCCGAAATAGCTAACAAACCACCTAATTTACTTTCTTTCATTTCTTTTCTTTACAAAAACTATACCAATCCATGAAATTAGCTAGACAATCATCTTCTTTCCTCGAGGCTTACCAATCCAACTAGCAATTTCTCTCAAATAATCTTCACAACCGTGCACTTAAAAAGAGTGTTTTGTACTTTCACTATCCACATGCAAAAACACACTTTAAAGAATATAAAGGAATAGAAATACCTCTACGTACCAAAAGGTTCTTAGTTGGAATTCTATCCACAAAAGTCTCAACCAAACACTTTAATTTTAAAGGGACCTCCACCTTCCACACCATAGCCAAAGCCTTGTCATTTCTATTCGCGATCCATGAGGATGACGGAAGTTTGCATAACTAGAATAACAAGAAGATAGAATTCACCATCGGAGGTTGATGACCAAACTACTTTATATTTTGACTTAAGAATAATATCATTAAGCAACTTTGAGTCGAAGCATAAGAGAGGCTCTCAGTCCGAATGTAATAACTCACTATTGATCTGATCGCTCCACATCCACCATTTAACCACCACCCGTTCACCATCAAAATTTGTTTCAAGCAAGGCCTTGAATCTAACTCGGAAAGCTTTCTTTCAAACTAACATCTTTCAACCACCTTGCCTCCCAAAGGTGTATTGAAACCCTTTCCTATAACATACTTGCAATTTTCCACTATGGGATCACTAAAGAATGGGAAGAAGTAGATAAAATATCTTTCCACCAAGTAGATTGAGATTTGGAAACCTTAACCCCATGCCACAAAGATTGAGCCCAAAACACCTTCATCGCTAAGTCGCCATATATTGCTTTTAAAAGATTGAGCCATAAGGAATCTTGTCCTTGAAGAATTCTCCATATCCACTTGTTAAAGAGCCATATTGAAGTCCCTATGTCTTTGATTCCTATACCCCCATTCAAGGGAAGACAAACTTTCTTCCAACTCACCCAATGAATTTTCATCTTTTCCTCAAGCTCCCCATAAAACTTGCCTTAAAAACTAGATGTTAGCTTGACTACCTTCCTTGGCATCTTGTAGAAAGACATGAAGAAGATGGATAAATAGCAAAGAATAGATTTCAAGAGTAATTTTACCCCAAGGTTAAGAAACAGGTTCTTCCAACCCGATAACCGTTTCCATCTTCACAATAAGAGGATTCCAAGTAGCTAATTTTCTCGGTTTGAACCAATTGGAATTTCAAGGAAAATAAAATTACTTGATTTGCTTTTACTTGTGATTTGCTTTTAAAACCGCCGGAACCACGCATCTTTTTTTGTATATATATATATATATATATATATATATATATATATATATATATATATATATATATATATATATATATATATATATATATATATATATATATATATATATAAAATACAAATGTCCTCAAATAAAAGATTTGTTTTTCTATGATACTCTTTAAATCGATATCTAACATTCGTTTGAGTGTGACACTCATACATTATGTTTGACAATTTAAAAAGTGTTTAAAAAGAATTTGTTCTTTTCTTTCTTTTAACACACATTCTATATTTTTTAAAACAAAACTCACACAACACACTAAAAGGTTAAACATATTTTGAAACAATGTTATAATAAAAAATAAAAGATAATAATTTTGTTTAAAATATTTTTAACTCTTTTAATAATAGATGAATGAATAAATCTCAAATACTATTATATATAGTGGTGTTGGTGTCTTATATTTTTTTATATTATCAATATTAGAGTCTCTATGTCGTGATGTAGTGTCCGTAATAGGAGTTCGTTCTTCATAAAAATTACATAATTTAAAAGTAATTTCGACACATTAAAAAATAAGAGATCTGTATAATCAATTCAAAATATATTAAATCAATTTAGAATATAGAATATACAAGTTGGTGTCTTTTATTTTTTATCTGTTATGAGTTTTTACATTCTTTTATTTTATTTATAATAAATCAAATTCTCACATAATATTAGAATATTTAAATTCCAAATTATAAATTATGTATGACAGAAAAAATAAATAAATAAATTAATTTGAATTAATATAATAATTAAATATCTGCACTCTAGATATTAATTGCATTCTAGATAAAAAAATTATTTCGTGGATTTTATGAGCAAGAGAATTAATTTACAATTTCAATATTGAAATTCTATTATTCTTTGCTTCAAGCATCAATTTTCATCAATTTATCAACTATTCAAGATTTATGTTCATCTTTGGTTGCAACAAAAAAAAAAAAATTACTTGATGAATATCTTTTGCCTTGTCATGACTCTCCATGTATCTCTGACCACTAGTAAAAGATATTTTTCAACAAAGAAAATTATCAAGACAATATTGAAAAGCAAAATGGAAGTAACTTTGCTAGGAAATAACATTATAGTTGTACCGATAAAAAGTACAACTTTGCATGGTATCCCTTCATAGGTAGGGGATACTTAGAGACCTTGGTAGATTTATAATAATTTAGGATGGTCGAGGCTTGCACAAGCGGAAGCCATGTATGATGTATTCTTGCATTTCTGATGGTTTTGGAATACCTACTCACTTGAGGTGAGAGACTCTGTATATCGACATAATTCTTAGGGTATTTTATGCAAGTTAGGATTTGTCTTTCTTCCATTAGGGGAGAAGTATTTATAGAGTCCTTGGGCCTATGGTTTTCTTGAGAATGGTCACTGCCCATTCAGTCGATGGTGGATTGTTTAATTCATATTTCCTAGGGAGATGTGACCAACTATTGACCTTGACTTCTTTATGCCCAAGAAATGTTTCTCCCATGTTTCTCATGTTTGGGAGAGAGGGGAACTTGGGGAGAGTCGACACTTCCTTGAAGATGATATATGACCATCGTCCCTTTTGAGGGGGCTTCATTGCTCCCGTCATTGTTAGGCTTTTACTACTATAACACTACATAGTCTCTCAAGCATGAGGGCTTTAATAAAAAGCAAAGTATTTCTAGACCAGTAAAGCGTGGGAGTATCACAGGCCCTAAGTTTCTTGGTGATATATGTGATAAACCGGACCTACTAGGCTTTGGGTTCTATAGAGAGTTATGTTGAGCATGGTGGTGAGACTATAGGTCCCTTAGCCGAGGCGTTTGAGCTCTCGAGAGACTTTTATCAAGCCCTCAAACAAGACTTAGATTAAGTATTTTAGGCGGACTTGGTCGCACCTCTTAGGTGAGATATATATGTTATGGCCTCCCTAGGAACTCTAATTCTTTGGGTGCGGAAGATAGGATAAAGACTAGTGTCTGTGGTCAAGCGTGGCACAAAATTGTTCCGTCAAAGTTTCATGCTTAGTTTAAGGTTTCTTCATATTAGACTTCCAACTAAAGATAATATAGCCGGAGAGAAATTCTAGGCCCAGAATATCTTTTATTGCCAATGGATGCTTGAGCGGGAAGAATCTGCATCCCATCTATTTTGTTTGCCCTTTTTTTGCAAGTGTCGAATCAAATAATCAAGTGGTTTAGTGATTATGCCTAATGAAGGTTGGTATCACTTTGTTCAACTAGGGACAATTATAGATGGTGGAATAAAAGCGAGAAAATAGAGTTAAGTGGTATGGTTGGTATCTGGTGCATTTGGAAAGCTTACAATAATAGTATATTTAAGAATAAACACAGCTCCGTCGATCAAGTATTTGAAGAGGCTCAAAGAGTTTCTTAGAACTGGTTGAGCATTAAATGTACCTCTATAAAATGTAATATGTCCCAATGGTTTTGAACCAGGACCATCTGAGCTAAATAGTTCCGACATTATCTGCGAGTTTCTGTTGGAGGTCTTGAGTTGGGCTTTGTTGGTAAGATTAGGATCTTTGATTCCGTTTTGTGTGTCTGTGTTTGGCGGTTTGAGTATCTCAACAAAGACGTGGAATATGTGGTCAATGTTCAGGCAGTTTTGTCGCATTTGAACTTCTTGGTATGTAATTTTGATTTGGTATGCATTCGGCCTGGGTCATAGACATTATGCATATTGTCAAAGTTGAGAAAGGTCTCGAGGTCGGGTTTGCTTGGGGTTTAAGCGTGAATGTTATTTTATTTTGGCCAGGTGATTCGCTCCTACTAGCGGTTTTGACTCGCTAATGCTTAGTTGAGTTGCCTTGGATGTGTATCTCGTCGGAACGGAGGTGATGTTTGCTAAACCTTATTAGTGATTTTCTAAGTCTACGGTATATGTTTGGGTGGTTTTAGAGGACTTGGTTCATTGGTTATAATAAAACATTTTCTCACATTTCCTTGAGGAAGTTATGAGTTTATTGTTGCACCTTTTATGCCTTAGTCATTCGTTAATTTTGTTTAGTTTACTTGGTATGTATAATTCTATAAGTTATAGTGTTTGGAGGATCTTTAGGGAGTATGATGTCTAGGGGTGTTCTTGCGGAAAAACCTTATTAAAGATATTTTAGGGATTTGGAAGCTCAGTGTCTTAACTCAAGTTCCAAGCTTATGATTGTCTTGCTTATCGTGGCGGAAACCCTATTATATCATTCCTTCATGAAGCGGTTTCCTCCCTCCGTAAGCGCCTCGGTATTAACCATGGCTTGAAGGCAAGGAGCTAGCTTTTACGACATAATCATTCGCTTTAGTAGCGTCTCATAAAGACTCTAGAACTCTTCATCTTCATGCGTCTACTCGATCCTTCATCCTGAAATAGCGCGAACTACTCCTCGGATCGGGCCGACCTCATGACCTTCCAGAGATCCATGTCGGATAAGGACCTCCTCCTTAAGGCCGAGACCTATCCGGATCCTGCAATTTCCTCCGGACATCCATCTGGGATTTGAGGATTTCATGCATGATCATAAGCCCCTTGTCGCTCGGTTTTAAGCTCCTTGAATCGTGTCGACCAACGATTGAACTCTTAATCCCTTAGCGAGATGTGCATATTTTTGAACTTTCTAAAAAGTGTGCACGTGACCCGTGACACCGACCAACAGTCTGTATTTTTGCATGATTGCCTATAAATAGGGAAAACCGATTTCGCCTTCTCCCTCCTACTCATTATATTTCATTTATTAAGCTCTCCACGAATTCCTCACATATTTCAACCCTCTTAATCTTTGCGTGAGTTGCTTCAAAACCTTCCTTCATCGATCGATCATCAACTCGGGTATCCTCTTTTCTTTACCTTATTTTTGTTTCAATCGAACATGGTGGTCATTGGGAATCGATGACTTTGGTATAAAATCCATTTAGGAGGCGAGGCGAAAAACCTGTGGGAGTGCGTGTGCGAGATGAGTGATGCCCAGTGGTGACCTAAAGGAGATTCTGGACGGGGTTTGTCTTTGAAGTTTTACTTAAAGTGATTACGACCTTGACTCTTGGGTTGATTGGGTGATAATGAAACCAACCGACTAATCAAAGGATGGTACATGGGTTTTAAGCGATAGTACGTCTGAGATGAAATCGTGCCTTGCGCTCTCTCGGGCGTCTAGTCTGGGGGACGAGGATGGCGGTCTGAGTCTTGTGGTCGGGAGAGTATGCAGCCTTGATTCGCCCTAGCAGTCGGCGAATGGTTTTACTTCTACCTTTGGAGTGATCGAGGAGTTTGACATTCAATTCCCACTTTCAGACTTGAGCGGTATTCTCCGAACCATTAATGGCACCCGACTCCGTCCCAGGTGGGGTTTCATCAGGGCATTCGAGTAATTTGTCGAGCCTATCCATAACCCACCATTGGTTTGTTCTTTTCCTTTTGAAATAAAAAGCACGAACACAGGCGAGGTTGCCATCAGTATCCCAAAGTTTCCTCGAGCTACACCTCCAATTTTAAAGGCTACAGAAGGCGCTTCATTGAGTAAGATGTGGGTCTCGGTGCCCTTATGTTGTTATGTGTGATGGGCATCATAAGTTCCTTTGTCTTGGACTTGCGACCCTCCCTCTCGACTTTGATTACGACAACGGGGTGATCGAGATCCTTTCTTTAGAAATCTTGGACTCGCTTGAGGGCCGGTTGGTTTACTTGCCTTGTCTCGAAGTCCCGACTTCCTAGGTAAGAACTTATCAATTAGCTTTATACCTCACTTTATTTGTATACTTAATTTCCTTTTTCGTTTTTATTTCCACGGACAAAATGGTGATGTGAGGTGAAAGCGGAGGAAGCTAATGGCGAAACTCGTGCTGCCCGAATGGGTGGCGGTCCCTCGAGACCAAGTCCAACTTGGTAGGACAGATGCGTCCCGAAGAAAAGACGTCACGATCGTGACCGCTCGAGACAAACATCATCCTTGCTTCCCCTTTGGCGCCCGCGGCTGAACCGACCCCAGGGGTCTATACAAAGAGCGAAGACCGTCATGGGAAAGCGAGACCAACTCGTGATTGGGCTATCTCCATTTGCTAAAGGAGGCGATAGCTCAGTGAAACTTCTACGAGAGAATCGGTTACGGGGCGCGACTTTGATGGCCTTAAATTTTGTATGATCATCTCGCCACCAAAGCGTGAACAAGTGACCATGCGGGTTCATGAATCACCGCGTTGAGTTCGTTACCTAATGAGGTCGCCGTGCTCACCCAGTTTGTTCGATCGGTGATCATGTGGAGAAGAAGAAAGTTGGAGGCCGAGGTCAAAGATTAGTGACAGCGGCGGTTCCTTCTTAATGCGACAACGTTTTCAAGGGTAAGCTTTCGGAAAACTGCGATGACATCTCAAATCTTGAAAGAAGAATTGAAGCTAGCGACGAATAAAGACTTTGGAAGGCAAGCTTGCCAGATGTCACCAAGTTCAAGATTTCGAAGTCATGTTCGAGTTAAGGGCCTGAAGAAATCCCGGATGGGTATCTTTGGATCTTGGGGACTTAGCTTTTGAGGGCCAAAACTCGAGTCGGTTGCTTATACCCGACATAGACATCTGGAGGTTGACTTCTTCAAGGTCATCGTAGATGGGGAAGGCGGTGGAGGTTGATGAAGATGATAAGCGAGACCACCATTAGCGAAGACAAGCTAAGGTGGATGCCACTCACCCGACCCTTGATTTCTTTGTTTCTCCGTTTTAGAATTTAGTAGTTAGTCATCCCTTTTGGTGGATGCATTTTGTAATTTGAATATTAAGCCTGCAAGAACTATTTTAATTGCTTTCAAGTTTTGCTATTAATTTCCATGATGTTTCCTGAGCGTTCATTTAGTGTGCATAGTTGCGAACTTTATGTATATTCTGAGCCCCGAAGCCATAGGATGCGTGAGAGCAATCTATGGTTTAGAAAGGACCACATAACAATTGTTCTGCGCGTAGCTACACCTCCGGGTAACACCCGACAAAAGTTGGAGAGTGTTGAGGAACACTGACGAAACCCGGTTAAGATGCTTCCTTTTTATATGTTTTGAAGGTTGCTCAGGAGGAGCAGGCCTTTGAGGTTGAGCCTCTATAGGGTTGATCGGGAGCGGATCACGAGGCCCTGAGGTTGAGCCTCTATAGGATTGATCAGGGGCGGATCACGAGCCTTTATAGGGTTGATCAAAGCGGATCGAGCCTCTTGAGGTTGACGAGGGTTGAGCCTCTTGAGGGTTGACCGAGGTTGTTCCCAATGGAAGCGAGCCTTCGGTGAGAGGCGATCCTGGGCCGAGCTCGTGATGCGCCATGTCTTCCCTGGTCGATCACCAATAAAATTTCATTATAGGCGCCTCATTAAAACCACAGCCTTGCCTAGGGAAAAGAGTGCACCAATTTATTTTACACAAATATGTTTAACTAAAATAAAATTTGAGACTAGCGATGTTCGGGTCCTCGGCAATTTTGATCCGTCTAATGTCTCCAATTTGTAGGCTCCGTTTGCAATTCTTGAGACCACGAATGGTCCTCCCAGGTTAGGATCTAACACCCTTCTTAGTAGGATCAAACACTTTTTAAGTACAAGTCTCGGAGCCTTGAACCTCGTTGCTTCACCATGAGTTGAAGCGTCGGTCATTCTACGCTGACCATTTCCACGATATGAGCCGTGTCTCTTATCTCGTCAACAAGTCCGCTTCTTCATTCAAAGCACAGCTTATTGGCTTCTTCTTCAAAGTTTTCTCGGCCGAGAGGGTAAAACTACCTCTAGGAATCATGGCATCGGCTCAAAACCATCTGAAGGAGTCTCTTGGGTTGTGGAATGGATTGTGGTATGGTATGCCCATAAACTTCGTGTAAACCTTTGTGCCCCAACCCCTTGGCGAATCCGCTTCTTCTTTATTGCATTCAATATGACCTTGTTGGCCATTCGGCTGCCGATCTGTGGATGCTCTGAATATAAACTTGTTTTGAATTCAGAGCTCCTTACAGAATTCCACTACCGGTACTTGCAAATTGTGCCCGTTGTCGAGACAATGACGAGGTAGTCCCAGAACAAATGATACTTCTCGATAAAGCGCGAACTCGGTCCGTAGAGATCAGGGATCTGACTTCTGCTTCCACCCACTTAGTAAAGTAATCCTTTGCTACAATCGGAACTTCAGTCCGGAGCCAGGGAGCGGCCCCAAGATGTCAGCCCCCAGCGATAAAAGGCCACGACACGAGCGGTGTGCAAGAACTCGGATGGAGTATGAATGGGTTGAGCGAGCGTTTGATACTTTGAGCAGACGTATTCTTGACAATCTTTTGTTATAGTAGGCGATGTGCGGCCCTTAAGATCAAGTGGCCAGCTCTTCCTCCTCCATGATTTCCAAACTCCTCATGAACCTCTTTCATCAGTTGACATATCCTCCTCGACACACTGGCGTAGCATGGGGCTGCGTCCAAGTAGGTATAGTTTCCAGACTACTACTATAAACGGGATGAAACCTTCTTGATTCGTTTGGCTTTCTCTCCATCTTGATAACGTATCTTGTTGTAGATAACGAATGATCGGACTCATCCACCCATCATCCCTCACGAATCGCGAGGACTCTTCCTTTTCAATCTTTGGGCATGGGAGTACTTCTCGTGTAATGATTTGTTTATCCGAATCCTTAGAACTAGCAGGAGAGGAAGATCAGCTGGTATTCTCTTCACAGCTACATGGCATATTTCAAAGATCTCGAGCTGACTTGGTGAAGCGGCTTGTTGCAAATATTTTGCCAAAGTAGGGTCCTTTGCACGAAATGATCGTCCACTTGCGGCCACCAGCGGCCAGATCGGTGCGAACGGCGGTGCGTTACTCCGACCTCAAGCTAGCCTTAGGCCAGGCCAACAAACTTGTTCTGCTTTGGTTGTTGCTTGGAAAATCCAAAGCATAAAGTATTCAAGCACCATTTCACAGGCCTTCTAGAACTACCCTGCGCCATGCCTTTGAGATTAGAGGAAGTCAGCAGAATCCACCTTTGAGTAGAGACCTTTCGTGAGGAAGCAAGTTCCACCATGAAGTCGGCTAGGGATTGGGATTTGATCTTGAGTGCGGTGGCCGATCGTACTCGATGGTTCCGACCCGAGGACACCATCCTTGGCCAAGTCCGAAGCTTCTTGCACTGCTTCAGCGGAAATTAGTCTTCACCTTGACAGAATGCCCGGGAAGTAATGCACGAGCTTTCGTGCGATCGTCCTGGCCGGATGCCAACTTCTCTATCTTACGGTATATGATTTGCCCTTTTAACACCTTGCTTACAAAGTAAGCCGGACGTTCTCCTTCATCTAGTGTCTTGGACCGACAGGTGATTGCCCATCTATTCTTGCCGGTGGAGTGTCGTGAGAACCTTCTTTGGAGTGCAGTCGATCTGGGCCGGCGATGGTGCTTTATCCCATTGAATGCTTCTTCACATGCTTAGTCCATTGATGAGCTCTCTTCTTAATTGCTTGAGAAGAAATGGATGGACTTGTCACGCAAGATAAGAAAGCGAGACAACAGCGGCCAAGCGGCGGGTTAGTTCTTGTACTTCTTGTATCGAAGTCGGACTTCGCATGTCAATAATCGCCTGACACTTATCCGGATTGGCCTCGATACCACGATTTGTGAGCATGAAACCCAGGAACTTGTCGGCTTGTACTCCGAACGTACACTTGTCGGGTTCGGTATATTGAACTTCCGCCAGCTGCCGGTCTCTCTAATGTCTATCACATGATCTGCTCCTGATGTGGTTTTGATCACCATGTCATCTACGTATACTTTAATATTCCGACCAATCTGAGGAGCAAACACCATATCCATCAGCCTTTGATAAGTCGCGCGTTCTTAAGACGGCAGCACCACGTAATAAAATTCTTCGCTCATGTCATGAAGGCGGTCTTGGATACATCGGCCGGGTTCATCGGATTTGGTTGTACCCAGTGCGCATCAAAAAGAAACTCGAGGCGAAACCGGAAGTCGATGTCACGATCAATGTGAGGAGGATAAGGATCCTTTGGGCACGCTTTGTTGGTCGATGAAGTCTACACACATTCTCCATTTGCCATTCTTCTTCTTCTGTAACAATGTTAGATAGCGGGTTGGATATTACACCTCTTTAAAAAGGCTTTTAACAACTTTCTCACTTCCTCACGAGGCGACTTGTCCTCTTTCTTCTCCCATCTTCGCTTCCTCTGTGATCTGGGTTTGACACCGGGATCAATTGACAAATGATGGCACATGATCTCGGGGTCTATACGCATATCGAACGTCAATTCGGATTCTCGGCTCAGCGTTAAAGGTGGCAGAGGATTGAGCGTGAATTCGGATTCTCGGCTCAAGCGATTTATTCTTTTGATTTGTTTATAAAGATGCCGCGAGCATCAAGCTTTATTATTTTCAACACAAGAAAGATGATTTAATGATTATGAAAAAGGGGAAAGCTGAAATACCCTCGATTGATATTGGTATGCGTAACGACTAAGCGCGAACTAGGCCATACCTTGGGGAGATTCTAAGTAAGGGGGATTGTTATATAAAGGGAATAGATGGAGCACCCTAAATATATATAGTTATCTATAGCTTTATATATGAATATATTTGATATGTTTGTGTGTTTTAATTGCTATTTCTATGATTGGGAAAGTTTCTCCTTTGGGATTTTAAGAAATGTAGATTATGAAGGATTCTAGGTTTGTTATTATTGTGCTCATAAAGATCGTGGATCTTACGCACATATCTAGTGGGAATCGAGCATTTGTAGCTCGGATCTGAGGTTCTATGGTTTGTTTGGTGCGAGAGAGAAATTTGCTCGGCAGGATGAGACCTTGTGCCTACGTATTCTCGAAAGGATGTTGAGAAAGTCAGAGCAATCGTAGTTCCCACTTATGCTAGTGGAAAGCAACGGGATGTTAGTAAGAGACAGACAAATGTCATCTTAATGAAAAATGTATCTAATCTATTTCATCACATACATTTTTGAAAGTTTGATTGATAAAAATCTTTCATCGTAAGTTATAGGTGCTTTGCTTGAGTGTACAAGTGTTACCACTTACATGTTTAAGAAAGATGTTTTGAAAAAAAGATGATTGGATCTTTTAACTGTAAGCATTGGGTGTTTTGCTTGAGTATACAAGCGTTACCACTTACAATTAAGAGATTTTTTTGTTTGAAAAGAGTTTTGAAAAGTTTTTGACTGTATGTGATGTGATAGATGAGATACTTCTTCCATAGAGATGATAGATGTCTAAATCTCTAGGAGAAATTGATTGGATTAAGGGATGCTTTTAAGAAGCCCATGGGTCCTTGTATTGTTAGCCCGAAGGAGGCATTCGAGGTCATCGAGGGTCCTTGTATGAAGCTCGAGAGGAAGCTATAGGGTATGGTGGCTTTGTGTTAAAGGTTTCAGAAACCATCCTTTTGGAATTAGAGCAATTTCAGGAAATTTTACTCATTGAGGGATTTGAAAGTGATTTCAGGAAACCATCCTTCGGGGTTCTATCTTAGCGGGTGATTCTTTGTATTGGAAGCCCAATAGGAGGCTGTTAAGAGATTTCTGTCTCTTTCATTGTATGATGCCCGAGAGGCTAAACTCAATGAGGAGTTCTTTTGAGCGAAGCCCAAGAGGAGGTGACTCAGCGGGGAGTGTTGTCTTATATGAAGCCTAGCGAAGGCTAAACTCGAGATGAATGAGTTTTCTTATATGAAGCCTAAGAAGGCTAAATTACGTGGGGAGAGTTATCTTGTATGAAGCCAGCGGAGGCTAAATTCATCTTGGAGATGAACTATCTTGTATGAAGCCGGAGGCTACAAGCTGCGAGAACCTATTGGTTAGACTAATTGTTATGTTGTAATTAGGCAGTTGTATAAACAAGTGTGTGTGTGTGATATGTATTCACAGGAGTTTATGAAGGAAATATAAACAATGCAATGATGTTTATTCTGACAGTTTATGAAATATAAACAAGTGTACGTGAAGCGAGCGTTTAAAAGCGTAACGATTATTTACAAGTTTGAGCGTGTACAAGGAAGTGAATATGTACGAGCAGTATTTATGTACAGACAAGATGGATGTACATAGGAGGTTGGGACTTACACCATAAGGAGGCCCATTGGTTTGGCGATTTCACGAGGGAATAATGCTCCTTTCAATACCAATGGTATTGATATATATCTGAGGCGAAAGCGAGCGAATGATCGAATTTTATGCGTGAAAAAGTATCGTATTATGCAGGATAAAAATTTGTATGAAAAGAATTTGATATGTACAAGGAAAAAATATGTACATAAAGAATGTTGGTTTGTGTATACACAAGTGAAGTAAAAAACAAACGATCGAAGTTTGTCTATACTTGAGTATAAAAAGTATCTGTATTATGTACAGATAAAAAATTTGTATGTATTTGAAGAGAGTTTGATATGTACAAGGAAATATTGTGTACATAAAAGAATGTTATGGGGCTTACACCGTGAGGGAGGCCCATTGGTTTGAAAGCAGTTTCACAGGGAATAATGCTCCTTTCAATACCAATGGTATCGGTGTATAAACAAACGAATGAAAACAAGCGAAAATTTGTTTATGTTTGAATATTGACAATGATGATTTGAGTATGTACAAGTAAAACTAAATATGTACAAAAAGGTTGGGACTTACACCATAAGGGTGGCCCATGATCGATTGAGAAATTCGAGGAAAGCAATTTGATTTTATCGTTTATCGGATCGATCGTGGTAAAAGATGTAAGTTTTGATGAAATGTTTTGAAAAATGATTTGAAAATGTTTTGAAATGTGAAGTTCATTTATGAAAAGTTTTGAAAAAATCGGAGTCGAAAACTTGAAAATTTCACCTAAAGGAGGTTTGAAAAAGTGTTGACGTCGTTTTCGGCTCGATTAAAATATGATCAGATGAAAGTTTTTTCTGAAAATTTTTGCACTATCATAAAATAGATGTATTTATTGACAAGTGTCCAAAAAATCACCTTAAAATAAGGAGTTTTGATTGGTTAAAAAAAATTGTGAAGTTTTGTGAAAAAGCATGAAAAATATGAAAAGTTAAAAAAAGAATGGTCTTGATGGGAGTTGAACCCATGACCATTGGGTGGCTACGTGGCAGAAAGTCTTAAGGGCAAGCAAGCTACCACTGAGCTAAACGCGCATCTGTGTTTAGTGGATCAAAACACGTGTAAATAAAAGATTGGAACATTTGAAAATTCAAACTCAAGAACACGCGCGAAGCTTGTTCTTCGTTCTTTGATTCTCAGATTCTATAATCCAAGCTACCATCTTCGTTTCTCAATGAAATTCAATGATGTAAACATCAAAATTGCTCGGTTTTGAACAAGGAATACGATGGTACATGTTAATTGCATTTATTTTAAACCCAGAATGTTTTAAGTTTTGAAGAACACTATGAACCCTAAACTGAAAATTTCAAATTAAATGATGCATAGTTGATGATTCTTTGATTTTATTGAGGGTTTATGATCGTGTTAGGTGCAGAAAAAGATTGGCCAAGAGTTTTTTTGTTTAAGTTCAAAGAATATGGATATCCAAGTTCGTATTCATACCTGTTCAAGTGAGAATCGAAGAAGGTCTTAGAGCGTTTCCCGAACTTGTTTCTTGATCATTTGAGCATCATCGGCATGTATGGAATGTGGTGGTATGCTTGCTTGAATCACTTCAAATTGTTCGACCAAGTCCACCTGCAGTTCGAGAAATAGAAACTCGAATTCTATGTTTAGGTACATTACAGTTGGTTGTTTATGTTTGGATCATCCATGATGTATATGGAAGGTGTTAGGATGATTAGAACATAACTTAATCAAGCTTAGAATGGAATTAAAGTTAAAGCGATTTGTACAAGCATGTGTCCATGGCATGTGATTTCTGATTTTCAGCTTTGATCAAGTTGTTTTTAAGTTCTAAACAAGTTAGATATTGATCATGAAGCATGTTTGACACCAAAATTTAACATGTTTTCAACTGATTTTCAAAAATGCAATGTTTGGCAATTTTGCACTATATTGCTTGATTTTCAAGAAAGGAGAGTGAAAGCATGGATTTGCATTGCTTTGGTGTAGTTTTGGACTTGAAATGTGATCTATTTATAGGCCAATTACGAAATGTTAGGCAAGAGTACATGGCAATTGGTGAATCAAGGATAACTTAGAGGGCAAGAATGACTTTTCAAAGGAAAAGGAAGTTTCCTTTTTTAACCATGTGCTTATTTTTACAACTTGATCCATATCTCTCAATTATTACCTCTAGCTGATATTTATCAGCTCAATGATCCATTTGGCAAGGTTATATTGCTTCTTGATGAAGAAAACTCAAAATGACCTATAATTGAAGTTTTGACTTTTGAAAAATCAAGTTTCATGAAGCCTTATGTTTCAATTTCAAAAGCATAGCTAGACTCCATGGATTTGAGAGTTCTTGGACATTTTGGAAAGCTTGTTTCACAAGCTACAACTTTCATGTTTTGAGCTTTTTCCAATTCAAATTGGAACTAGGTGAAAAAATGGCATGAAGTTTGGAAAAAATAAGAAATTTCAACACTTAGAAAATTTTCTAAGTATGAAAACTTTTGACTTTTTGTTGACTTTTCAAATTCTTTGATTTTTATGATCATGATGGATCATTTGAAGTATTTTGATGATTGAAAAAGTTTTGTTTTGAAAATTTTGACCAAAGTCAAAGTTTGACTTTTCATGGAGATGAATTTTCATCGGATGTTTGAAATTATTGATGAAGTCATGAACACGTGATGTTTTGAATCAGAAATTAGGTCAAGATGTTGTATCTAAGATATGATGACCAATCTCTATCCAAAAATTCATTTCTTGTTCAAAAATCGAGAGAAAACTCATGCCGATCAAAACCACAATTGGTCGATCCTTGATTGATCGTGAGAGAAATGGATATCGATGATCGGAGGTTGGTGATTTGATCAAGATAGATCAAATGAGGTGAGAAAAACTCAAACCCTAATTGATTGCCTCTTGAATCGGATGAAAATCGATGAAACCCTAATTTTGACTGTGAAGTCCACACAGATTAATCTTTATGCATTTATTAGTTATGCAAATGATGCAAATGTAAAGTGGTATATTAGGTCAAAATTTGGGGTATGACAATAGCTTTCCTCTTTGTATTAATTTTTCAATCTCTCTCATAGTATGTCGGGACTCGTGGTGTGCCCTTGAGGCGGTGAAACTGCTTATGCCCCAGATCACTCCCTAGAGCAGTGTTAACAGTCCACTACTGGCAAGGTGGAGTAAGCGACTTCAAATGATTGATGTCATGGAGGATGTCTTCCCTTACGGTGTTGAGGGGTGTGAGCGTCTCCTGGAGCCTAAAAGGCAGGTGGGCGCGGCGGCCGCTGTCCGGGCTCGTTCACGGGTGGTGGCAGCATCCCGTGGTCGGGTTCGTTCGTCACGTCCCGACCCCCTGTCTTTAGAATCTCGAGCACGCTTCTCCATGTTGCTTTCTTCTCCCTTCACGTAGCTTTTCGACCGAGTAATGATCTAAATCCATGCTCTTGGCGGGCTTTTGGGCTAAAGACTCATTGAATTGGCCAAACTTTAAGGCCATCTTTGGAGCAGACCACAAATATCTCCTGATTGGGATGTGAGACCTTGATGGTCTCCTCTATGAACCTAGCCATGAAATCCTGGAGCGATTCAGAAGGGCGCCGCTTCACGTTGAACAGGAAGGTATTGGCCACCTTGCGGTGTCGATTAGCTGAGAACAGCTGAATAATCTTTCGGTTAAAGTCTTGATAGCTCCTCTGAGACAACAGGAAGCCCATATACCGGCGCAAGGCGATTCTCTAAAGGTTCCGGCCATCAACTTGCATAGCAGTCGGTTGCTCGATAAGCGCCATTGTATTGTTACGCAATGATGTGCTCACAGGGGTCCGTCTTGCCATCATCGATGCCGATGCAGGGTTTGAAATTATACGGCATCTTCCAGTTTCACGAGACAAAGGTTCGGCTCGAGGCTCGCTTCATGTTCTTACTTCATCCAGCTCTTGGTGAAGGGCTTGAGCGTTGTCCGGAAGTGTTTCGTTATCTTGGCGCGGTCATCGATCATGGCCGACTGGGTGAATCGGTGGATCTGTTGGTGAAAGCTTGAGACATTGTCGTCTATCGTGTTATGTGTTTGTGTTTGTGGCTGGGATTGATTTCAAGGGCCCCACGGTTGGCGTAATGTTCTTGCGGAAAAACCTTATTAAAGATATTTTAGGGATTTGGAAGCTCAGTGTCGTAACTTTCAGTTCCAAGCTTATGATTGTCTTGCTTATCCATTGCGAGAGCCTATTTATATCATTCCTTCCATGAAGTTGTTTCCTCCCTCCCGTAACTGCCTCAGCGCATTAACCATGGCTTGAAGGCAAGGAGCTAGCTGTTACAGCTTGTAATCATTCTCTTTGGTAACGTCTCATAAAGACTCTAGGAACTCTTCATCTTCATATCGTCTACTCAATCCTTCATCACGAAGTAGCGCGAACTATTCCTTGGATCCAGGCCGACCTCATGACCTTCCCCGAGATCCATGTCGGATAAGGACCTCCTCCTTAAGGCCGAGACCTATCCCGGATCCCTGCAATCTTCCCTCCAGACATCCGTCTCGGCTGAGGATTTCATGCATGATCAGGGAGTATGTAGCTTTTTAGTGGTGGGGTCTTTGGAACAATTGTGCTAGTATGACCTTTTTGTTTTGGTGGTGTATTTTATCTGTACAATTTAATCAGATGAACCGACCTTCTCTCTCTCGCTCTCTCTCTCTCTCTCTCTCTCTCTATATATATATATATATATATATATATATATATATATATATATATATATATATTAAGTTTAAAGTTTCAAAGCGTTTGTCAATTTCACTCCCCATTCACAAAACATACTATAAATTAATTTGTTCGTGTTCAATTAATAAAAAACATTAAATATGAATATTAAATAAATAACATATGAATATTAATACAACAGTTACAAACAAGAGTACAATGTTATTCCTTGATCAATGTTTAAGTTAATTTCTTAATTCACTCCATACTCTTCTAACACATCACATGAATTTCCACTAGTGTTCCTAGAAATCAGAAATATACTTTCGGTTCGCACCCTATAATGTCATTTTTAAGTGTCAAGATATCATTTTCATTTTATTTATATTAGGTGTTTTATTATATGAATATCACATTGCGAATGCTTATATTTTCAAAATAATTTAAAAACCTTTGAATTAACTTAGCACATTAATGTTAGTGAATTTTTTAACCCACCCCATATTCTTCTAGCGCACCACGTGAATTTCCACTAATGCCCATGGAAATCGGAAATATACTTCGATTCAACCTATATCATACAAATTAGGTTGAAAAGATTGGGTGCAAATCGGAGTATATTTCGGTTCCCTAGAAAGTAAATTTCGGTTCCTTGATGCATAAAGGGCTCGAACCTTTCCTCTCCCATGTGACAAGTTTTTACAAACCAAACCAAAACTCTCTCAATTACTCATTTAAACCCTTTCTCTCAAACTCAAATTTTTCTCAAACAATCAACACAAATCATCAAGCATTGGATAAATACAACAACTAACAGAATCAAGCAAGCAACAACCAACTTCAATCAAGTAAGTGATTTAAGAAATTTTTAGAGTTTATGTAAATTCGATTGAAATTAGTGAAATAGGGCTTTAAATGTGTTATTTTTTGTAGTTTATATCATTAGGAGTCATTATAACACTATTTGTAAATTGTTTTTGAGGATCAATCTGTGTTTTTTGACGCATTTAGGATTTTGGGGGTGGGGTTGTACGAAACTCTATTTCGTAGAAGAAACAAGAAGTTTATTTCTGGTTTCCGGGCAAGAACAAAACCGGAAGTATACTTCCAGTTTTCAGTCTGCATTTTTTTCTTCATTTTTTTCCACTGTAAGCCAAATGCTAACGTTTTGTTCTTATTTCTACAGGAGATATGTTTGAGAGACCGTCACGTTTGAGGCATGGTCGGGTTTCACAGCATGCTTCTGTGTGAAAAGAGAAGGCTGAGGCATTACAGGCTCAATCGACATCTGTACAGGCTAACTCGGATGCATATTGTTCCAGTTCCGATTCTACACCTTCTGCATCTTCCTCCCGTAGCAGACGAGAGTCTCCAGTCCATCCCTTGCATCCTCCGTCCTTTCGCAGACGCATATCGTCACCATCCTCAACACTGCAGATTTTTGAGACGGGATCCTCACCTACCTCACAGGTGGGGCCATCATAGGTGAGACCTAATGATATAGCTGACACACGGTACTAGTGCCACCAGTGCAGGGGTGGCACCCGGTGCCTGAGGAACGTGATAGGCGGCTTTGAGGTTCCTCGGTCTTTGAAGGGGACCTTCTGACTTATCTCTGTTTGATCTTTATCCCACCCATGTGGCTAGACATATATGATATGGAGAGGCATGAAATTTACATTTACATTACAATTTTTAATTATGTTATGAATATTATTATGAATTCTAACAATAAATTTTTTCTTGTAGGATCGCGATACCATTGAAGGTCATAAGCCATGGGAGGAAGATCATCAAGCTTAATCCCTCTCGAGCCATGGTTTGATGATCGACTATGCATTCTGGGGTTGAGAGATTTGACCCTCTGTGGATATAGTGTGGTCAACTGGGGGAAGAAAAATGCTTTTGTAGAGAGGTGGCACGAGGAGACGTCTCTGTTTCATCTACCACATGGCGATATGACGATCACACTAAATGACGTCGCGTGTCTCACCTGCCGATCAGAGGGTGATTTCTGGATCACCAGAAGTTGGACAAATAAGAGGCCATTACTTTGTTGGTTGACAGGCTGGGAGTTACCGTGGAGAAGGTCTTGGAGGAGGTTGATAAGACACGTGGTTGCCATGTGAGATATAGCTAGTTGACAGAGGTTTTTGCAAATGAAGTTGCGTGTGCTACTGCTGCTGATGGTGATCCCGAGCAGGTTACCCTTTGAAATCACCGGCCGAACCTCCAACTGATAATTGGGTTATCAAATAGAGTCTCCATCGAACGTCTTTTATCTCACGAGGGAGAAAGGAAAACATCGAGTAAACTTGAGGGGAGAAATCACGGTCCTATGACCGAGGTCAAGAATCTAGGTAAGGAGTTAGTTACGAAGGATTAACACCCCTGCCGTAGTACTCTCGGTATCCACTTTCTACTTCTAGCTAAAGAGTGTGTGTCCATCTATGCTTAGTCATTATCACGCATGCAAAGAAAAGAAAATAAGAAACCACGGGGAAAAGAAAGTATTTACAAAGTTTTCTCGATGGAGCCCGTGACAAGATGCCTCGTATTCCGCGTGAAGTCAAAATTGTAGTTCGGCTCACTTGTTTTGGTGGGTTTGTGTTTTTACTTGTGAAAAGGTTTTGAACACAAAAGGAAAGAAGCGCAAAGAAAAAAAGATTTTGTGTTGGTTGTTTGTTTTACCTTGAGAAAGGAGTTTAAACCATTATTAGATGTTTTGTTTTCAAAGGAAAGGAAAAACAAGTTTTAGTTTTAATCACATGCAAAAATGCGAAAAGAAACTAGCAAAAACAAGAGGGAAACTAGCTAAGAACTAAACCCTAATGTTGTCATGCAAAAGGTTGGACCTATGGTTGAGGATGCAAGGGAAATCTCTACCTATGTTGACATGCAAAAGATATGGATCCTAATGTCTAGGTTGAAGAACCAAACCTAACCAAGGGAACACCAAGAAATAAACAAGCAAACACACTTCACAAGTAGAATTACCCTAAGCGGGTCTTTAAATAAACCGGAGGGTTCTGAACATGCTCCACTACGGAAGCCCCATCATGCATCTCTATTCCTACTTCTAATGGCGAAAGAAAGCTGTAAAGCCCTACTTCTCATGATATCTAGGAAAGCAGTAAGAGAATGCGATAAACGGTGTAGAAACTACCGAACGGATATGAAATCCGAAGATCACCGTGAGCTATAGAAATACTCCGGAAAAACTTCAAGTGCGGCAACCATGAAACAAGAGTAAACCGGTGAGAATTGTTCAAAGCATCAAAACAAGTGGAATACGTGTCAAAGCATCCGAAGCAACAATGCACCAAGAGCGAGATTAGAGCGAGCAAAACAAGGTAGAATGGTGTACTGCATTGGGTGTACAAGCTCAGCAACACACTGCGAAGGGAGTTAAACCCAAAAAGCAAGTAGAAGAAAGTATGAGCAGCAGGCATGTCATAATATATGCAGCATAAGTCCACATGAAATCGGAAAAAATGCACGATGAAGCTAAGCCGGGTATGTCGTTGGCGGCAACTGAAGCGGCTTAGCGCTGCGGACGCGCTAAGCGCGACCTGCAAAACAAAAGTCAGAATATTTGGCGCTTAGCGCGCTTCTGGTGGTGCTAAGCGTGACCTGCAACCTGTAAAATTGTCATTTTTGGTCCGGACCACCCATTTATGATGCCCTCATGCGACAGTTCGATCTACACCATTAGGCCATAGTCCAGTAGCAAATGAAAATCAAATGAACATGCAAGGAGTGCAAATCGAATCGATAGAACCAATGTTCATATACATGTAGCAATGCATGAACATGTGAGGAATGCAAATCGAACGATAAAACCAATGTTCATATACATGTAGCAATGCATGAACATGTGAGGAATGCAAATCGAACGATAAAACTCATGTTCATAGCAAAGTAATGAATGAACATGCAAGGAATACAAATCGAATCGGTAAAACCAATGTCCATGTAAAGTAATGAATGAACATGAAAGGAATGCAAATCGAATGATAAAACCCATGTTCATAGCAAAGTAATGAATGAACATGCAAGGAATGCCGTCGAATCGATAAAACCAATGTTCATAGAAAAGTAATGAATGAACATGCAAGGAATGCCGAGACGATAAAACCAATGTTCATAGCAAAGTATGAATGAACATGCAAGGAATGCAAATCGAATCGATAAAACCAATGTTCATATACATGTAGCAATGCATGAACATGTGAGGAATATAAATCGAACGATAAAACCAACGTTCATAGCAAAGTAATGAATGCATGAACATGCCAAGGATGCAAACTATGATGACAATCCTAATGCTCAAGTGCAAAATGAAGGATGCATGAACATGCCAAGGATGCGATTCGATAACAATCCTAATGCTCAAGTGCAAAGTGAAGGATGCGTGAACATGCCAAGGATGAGAGTTACGATAACAATCCTAATGCTCAAGTGCAAAGTGAAGGATGCATGAACATGCCAAGGATGCGAGTTACGATAACAATCCTAATGCTCAAGTGCAAAGTGAAGGATGCATGAACATGCCAAGGATGCTAGTTACGATAACAATCCTAATGCTCAAGTGCAAAGTGAAGGAAATAAATCATGTTATATAGAGGAAAATCTCATTCAATCCTAGGTTAAGTATTAACACAAACACATGGAGTGCATATGCAACAAGCTCACGCACAATGCACTAAATGCTTGGATATCTACATATCAAATGCCAATTATGCTTCAAATCATCATGAATCAATGTAAATCAATCAAGCTAGATACTCACCAATGCGTGAACATGTGATTGATGATGCAAAATGTATGAGTTTATACCCTATGTGCAGGGGAAAACAAATGTACAAGTGTGTGTGCATGCTATGTACAAAAAGTTCCTTCCGACACGAATAAGGCGGCAAAATCCAATTCAAACCATGAAAATTCAAGAGAACAAGTGCACGACCTAGAATCTACATTGAATTTGCATGCAATTTCAGTATTCAATTTCAAGAAAAGCTGAAAATCAAGAACAACTTAAAATAAGTGCTTATTTGAACCTAACACTTACTTGAACTTGAAGTTTGAATAAAATTGAAGAGGAATTCCTTGTGCTCTTCAAAAAAAATACCAAATCAGAGATTAATTGATGATAATCCTCAGAATTAGCCTTGAAACCTTGAAGAAAACTTGAAGTCTTTAATGGAGGATTGAAGAAGATGAAGGAGAAATCCTTGAATCTTGAAATTGAATAGAAATCAAGATGTAACCGTTCATTCCATGTTAAATGTGAGTAGGAGAAGAAGGAGAAGATATAGACTAAAGAGAGAAGTGTTGTGGTAGAAAACCGGAAGCTCTTGGCGGAGGCGCAGCTCGGCATAGTCGTGAGAGGCGGTGTTGGGCGGAAGTCGGTGACGACTTTGTGGTGGTTGCTTGGAGGGAAAGTTGCAGTTTGAAATTTTTAAGTTTTTGTGCTTTGGATCCATAATCAAGCCCAAATTATGATTATCCAAATAATTTTCGTAATTAACTCAAGCTGACCAAATCCGATGCGAGAATCTGAGTCGAATACAAATGAAAAGTTTCCGGAATGCGATTTTGCTTGAGTGAATCAAAATCCTGACTTGATCCGGTGAACCGTCAAGGGAAAAAGAATTTTTGAAGTTTCAACACCAATTTTGGACCACTGACACATGCAGAATTTCGTCCGCGCTCTGTGAGGAAAATGCCTCGAACGAAAACCGATCGAAATTTGCCAATGAACATCTCGGGACAACCACAGCTAGAAATTTGTGAACTTTTGGCACTGGTCCCGTCTCGTTTCAATGAAAATCGAGCGAGATATGATTTTTCGAACTTCGCGTATCAGATGAAAATTGCTCGATTCAGCTCAAAATCGACCTCAGAGAACAAAATTCTGGTGTTGATCGTAGAGAATCGGTTCGAGTTGCAAGCGAGGTTGTAGGGGACTTCGATGCGGATTTTAGAAATCGAACTCGCTCAATTCAGGTTTCGGTTAAGAGATAGAGGCCTTTTAGCGAGCGAGCGCGGTTGACACTAAAATTGACTTGATCTCTGGGAAAATGATTCTTTTTGAGAACTTTCCTCACAGCATCTGTTCTCGGCTTTCAAACGAAAGTCGTAGATAATAATGAGACGAAGCTGTCAATTGAAAATCAATAGAAAATATCCAAGGAGATGAGAGATACGCTTTCTGGGGCTTCCAAAATCGTCATGAGCAATCCTTATTGAGAAATAGGCGGGTAAACCCCCTTTTTGCCGCCACTTGGAATACCTTGAACATGGTAACCTCATGATGAATACTATGTGTCATACCCAAAAATTTGCCCTCCTACTCCTCAAGACATTTCACATATCTATACTCAAGTTCCTCGAGGGTTGATCGGACAAACCTCTCTGGACAATCGACCCCAAACTAGGGTTTGGCAATTCTCAGATCAAAATGGATTTCCAACATCTCCAATGGTCATCATGCCTCCTCATATGCTTCAAAGAATCTCCATGTCAATTTTCAAGCCCTACAAGTCAAGTTTCTTCAGACAAGTGCTCAGATGGTTGAAAATCAGTTGTATTGGACAAAAGTCAGCGTGGTCGACATCGATCAAACTTCATAATTTTTGGTCAACATCCATATTTTGAAGTGACATTCATCATTTAATCAATGGTTGATCATGATTCATCAAGAAAACTCAAGATCTGATCAAAAGTCAAACTTTCCAAATTAGGGTTTTCTAGAGAAAAGTCAACTGAACTTTGACTGAGCATAACTTTCTCATACTTTATCAGAAATTTTTCCACCACCTCTCATTTTGAATAGAATTCTATTCTCTACAAATTCATGTCTCACAAGAAAGGTCAAAAAATGCTTCATTTTGAAGATATGGATCAAAACATTACAGGTCCTTTTCAAAGTCAACAAAAAGTCAACTTTTTGTAATGATGTGTTATTGAGCATGGAAACTCCAATTGAGATGAAACCAAAGAGGTTGTTTAGAGGACATCTAGAGATTTCCAAAAAGTTCAAGAACACTCAAAAATGTTGAAAATTGAGCAAGATACACCTTGTACAAGTTGGGCATTTTGAAGAGTTGCAAAAGAGATATCGACAAAATCCAATTTTTTCCAAATGGGCCTATAATTTTATGATCCAAACTTGATCATAATATTATTTGTGACCTCTTGATGCCTTTCCACGACCACCTTCTATTTTTTTTATTTATTTTTGAATTTAAATGCATTTAATTCAAATTTAAATTAAATAAAATATGAAAACAAGGTATAATTTGAGTTGGGTTGGTTTCTTATCAAGCTTGGGGACCAAGAAAGCCCATACAACTTGCCAAATTCGTGCTAGCTCATGCAAGGAAGGAAAAATCAAATTTTGAAAAGATTTGATTTGAATTTAAAGAAAATATTTTGCATTGAAGAGTGTATCTTTTTCATTCTTTTTGCTTCAATCTTTCACTCTATAAATACACAACACATTCACAAGGACCAAGGACGAAACCCTAGCCTCTTGAAGCAACCCTAAAATTCCAAAAAAATTCACAAAGTTGGCAAAATCGTATTCCACTTTCCAGCAAGTTTCAAGGAGTTTCAAGTCTTCCATCGTGTTCCTGGACATCCCAGCAACTGTTCCCAGCCCTTACACGAAGTCAAAACATCCCAGATCGTGCTCCCTAGCTCTCAACGGTTTGGTAAATTTCTTGAATTTGATTTTCATATTTCATCCACTATTAATCGTTTTTGTTTGCTTGTATGGATTCAGGACACTCACTAGGGCATGAATGATGCATCTCATGTAAGCTTGCACGTAGAACATGTCAGTTGCCATTGTTAGGGCAGTTTAGGTTATCTTCTTCGAAACTCAGCCTACAGGCTGATTCAAGACGAAAGGGCATCACCATTGAATTCGCAGGGGTCGAATTAGGGGGTAGAGTCTTTCTTTCGCTTTGATTTCACTTATTTTGCAGGTTTTGGATTTTGTTTGATCGGAGAAGACGACCGGAGCTAGGGCTCCGGGGTCGTTGACTGTGTTGAATCCGGCATGGCGTGCGTGGCGCGTTCATGAGTTCTGATTCGTCCATCCATTACAATTCGGGCCCACGCGTTGACTGTGCTTTGAAATTCCAGAATAATGACACGTTTACCCTTATAATCAATTGTTTCCAGATGATAAACACCAAGTACAGTTGGCTCAGATGGCAAGCAGGCGTGTGGTTTCTCTTGGATGTCCCGGGTTCGATCCTTGGCATGTCCATTCTTTTTTACTGCTTTGCAAAACTAACTTTTTTCTATTTCTTATTTTTCTTAATATTTTCATCTTAATTTAATTAATCTTTAAACATTTTTTTCATGCATTTAAAAATCACCAAAAATATTTTCCTTTTACATTTTAATCAGAAAAATGTTTATTTAATTTTTTACATTAAATTTATATTTTGCATGCATATTTTAATTAATTGCTAATTAACCATTAAATTGTTTTAATTATAAAATCGATTGAGAAAATTACCAAAAATTATCTTATCATCTTATTGTCATTACTAACCTAAAAAATTTTCCTCATTCAAAAATCATATTTTTACTAACATTTTCCTCTTATGCAACTTTCTCGTATTTTCGATTATGTATACGCTACGGTTGTAACGTTTGGACTATTTTCGCTTTTCTTTCCATTATAATGTAGCGCCTATGGGATGTAATAGTTAAATTAGGACTTTTACTTTCCGCACTCTATTATGTAGCGCCCCAGATCATAGACCCACGATGTAAGCCTACGAATACATGATCTCGTCCCTCGATTGTTGCCTACGAAAGTGATGATCGTCCCTTGAATGTGCTAGGATACTTCCTACAAGTTGCCTTCTATGACCATCCGATGTCCCTTTGAATGTCCCACATCCAGAATAGGGTTACCTACCAACTAATGGTATGGATAACACTATTCTAAAGGAATAAAACAACAACGACCATTACGAGTAGGTAATAAGACTTTTAGTTGCTTGCTCAAACAAAATACTTTTCACACCACACTTTTGTCAAAGTTCAAACTCCTTTCAAAAACAAAACATTTCCGAACACTTTGTATACATTCCTACATGAATCATTACAAAGTCAAAGCGAAATGTCTTTTTCAAAACATTTTTTGTTAAATACATAGAAAGCAATTTTAAAGTGAGCTAAGAGCAACTAAGAGCCCATAGATAACTACGGATGGAAAGGGGTGCTAATACCTTCCCTTTTCATAACCTTCTCCCTTACTCAGAATATAACGAAGGTCTTTTCCTGTTCTTTTCACCTTCCCTTAATTGGATAAAAGAAAAGTCGGTGGCGACTCTTGCTATCCGCAACATTTGCGATTCAAAAAATCTCAAAGTCAGTTCACCGTATTACAGGACTGGCGACTCTGCCGGGGAGACACCCTAAAGAGAGAATGCCTTAGGGATTTCTAGATCACTTTTATTGCTTTCTGTTTAACTTGCTTGCTTTATCTTTAATGGTTACTTGGGTATTATATTTGTGGGGGATCCTACACCCGGATCCGGGTTTCCTTTAGGTAAGTAGCAATAGATCGTCGCGACCATTAGGCGTATACTGAAACGGTCAACATGATGGCTACGTTAGTGTGACACTTTGGATGTCCTGATACTCTTCATTTCCAAGTTGAGGATAGTATTTGGCTTCTGCGTGGTGTCATCAGCACTAACTCAACTTTTAGAACCTTAATTGACCCATCTTGGCCATTAGAAGGCAGTGAGATGGCCGACTTTGGTGTAGGTCGAGGTTGGCTGATACTCGATGCTACGCTCATTAAGATTAGACTTTTGGGATATTTTTGGTCGACCACTTGGTAGTCGTATTGAAATAAACGCCTACGAGAAAGATCAATGATGTGAGATTCCTAGAACCCGGTGACTATTATAGGACAGGATGAACCAACTCAAACTTTTGGTAGGGTAAACACCTATACCTCATGCAAGCCTTAAACCTAGGGCTCTTGTGTGAATTGTTTGTGCTTGCTAAACATGACATCATGACATCATGACATCATTGCATTGCATATCATTTCTAACTATTTCAAGGACCTAGGGATTTATCTTTGCTCTGTTTTGTAGGGATTATGGCTTCTAGAAAGACTATCAGAATCAACTTCATGGGTATACCTTCTCGGCTCAAAGAATTGGTTCGAAATTCCGACCATGCCCGATTAATCAAAGACATGGTTATCTACTTGACTTGGTTATCTCCGGTTTTGAAGAAGATATGATGCACATCTTATTCCAGTTCTTCGATCCGAAACACCATTGCTTTACATTCCTAGATTATCAGTCGGTTCCTACCTTGGAAGAGTTCTCTAAGCTACTTGGGATACCTATTCTTGATCAAATGCCATTCACGGTTTAGAAAAGGTTCCTAAAATGCGAAGACATCGCATCAACATTACATCTAAGGCGCTCGGACATTGAAGCCAATTGGGAAACAAGCGGAGTTAAGGGTTTACTTGCCAAGTTCCTAGTGAAAGAAAGAGAATTCCTCAAAGCTATGAGTTTCCATGCATTCGAAGACATTGTGGCCTTGCTAATCTACGATTTGGTTCTATTTCCTAACTCGGATCAATTCATAGATGTCGGCGCCATCAAGATATTCCTTACTACTGATCCGATGCCTACTTTACTTGGAGACATCCTACATTCTCTCCACACTCGTACTATCAAAGACAAGGAACTCCCATGTGTTGCATACCGTTACTTTCCGGTGGTTTATTTGCACCTTCCTCCATCGATATTGAAGCGAACAAAGATTGAAGTGGTCTCAAAGACTAATGTCATTCTCTCATTCGGATATCCGTTGGTGTCTTTTCTCTCAAAAGAATTCACATTCATTGGCGTTGTGGAGAATACCTAATGTACCACTCCTTGGCATAAGGAGGTATCACTTACAACTCTTCTCTAGATCTCGTCGGTTTGGTTATGCTTTCGAAGAGATGGTCCTCATGACATGCTTCTCCAAGATGTTGTGTTCGACTATAGCCACGATCTCGAATTAGGCGAAGGTTTATACACGCTTGGGGCATGGTAAGAAGGCGATACCAAGACTTTGGGGCACCAAAACTCCATTCCTTGGGAACCTTACCTCAAATGGGTGCGAGCTCGAGCTCAAAACCTCATGATGCCATTCACGTCTGTTCTACCAATAATTATGAAACCTGTTGCTATAGGTGACATACCTATCTTTATTCTCCATCCCGACATGCCTCACGATTTTGAAGACTTGAAGAGATCCTGGATTCAGCAAGAAGAAAGGGATACATTCGAAGCTCAGTGCTATGCAAGCGAGAAGAAGGTACTAGAGTTGACCAAGCTACTTCACGAGGAGCGGAACATCAACGCCTACTTCACCATATTACACTATGCATGCAACTACATGTACGTTTTATGCAAATGAATTATAAGCCAGAGAATGCGGGAAAGAAGAGGATAAATTTTGGGGTACAACACCCTTCACATGGGGTATGTCATGAGAGCATATCTCTTGTATCTTGTTGGCACCCAGATATTTATGGATACCAGTTCCACTTACACTGACATCATGTACCTTAGGTTCTTTGTTGATTTTGATGCGATCAGTGGGTGGAACTAGGGGACTGCCTGCTTGGTTTACTTGTATACCAAGTTGGATGAGGTGACTAAGTGGAAGACGAGGCAGATGACTGGCACCATGAATCTTATGACGGTATAAAATATTTCTCTTAGATTCTTTTTTTAATTATTTTGATTTTGAAACTAATTGGTTTAATTTTGATATTTTAGGGATGGATCCTACAACACTTCCCACAAATTTCAGGATGGTCATTTGCTGAGGTTTATACTGAGGAGATGTCACGTACATGTGCATACGAACCACTTAGAGGCAACCAAGAGACACTTCTGTATCGGGTTTACTTGGACCGGATAGTGCATGAGGACATCCACTTCAGTGCCTACGCTGACCACCGTGAGACGATACCATTTGATGAGGTTTCTCTATTTACAGGTTGGTTGGCATGCGTTACTCAGAAGATTGTTGCTTATATGCCCGAGCGAGTGATGCGCCTGTTCAGGTATACCCAAATCACTCCTTGACATCCTGCTTTATCTGCCCCTCTGACAGTGAAGAGAAGGGAGATGAATGAGATTTTTGATGATTTTGAGAATCATCTTGTACCTGAGGAGGCTAGGAGTACCGTGGCTCCAGACGAATGGAGTTACGCGTACGGTTATATGTTGCGGTTCTTCAGTGTTTCCCATCTATACATGATACAAGATGGTCCAGGGAACCCACCCAAGCCAGTTCATCAAGAGATTCTGGAGAAGGAGTAGGCGAGGAGGGATCATGCCCAGGACGTGCTACATATGTGCCGCCATATCATGCAGCTTGCTAGGGATGGCATTGACAGAAGGATGTTTCTTGACGGATTCGATGTCAGAGGAGTTTTGGATGGCATTCACATGTTTAATTATTCATAATTCAATTAAAAATGATAATAAAGTTGGAGAAATATTACATCTATCATTCTAAAGATAAACCAACTTCAATATGAAAAGGCTCCACTTTTTCTTCTTAAAAGATATCTCTTTTTAAAACAAATTTAGAACCCCCACTTTTGGCATAAGTTTAGTCAATATATCAAGGCTTTCTACTTAGAAAATCGCACTGCGATTGTATCAATTTCCTCGCAAGTTTTCAAGAGAATATTAGTTTTATACTACTTCTTTGAAGTTAGGAGTATTTAAAACCAAACCAACCTAATAAAAAATCGTAAATTAAATCGAAATCGTAAAAAATTGTATTTGGTTCGGATTAGTTTGAGTCATCTTTTAAAAAAACTACATGGTTCGGTTCAGTTTGTGGATTGTATTTTGCAAACCGAACTAAACTGAATCAAACTGTATTATGTTATAACCTTAATTTAAATCTATTATATATTAGCCTTATGATTACGAACAATTTTCTCATCCTTACACTTATGGTTTCAGTTTTAGTCTTCTTAAATCTTGCCTCTTTTTCTTTAATCTCTACTATCTTATATTCTTTCTTTTTCACCTTCTCATTTTTATGCAAATGTTTCCTCTTTCAATTTCGTTTTATCACACATTTTTTATTTCTAATCTCTCCTCTCTTATGTTCTGTTTTTTTCATCTTCACCAATTCTCATCTCTTCTATTATTTTTTATTTCTTTATAATATTTTTGATATTGTTTTATGTTATTATTTTATGTTTATTATTTCACTTTTGGTTAGTCTAATTTTTATATATTAAATGAGAAGTTGTTGTACAAATATGAAGAGTTTTGTTATTATTTGGTAGTGTATGAATGACCAGATATAAATGTATGTTGTCATCTATATGTGTATGTATGACTTAACAAAATATTTGTAAAAAATCGAAGCAACCCGTATTGGTTTGATTTATTTTTTTCTAAAAACCAATCGAACTAAACCAAACCGCACACATTTTTTTCTCGCAGTGCGAATGATTTTTTACGTCAAAATTGCTACAACCGCACCACGAACACTCCTATTAAATATTATATAACACTTGATGTTAGATTTCATTTTTCGATTGGTATCACTTCGATTGGATTTACGAAACTTCATATATGGTCCAAATTTTACAAACATCATGTAGTTTTTTCACCAAAATTCGGTAATGTGTTAAATAAAAGAAACAAAACAAAACTACACGAAATCTAATAGTGGAACAATTTTGACAGGCCTTTTATTTCTTATTCCTTTCATCAAGTTCTTTGTATTATTCTCACTCTAGTTTTTATCATTATAACTTCTACCCTTTAATATTAGTGAATTTCTTAATCCACCCCATGTCCTTCTTAGCCACCTCTGCGAAATTCCTAAAATGTTCCTCAAAATCGGAAATTTATTTTCGGGACGCACCATCATCTGATATATTTTGTCACAAACCGGAAATTAACTTCTGGACCATAACTGTAACTATATTTCCGGTTTCGTTCATAGCAGAAATCCAGAAAAATTCATTTTATTTTCTAACAAAGAGATACATAAACTTAACAAATACAAACCGAAAGTTAAACATAAATTGAACATTACAAATCAATATCCTGGTGGACGTTGCAACATCCTCATAATGTCATCGACGATTCTTGATAAATTCGCATCTAGCTCAAGTGGAACTTTCTCCTGAAAACTTCGATAAGTCGACCACATAGCCCGTAAATCGTCTCCGTTCTTCAGTTTACGGTTCATGAACTGCAAATTCCCTTCATTGTCGATTGATGGCGAATGATACTCGATCTTCTCTATCTTTCGATCGTCGTGTAAGGAACAAGTTCCTACAAAGTTTCACGTACCTCTTCAATTGGAGTGTACACTGTGATCTTGAATTCGCGAGACGGTTCGTTATCGGGAAAATGGACAACTCCAACAACCCATTCGATGTTCAATTTCATGTCTATTTCTGATTTTTTGTGTTATTGTATGGAAAAATATAAGAGGAAGGGTGTTTTTATAGTAGAAGGATGTAAACATGGACCATAGAAATCCTATCTTTGTGTCAGTGAAAATACCGGAAGTTAAATTCCAGTTTTCTACTTAAGACCAAAACTGGAAGTAAACTTCAGGTAAATGGCCTGTGACTGAAAAACCAGAACATAACATAAACAACAACTCTAAAACAAAATCTCATACGTTCAAATTTTTCCAAATGGTCAAATCACAAAATAAATATATTTCCAAATCATAATACATTATTAAAATGAAGTTAACATTACAATGCTACCTATACTACTTGAAAGAGCCAAAAAGTGTCATCAGATAAATCTACCAGTGTCATCCCTTTCAACTTTTTCGTATTTATTTCTGTATCTATTTCCCTCAAATTGTTGTATTCTTGCATCCTTTCCATGAAATTGTCCGGCCATGTCTCCGATGCTTTTGTAAAATAAAGCACCCACTCTGGTGATGTCAGTGGTATCGGGCATCCCGGTTTCAAGTAAACTTGAACAAAATGTCGTGGATTTAAAGTACACCCAACAAAAATGATACGATCAATAGGATTTGGTGTAGGAACAGTGTGCAGAGGAAAATAAGTCTCCGAAAAATCGTATCGGGTAAGATTAATACACACCTCTCAAATCATGACTTGCTATGAGATGACCCATTTCGAGCGCATCCATTTCTCCTCCGGTGCACATCCAACCTTAACCGGTACTAGTGCATGATGTATTTCCTCAACCTTTTCCTTACTCCCGAACACGTGTGTACAACTCCGTGTGTTAAATCAACTATGATCGAGTATCTCGCACAATATTATAATAATCTTCACGGCTACTTAGCAAACAAGATACAGCTCGAAAGCCACAATTACCGTCACCGACCACATTCACGATCCTTTCAACATATTTGTGCATGGCGACATGTGATCGATGAATGGTATTTTTGATGGAGCGGTGTGGCGATGGTTTGCTATCTGAGCATCTTTAGAAGCATATTTATGAGATTTTGGTGTGGGTGAGTCGGGAAATACCTTGTCAACATGTTCATGTCTGAAGGATTTCTCGTGGTAGAGCTGATGGCGATGTAGTTTTCAACTTTTTGGTGCACCTTTTGTTTCTGGGTTGGGAGGGTGGTTTCAAATCCGTGGTCTCAAGGAACATAATTTTCTCAACTCTTCTTTGATTTGGAGCTTCATGGCGTCATTGAATCTCAAAATCTCGCTTGTATTGCTTCCCATTCGGTAAGGATGGAGATATTTGATTGATCACTTTTCATTTTCCGTCATCCTCAAAACTAAGTCTCTTCCAATGATTAGAGACTTCATTCATACTATCGGGACATTACCACTCGACTTCTTGACTATCACACAAGCACATGGGAGACCATATGTTTTCATAATAGTGCACCCATACTTTGAGCGTCATCAGCGATTGAAGCTCTTGTGGCCTCATGGAAAATATAATTAAGCGTCGCCCGAGATATGTTACCGACCAGTTGAGAATATAGCATATTCTCATTGAACTGTCTTCAACACCGTGATACTGTGACCAAATGTCGTTTGTACCTCATTATCTTTGTTTCATGATCATATGGTTCACAACTTCCAACACGTAATCAAATCACCCTTTCTATTTGCCAACCAATTCTTGAGACACACATGCATATTCAACTCGGTTTGATGTTGTATGTACAGGTGCATAACCTGATTAGTCCATGCACAAACAAATTTCTCCTTCACCTGATCAAGTATTGTGCTCTCCACATATTTCAACAGATTCAGATATTTCTCACAAACAACTCGGAATTGTAAAACAACATCACTATACATTTCTTTTGTAGATGCATTAACAATAACATTCCATACAGCCATGATTTTTTCCACAATAACACCGGACTATACCAACTTTCCATCTTCGCCCGCTACCTATTTCGACCCCACAACAGGTTTAACCCGGCTTCTCACATTTTTTATAATATGGTACCTACAAAGTAATGCGGAAGAAGTCAGAAATACAGTTGCAACGACATTCATTAAAGTCGTATCACGGTCAGTGACAATTACCTTTGGCATATTCTCTTGGTCCTTCAACATGGATCGACACACCTCTAATGCCCACTAAATGTTGTCTTATTTTTTGTATTCAAGAAATGCAAAATCAACTGAGTACGTCTTCTCGGTCGATGTAACACCAATAATTTCCAACAATGGAAGCTTATACTTGTTGGTTTTGTACGTTGAATCCATTACGAGCATGGTAGGAAACATGTTGAATAATTTAATGGAATCGGGATGACTCCAGTAAATGTCTCTAATAGTTTCCCCATCATCACCCCGTCGGTGCCTACAAACATAATTATTGTCATCAAGAATTTTTAGAAGGTGTTGCATTTGGTTCGATCCTCCCGAATGGCCAACTTTCTTTGATAGCGCTTGTTGTACACTTGTTTGATATTAGAGGTGCTCTTTGGTCTTTTGCGCTTCAATGTTGCAAGAATGTTTTTGGGAGGTACCAAATTCAGAGTCATGTCGGAAACACAAGTCTTCTCATCAGGAAGTCGCCACATGATATTGGATGACCGACCAACTTTGGAGTTAAATCATGATTGTGTTCTCCGTTAATCACATTAAACTCTCACTTATTGTTGGCCATGAGATAAC
>CM038796.1:236063146-236075498 GCA_021764765.1 Vicia sativa
TTTACACATGACTTTCACATCTTCATTGATATTCAACTCAATCAGTTGCATTTACTATTCATATTTTTACGTTGTATGATACTTGCATAGTAAAATATATGATATAGAAAATACCTTTATAGAATTGATCGGCAAGGCATCACAATCAAAGAAAATCACATATAACATGAGAAGAGAAATATTTTAAGTTTTAATATTGAGATATTATATATTTTAAAAAATTTGAAATTGACTCTAAACTAATCGGTCTCACAAAACCAACTCTAATTCTTCAATTTAAAGGGCTTAACCAACAAGTCTCACAAGATTGAAATGCAAAAGTCATAGTTAATGATTTACCGGTTTATAAAAGTGTTTGACATTAAAAATGTGTTTCGAGGATATATTTAAAAGGCTTAAATAATCTTTTGATTGTTAGCGTGTTTTTTATTTTTGTCTTTTTGTAATTTATTTTTTTTAGAAATGATTCTTGAATATTAAAATTCTTTTGGTTTTAATTCAAAAATCAAAATTCGGAGAAAAATTCGAAGGAAAATTATAAAAAGCGCAAATTTTCTGCGGATTTTAATTTTAGTGACTAAACCAAAAGGACTTTAATTTTAAGGACAAAAATAAAAAACACGCTAATTTACATGGACTAAAATACTATTTAAGCCCATTTAAAAATTCAAGACAAAATAAGTAAGTTTTATTGAATTATCTTTATTTTTAAATTTAATGTTTGAATAAAGTAATAAATTCAATACAAAATTAAGTATAAATAAATAATAAAAAGTGATAAATAGGAAATTTTAAAAGTTATAAACTAGAAATATTAACAAGCTGATAATAAATTTTCAAATATAAATTAAAAAAATAGAAGGATCAATTTTTTTGTTGAAAATTTATATCGACTAATTTGAAATATTCTTAACTTGAAAAATATAGGGATTAATTTACAAAGTTTGAAAAAAAAACTTATTTGTTGTTTTGATTCTATATTTATATTAGCTTATAGAATTAATCTATCTATTATAAATTTATAAAAATCAAAGTACCATTAACTTACCATAATATCCTAGTTAGTTAATTCTAATTTAGTCTTAATCTAAGGGTATATTTGTAACTTTCTAAATACTTGCATCATATTGATTTGACAATAAATTTGGCTGATGTGTCACACTCAAGTTTTTTCCCCAATTTATATTTTTTTAATTCACACTGTCAAACCAAATTACAAATAACCTAATACCCCTAATAAAAACCTATTATTAACCTAATCACATTATTGTGCATAATTAGTGGTGAAGTTCCCTTCCCCATGCCATTACTCAGCCGTCCATGGAAAACTCAATCGTCTTCCCCATCTCATCTTCCCATACAACCTTTGGTTTCTCATCTACTCTATTACAAATACATATGGATTTTGCCATCATTTCCATCAAATTTTCATTATTTTTCATCGTCTTAATGTTAAAATCAACCCTTTGTTGTTGAATATGTTTCCACCACCACCACGAATACCATGAATATGTTCCCTCTTCCATCTCAATAAAAATATTTTGTTTGTTGCAATGGCTATTGGTTCTCATAAACTTTCTATTGCTTTTTAGAAGGCGAGTTTTATGCGTTTTGATGCGGAGTCAAATCCATGGGTTTCATTATTACAGATGTTCATAGTTTCCTTCAAATCTATGGGTTTTATGTTCATAGTTTAAACCAAGTAAGGATTCTACCATATTTATTTTTCAAGTGCAAGGATTGTACACAATTCTATTCTCTGCATATTTCTTATTTGTGTTTGGATCTGTTTGTTATTATTATGCTTTTTAGTTTAACTTCTTTTTTTGTGTTTAAGCTCTTTTTGAAATAATTGGACTTTGGAAATGGGTTTTCATTTCTGTCTCTACGATTCGTTATGGTAGTAACTTAATATTGTTGTTTTGTTTTGTTTCTCTTTGATTTGTATTTGAGTTTGAGAAGATAGACTTGTGTTGTATTGAATTTGATTCCTTTAGGGTTGATGTGGGTTTATGATTCGACCTTTGATTCAACAAGGGTTTCTATAGTGTATTAAGAATTAAATGATCTTGATTCACAAAATTGTTTTTTGTTATTTTTTATCGATCTATTTGTATTTTTTCGAGTTTATGTACTTGAAGCTACAATAATTGGTATATCGACAAGCAATCAATGCATGACGCAAGTGAAAGAAGAATCACAAATAAACACTAATGTCTTGTAATTAATTATAAATTACAACTTTGAATGAACTAGCACACTATATATTTTTATTTTATCGTATTTTATTTTATACATACGGTGAGTATGTGTAATATAGTACGAAACTACATTGTTAGATACAACTACAACTGATGCATATTGAATATTCTTTTGTTGTCAGTTTAAGATGATTTTGTCAGTTTAAGATGATTTTGATTCTGTACAAATTTTGGAATTGGTAATATTTCTTTTGGAAAGATTTTGTGCAGTAATTATGAGTTATGTTATTTTATTTTATAATGTTTCTTTTATGATGTTTGATTTGATTTTGTTTCTTTTGGAAAGATTTTGTAATCTTTCTTTTGTAATCTATATAAATATAAATATATATAGTCTTTAAGTTTGTCTTTTTTCTATAGAATATTTAAACAACGGATAAAATAAAAACATCTTTATACAAAATGTCATAAACTTATTACTAAATTATTTTAAATTCAAAATAATTTATTTGTTCACATATTCAAATATTATAAATAATTTAAATTGTAATATTTAATATTTGGTAATAATATTCAATATCATACTTTATATTTGTCAAGCATTGAAGAGTCAGAAGTTGACTCTTACGAATAAGTCGAGTTGAAACTTGAAGAGTCGAAAAATGACATTGTAGATTTTGAAGATAAGTCAGAATCTGAGGTTTCAAAAGAAGAGTCAGAGTTAGAAGATGACTCTGAAGCTGAAGACAAGTCAGAATCCGAAGGTGATTCTGAGTCTGAAGAAGAATCAGATGATGAGTTAGAATCTCAAGGAGATTCTGCTTCTGAAGATGAGTCAGAACATGAGGATTTTGAAGATGAGTCAGGACTTGAAAGTTATGAAGAAGAGTTAGAGTCGGAAGATGAAGAATCTTTTGAAGACTCTAAGGATGAGTCAGATAGTGAATCTGATTATGATCCAGATTTTGATGATAATCTAAAATCTGGTGGCGACCATATTTCTGGAAGGGAAAACTCTGGAGACGTAGGTTCTGGAGGACCAGCTTATGGAGATGATCATGCTTTTGGTGGTAATCATTACTCTAAAGGTGAATCTTCTAAAGGAGGAGCTTTTAAAGGCAGTCCAGCCTCTTATGATGGTCATGATTCTGAAGGAAGAACTTTTGAAAGTGATGGTTCTGAACAAGGTTCAGAAGTTAACAAAGGTGGAATTTCTAGTAGAAGTAAAACTTCTGAAGAAAGTCCAGAAAGAGATACGGTTTCAAAATCAGAAAGAGATTCTGAACAAATAGGTATTGGAGAAGTTCTCAAGAAGAAAGTATGACTGAATGCCATGAATAATTATCTTCCAATAAAAATCAGAATAATTATTTAGTATATCTTAGATCTAATTTTTTATTTATTTCTCTACGGATATCTACAATAATAAATGTTATATTATTATTTATAATTGTAGTTTCTAATTATCAATAATACATTTATATTAAAGAAAAAAAGATTATTTTATTAAAATTATTATTCTCTTTTATTTTCATATTTATAATATAATAAAAATAAATTATCTTTTATATTCAGAAAAAATTATAATAATTTTTATAAACGGGAATAAGTTACAAATATTTTTATAGTAAAAAAATTCAACTATTGATGCAATTGATTTTAACATGAATAAGTTAAAAATAATTTCATAAAATGTTACATGGGTTAATGACACTTATAAGCGAAAAAAATTATATTGATATAATTATTTTATTAATAAAAATAAGTTATAATATTAAACATAAGGACTAAAGTATTGGTAAATACCCTTCTTACTATAAATTCTAACTTTTTATTATAAAATTAAATATTTAATTTAACATTCTAAAAATATAACAATAAAAATTATTTTGTAATTATTTAGTTCCTTATTTGAAATAACATATCAAATTTTTCAAATTAACTTTATAATTGTAATCATGATAAAAAATGTAATGAAATTCATGAAAATTTAATGATAAATGATAATCATATATTAAAAGTTGGTGCATATTATTAGTTTATATTTGTAACTATGTGAATGTCAATCAATTAAAAATAAATTCATATTTTATAAGCGATAGTTTGATAGGCGTGTAATAAAAATTAAAAAATTAACGGTTGTCTTTTTTATATATAATATATTTAAAATATTTATTTTATTTGACAACAAATTTTAAAAAAACACTTACGATTATTATAACATTTTATCATAATAAAAAATAAAATTTCATTTCTATCTTTATAATATAGTAAAAAATTAATATAACTCAATAGTCTAACTAATTTCAATTACATAACTAATTTTAAGATACTATGAAATATAAATATTCATTTAGAACTGAAATTTGATGGAGAATTGTCATATTTATAGGGTTTTAAAATTATAAATATAATATAATACGATCCTCTTTATTATACATCATGATATTGAAATTTCTCTTTAATATACAACATAATATTATACTTCATCTGTCCCCTTAATTTTGTGGTGCTAACTTTTCATAAGTAATTGTAGAACTTTTTTCTTTTATTAATGAGAAATAGTCATATGAATAGAAATACACGAATATTTAATTTTGTAATTAAGACTAATAAGAATTTATCAGTTAAATGAATGGAAACAGACGAATATTTAATTTTGTACATAAGACTAATAACAATTTACTTGGAAAAATTATATATATATAATGTCATAACCCATTACTAATCAAAATTTAGTATATTTTAATTGAGTATTTGATTAATAAATTTTTTTTTATTTTTATAATCAAAATTAAGTATTAATTTTCATATCTATTTTAATATTTACGGGTTGATGTGGGCGTATCTATGAGATCTAGGTTGTTGATTATTAATTTTAGTTTTCATCTTTTAATACAATGTTCATAATTTAGCTAATGTTAAAAGACATATAAATAAGACCTAATGTAGATATTCATCTAAAATTGAAATTTAACGAGGAGCTGTCATACATTGTAGGTTTGTAAAAATTATAAATATAATATATAAAAAGAAGAATTTAAAAGTGATATTTGACGGGAAGCCGTCATAAATTTTAGGATTTAAAACTGATATTTGACGAGAAACTATCACGGGTAGATGTGAACATATCTACGAGATACTAGCTCTAGACGGTTCATTTTAATGTTTATCTTTTAACTATTTCTTTTGTTCTTTCATTATATATAATTGAAGTTATAAAAATAATTGAACTTTTAAAAATGGTTGTACGATTTATTATAAATACGAATAAATACTTAAAAGTTGATAGTGAAAAACATATAATGTGTATTTTAATTCAAAATATTATTTGGTTTAAAATAGATTAAATTTTTGCTAAATTACATTAACTTATCTTTATCTTTGATATATATAAATGAACTTTACAAGTCATAATTAGATATATGTAATATAAATTTCGGATGGATCCGATGCGACAACGAGATTCTTACTAGTTTTCTATTTAAAATATAACAATTAAAAGTATACGATCATGCCCCCAAAATTTGACGCATGACAAAGTCAAAGAAAAAATTCATAACTTCTCTAGTACATATATACAATACAAAACAAAGATGGTACATATACTTAATACAAAACAAACATGGTTTGAGCAATTGATCATATTGAAACGATTATTGACCAAAGAAAAATAAGAAAAAGTCAAAAGCTTGAGTTCAGTACTAATTTCACATATATACGTGTGGAACGACATACACAATTAAAGTTCTGAAAGCTAGATATGTGGATATTAATTTGCAAGTGGTGAATAACAGTGGGCTCAATAATAAAAAGATTCCAATATCATCTTGGTGGAAGGATATCATTTCTTTAGAGAAGAATTATAAAGAGAATTTTTTTACTAACAATTGAAAGTTCCAGATTGGAAATGGATTTAACACTTATTTTTGACATGCTATTTGGTTGGAGGAAACTACTTTAAAGGACAAATTTTTGGTTATGTATGAGTTATCCTTTTTGAAGGATGTCGCAGTTCTAGGAATGGGAGGTTGGGTGGAAGGAGATTGGCTTTGGGGGACTTTAGTGTGAAGGCCTCGGTCAACATCGAGGTGGATGTGATTCTGCAGCAGCGTAGCTGCTGGTTGCAGATAGCCTGGTCGAAACTTAGTGGCAGACAATTATCATGGGCAGCGGAGACAAATGAGTGTTTTCGGTTAAAATTTGTTACGAACTTTCTAATAAGTTTCAAATTCCTTATGGTTCGATGAATAAGTCGACAAAGCTTTGAATTTAGTTTGGAAGATGGATGTCCTCTTAAAATCAAGGCGTTCGGTGGAGATGTTTCCTCAATAAATTACCAACAAGAGATCTCCTTCATGTTAGAGGTATTTCTATTCCATCTTTCAATCTTGCTTATGTCTTTGTCGTGTTAGGAGAATCTTTGGACCACATTTATTGTCTTATGGAGTTTCTTTTAATTTGGAAAGAGGTGGCTAGTTGGATTGATTTTGATGATTTTGAGACAAGTTGTATTAAGAATAGTTTTTTGAGATGAACTTCCTTTTGCAAGCGTAACAAAGTGAAAGTCGGCAAGGAATCTATCATTTGGTTATGAACTTGTCGGAATATTTGGATCCTTAGAAATGGGATCATTTTTAGAAGTGACACTTGGAACGCCATTGACGTTGTTTGGAACATCAAGACGTTGGTTTGGAGATGGTCTTTCATCGGGAAAATTATTCATGCCAATTATAACTTCTATGAATTTAAAAAATTCCCTTTGTTTCATTTATCTTAAGTCATATTTGGCGTGTAATTATTCTTTATTTGAGCTTTGCCTCATTTTTTGTAACCGAGTTCGAGAAATTATGGTTCTTTTCAATATACATTGCTTACCAAAAAAAAAGCATTCAAAACCAAATTAAACTCACATACAATATAACCGATGACACAAATCAATTTTTTTTATAATTCTGGATTCATCACTCTATGGTTAATATTATTTTTTGTTGGGAAAATTGTCATAAATTTGAAGTTTAACAAATTTGAGTTCTCAAATATTTGAAGGACTCATGCACTAAACATACACTGACATAAATCATTGTTAGAATAATAATGAAATTGTGAGTAAGTGAGAAAATAGTCCCATTAGATATGAATATGGAGACTTGAGCATATATAAGTAGGAGAACCCACTCACATATCGCCTTAAGGTTTTAGGTGGATAAGTGGTGTGTCTCTCACAAAGGTGCATAATCTCCAACTTTGTAACAATGCTCCGTAATAACTCTCACCAAAAAATGGTATAAGAGCATGGTTAGAAAGGGACCGAATCGATATCGAAATTCCCAAGAGGTGTCGTTGCCCAGAAGGCGTAACAGCGTACAAGTGTCTTGAGGGAAACATTGTAGACTCACATTTGAGGAAAGTGTTAGAATAATAATCCATGTGCAAGTAAGTGAAGAAATAGTCCGTATTGGATAGGAATGTGGAGATTTGATCATATATAAGTGGGAGAACCCACTCACCTATCACCTTAAGGTATTAGGCGGATAAGTGGTTTCTCTCTAAAGGTACATAATCCCCACGTTGTGTCAATGCTCATAGTAACTCCCCAACAATCATAACCAATAATCAATCATAATAAACCAAACACAAAGATTCTTTCGATACCACTTGTTGAAATTAATTTAATAATAATTATACAAACATGCTCGATAACAAAGATTTAAAATATAATCTTACTTTAGTGCGGAAACCATATGAGCATATATATAAACTAGGATCTACAACATGTTGGTTTATCAAGGATTGATATTAGAATACGTGGAAGGCGAATCATTGACACGCCACTTTATACTTTCATGAAACGGAGATAAAGTGAGGCGAATTGTTGAAAGTATAATTCCTTGTGTCGAAACTTTCAACAAAAATAAGGAAGTGTCGAAAAGATTATGTAAAGTGTGGGCGGTTGTAACACATAGATTTGATTTAGGTCTAAAATAGATAGATTTGATTTAGTTTCAAAATAGGTATTTTGGAATTTTATAGTTTTAGGTTTTTGGTTTATAGAGCAAGCTAACCTAAAATTATAAATAGAGGGAGTAACCCTTAAAATTATAATTCACAATATTTGTAGTTGCAAGTGAATAAAGTTTTTCACAGTTTGTGGGCAGAGAAAACTCTGCAGAAATCATTGTCTTTTTTTCTTTCTTTCTTTCATATTTTTCATCATTATTGTATGCTGATAACAATCTTGTTCATCAAGATTGACAGAAGTCCATCATAGATTTTGGTGGATTTCCTACACGAATGACGAGCACTTGATGACTTGTTATTCCTCAATTGATACTCCTATTACCTTGAACTCTATTCATATGGGTATAAGAGATTATTTGCTTACATATGTTATATTATTAACCATAATCTATATATAAGATAATGACCCATTAGAGTTCAAATTATTCTGAAATGGGTTTTCCCAACGTTCACCCATATTTCAACCCATATGCAACTAAATAATTAATTAATTTCTAAACAAAAATCTAATTAATCTTTTAATTTTATTTGATCACTTAATTAACCAAGGTTCTTAATTTGATAAATAACTAATATAATTAATACAAATATATATTCTCATCTAATAATTATTGGCATATAATAAATAAATAATATTTAAATATAAATATTTGAACATGAACAACAAAGTGAAAATTAGTGTTTGATTTTATCCATGATTTATTTGAAGATCATATTTGGGTTTGGACCATGAACCCAACCCAGGATGCACCAGTTTGGACGATAAAAAGCGCAATGATACGGTTCACATAGTGGAGATGCCCCAATGACCGTGTCAAGATGAAGTTCGAGAATGCATCAAGATATACCATGCGAATCAACTTCTTTGGATTCGTGGCATCTCGAGAAGGGATGGCGTCCAATGGGGTGTTAATAATTGGGCGCTCGGGAATGGTGTAAGATGTGGGCTAGGTGTCACCACATGTCTTCAATTCCATGTTTTCCTCACGAGTATAATATCGACACACATATCATTATGAATGGTACAAATCAGTTACTAACCACGAAATGTTTATGTCGACCCAAGGTATTTGATCGAACCACGCATGCAATGGACACAATCCTCAAATATCCAACAACAACCACAACTAAACGTCCACGGACACCACGATAATACCAATCGAAACATCCACCCACATCACCACCTCAATACCAATACATTATATGCCCCATTAACCCATTTGAACCCCAATACCAATACACCCACATGCCCCACACCAACCTCGATCAGAACCTCGATTCCATACTCAAATGCCTCGCACATAATTCCGATGCGAACAAAGACCATACATCCAACATCCCAATCTGGGCCCCTCGTCATCTCATGTTTCTCAACTTAGCCCAGATCTCGGCCTACCTGAAGAATATGACCCATCCAACCCAACTTACCCTCGACCATCACAGCCCCGTAGCACCCAGTAATCACAATACCAAAATCCACAAGATCAATTTCATTTTTACCCTCTTATTCGATGACCCGATTATCTCCATACCCCCTGGACCCCCACAATACGACCAAACTTTGAGGGCATGGGTAACTAATTATTTCAAAGCGAATCTTTTGATTATGCTGGTCTAACGGACTTCATAGATATTGAACACATTGACTACGTTGGGCTGTTGTACCCCAAAATTTACCCTCTTCATTTTTTTATATAAATAATTGGCTAACACTTAATTAATAGGTGCATCGCATACATATCATTCATGCATTGATCATGGGTTCGAGATTTTCCAATCGTATGAATCTGTACAATTCTGAAGAAGAGGTTTGGTATTTGGCTTATCGATCTACGCGATTTATCAGAAAATCAAGAACAAATAGATAAAATGATATTTGAGCGCGTGTATCAGAAAGTCAACAAAAGTCAAAGTTTGAGTGAGTGGAGTTTTGGTCAAAATTTCGGTCAAAGTCGACATTTGAAAATCGATCATTTCTTGAGAAAAATCGGAAGAATCGGGTGAAACGAGGTTTCTTGCATTTAAGTAATCTTGGACTTAGAAAATTTTTCTAAGTTTTAAGGTACTTTGTGTTCCGCGAGCCATGTTGCATCCGTATCTTACGCGTGTGGTCGAAGTTTGTGAATTGATAGTCGTTGGAAGGCGCATTTCATACTCGACTTTGTCCTTGTGAAGATTTTTCGAAAATGCTCGATTCGGGTTATGAAGCTCAGAAATTTGAAGTTCATATAGCTTTTGAAGTTTTACACTTAGTAAAATTTTGAGTGTTTTAACATGTTCAGCTTGACTTGGGAGGCAATTTACACATGTTTGACGTGATTGAAATTAAGTTCAAAATTAAAGTTGTTCATTTAATGGCAATCTACAACTTTCTTGAAGAAATCGAATCCATTCGGAAGTATCAAAAACTCTGAGCTCGGAGATTCGGTTTATCATCTCTCAAAATCTCAACACTTAGAAATATTTTGAAGTGTTTGTTTATGCTTTTTCTTTGAAACTGAATTGATTTTATCATAGTTCATGGCTCCGAATCGAAAAATGCTCAGCGAAAAGTTGTTCATTTCAGCGATCTAAAACTTTCTTTGAGCGATCAATTCATTCGGGACTCGGATCGGAGAGTTATAAAACTGAAAATAAGAACTCATTATGTTTGTTAAATTCAGTAGTTTTTGTGCGTATTCGGGGGCTGTTTTCGTCAATGATTGAGCCTATGCGAAACTCCGAACAAAAAGTTTGAGTTCGTAATTCCATCTACAAGTTCCATTTAAAACTTTTCGTTTGGACGTCGGTTTGGAAGATCTGGACGCCGCATGATTCGTAACTTGAAGTTGTTAAAATGCAAGGCATATACATATTTTTGGTGTGGGCGCATTTCATCGAAACGATTTTACGTCGTATGTTGGGGCTGTTTTCCCATCGATTCGATATATGGAAAACTCCGAACATTAAAGATGAAGTTTGCCGTGTCCTCTACAAGTTTAGTTTAGAAACTTTTCGTTGACGTCGGGAAGAGAGATCTGAATCGTGTCGATGGCTTGAAGTTGGAAATTGGTTGAATGTCATGTACACAAGACTTGCCCATTGACCATGCATTTCATCGAACAGACCATGAGACAAACTTCAAACACTTTTTTCTCGTTGATTTATGCTCCGTTTAAATCGGAACCTACAAACTTATTCTATCCCATGCGAGCTTTCAGCGGAACCAAGTTTATATCGTTGGTCGATTATCGAGTTACGGACTCCTTAAAGTGAGGTGCATGGGTTGATGTTTTGAACATGACACGGAGAATTCTTCAAAAATGTAAACCAGCTACAATGCTTGACTTGAGGCTATTTTCGGGCGTCTGAGGTTCGATTCGGAAAGTCATCAACATGAAAGTTGTTAGGGGAAATTCACTCTCGATTTTTGGTCTGGTTTTGCTCGAAGGAGTTCCATTTGGTGCTTGGCAAAGAAAGGAGCATCGAAACCGTTTGTATATGTCGTTGACAGCTAGCAATGGGATCATAGCAGATACATTGAGGTGAGTTGTTCGCATGGGCTTCACACATGCCATTCTTGGATGCGTTTGGCAAAAGCAATGAGATACTGAGCTTCTTTCCTTAGCTCACTTTGAGCAATTTTCTCACGACTCTTTAACAACCTCTAAAAAGCGGATAACCTTTTCTTCTCTTTTTTTCTGCCATCATCTCTCTTTCACACCATACTTGAACCGATGACCTCTCCCCACACATTGATTCGAACTCACCTTCTTCTCATCACCATGCACACCGCCATTCCTTCTTCCATTCTCTCATCCACAAAAACTAAAAAGCAGAATCCATAACAACCTTCTTTGACTCTACACACCATTACATTACAAAACCATTACATTACAAAACCATAACAAACTTCCTCTCCATTTTCTCTCACAATCGCATAACAACCATCAGTTACTTTCCTCTCTCATCTTCTATCACCTCTCACTCCATTGTTCACGGAGATCTAAAAGCATGTGAGAATTAGCGAGGAGGAGAAATCGAAGCATATATTATGTACATCTGAAAGATTCATGGAGGATAATTATTCATCCTTACGAGGTTGCGAATCCTCCGTCTTCATTCTTCAATCTTCCATTCTTCATCCTCTT
>CM038796.1:236075598-236173098 GCA_021764765.1 Vicia sativa
CTTTTTTATTATCCAAATTTACCCCTCAAACATACCAATTTTAAGACTAATATTTTTGAACTTGAGAATTTAGTGATTTAATATACATGTCAAAATAATTTTGGGGTAGCATTTTCTTCCCAAAATACCCTTTTCATTAAAATCTTAACTTCTCTTTGCTCACAAATGGAAGTTATAAGGCCAGTTTATTAAGTTTATTGACTAATATATAATATATATAACAATATATATAGGCAAATCATATATTTGGTGTAACTTATTTTATTTCCAAATTTACCCTCAAACATACCAATTTTCAGACTAATATTTTTTGAACTTGAGAATTTAGTGAGTTAATATACATGTCAAAATGTAATTTTGGGGTATCTTTTTTTTCTTCCCAAAATACCCTTTTCATTTTAAATCTTAACTTCTCTTTGCTTACAAATGGAAGTTATAAGACGGTTTATTAAGTTTTATTGACTAATATATAATATATAACAATATATATAGGCAAATCATATATTTGGTGTAACTTATTTTTATTTCCAAATTTACCCCTCAAACATACCAATTTTCAGACTAATATTTTTTGAACTTGAGAATTTAGTGAGTTAATATACATGGCAAAATATAATTTTGGTGTAGCATTTTTTTCTTCCCAAAATACCCTTTTCATTTTAAATCTTAACTTCTCTTTGCTCACAAATGGAAGTTATAAGACGGTTTATTAAGTTTTATTGACTAATATATAATATATATAACAATATATATAGGCAAATCATATATTTGGTGTAACTTATTTTTATTTCCAAATTTACCCCTCAAACATACCAATTTTCAGACTAATATTTTTTGAACTTGAGAATTTAGTGAGTTAATATACATGTCAAAATATAATTTTGGTGTAGCATTTTTTTCTTCCCAAAATACCCTTTTCATTTTAAATCTTAACTTCTCTTTGCTCACAAATGGAAGTTATAAGACGGTTTATTAAGTTTTATTGACTAATATATAATATATATAACAATATATATAGGCAAATCATATATTTGGTGTAACTTATTTTTATTTCCAAATTTACCCCTCAAACATACCAATTTTTAGACTAATATTTTTTGAACTTGAGAATTTAGTGAGTTAATATACATGGCAAAATATAATTTTGGTGTAGCATTTTTCTTCCCAAAATACCCTTTTCATTTTAAATCTTAACTTCTCTTTGCTCACAAATGGAAGTTATAAGACGGTTTATTAAGTTTTATTGACTAATATATAATATATATAACAATATATATAGGCAAATCATATATTTGGTGTAACTTATTTTTTTTTTCAAATTTACCCCTCAAACATACCAATTTTAGGACTAATATTTTTGAACTTGAGAATTTAGTGAGTTAATATACATGGCAAAATATAATTTTGGTGTAGCATTTTTCTTCCCAAAATACCCTTTTCATTTTAAATCTTAACTTCTCTTTGCTCACAAATGGAAGTTATAAGAAGGTTTATTAAGTTTTATTGACTAATATATAATATATATAACAATATATATAGGCAAATCATATATTTGGTGTAACTTATTTTATTTCAAATTTACCCCTCAAACATACCAATTTTAGACTAATATTTTTGAACTTGAGAATTTAGTGAGTTAATATACATGGCAAAATATAATTTTGGTGTAGTATTTTTCTTCCCAAAATACCCTTTTCATTTTAAATCTTAACTTCTCTTTGCTCACAAATGGAAGTTATAAGGCAGTTTATTAACTTTTATTTACTAATATATAATATGTATAACAATATATAAAAGGCAAATCATATATTTGGTGTAACTTATTTTTATTTCAAATTTACCCCTCAAACATACCAATTTTAGACTAATATTTTTGAACTTGAGAATTTAGTGAGTTAATATACATGTCAAAATATAATTTTGGTGTAGCATTTTTCTTCCCAAAATACCCTTTTCATTTTAAATCTGCTTCTCTTTGCTCACAAATGGAAGTTATAAGGCAGTTTATTAACTTTTATTTACTAATATATAATATGTATAACAATATATAAAGGCAAATCATATATTTGGTGTAACTTATTTTATTTCAAATTTACCCTCAAACATACCAATTTTAGACTAATATTTTTTGAACTTGAGAATTTAGTGAGTTAATATACATGTCAAAATATAATTTTGGTGTAGCATTTTTCTTCCCAAAATACCCTTTTCATTTTAAATCTTAACTTCTCTTTGCTCACAAATGGAAGTTATAAGGCAGTTTATTAACTTTTATTGACTAATATATAATATATATAACAATATATAAAAGGCAAATCATATATTTGGTGTAACTTATTTTATTTCCAAATTTACCCCTCAAACATACCAATTTTAGACTAATATTTTTTGAACTTGAGAATTTAGTGAGTTAATATACATGTCAAAATATAATTTTGGTGTAGCATTTTTCTTCCCAAAATACCCTTTTCATTTTAAATCTTAACTTCTCTTTGCTCACAAATGGAAGTTATAAGGCAGTTTATTAACTTTTATTTACTAATATATAATATATATAACAATATATAAAGGCAAATCATATATTTGGTGTAACTTATTTTATTTCCAAATTTACCCTCAAACATACCAATTTTAGACTAATATTTTTTGAACTTGAGAATTTAGTGAGTTAATATACATGTCAAAATATAATTTTGGTGTAGCATTTTTTCTTCCCAAAATACCCTTTTCATTTAAATCTTAACTTCTCTTTGCTCACAAATGGAAGTTATAAGGCAGTTTATTAACTTTTATTTACTAATATATAATATGTATAACAATATATAAAGGCAAATCATATATTTGGTGTAACTTATTTTTATTTCAAATTTACCCCTCAAACATACCAATTTTAGACTAATATTTTTTGAACTTGAGAATTTAGTGAGTTAATATACATGGCAAAATATAATTTTGGTGTAGCATTTTTCTTCCCAAAATACCCTTTTCATTTTAAATCTTAACTTCTCTTTGCTCACAAATGGAAGTTATAAGGCAGTTTATTAACTTTTATTTACTAATATATAATATATATAACAATATATAAAGGCAAATCATATATTTGGTGTAACTTATTTTATTTCCAAATTTACCCCTCAAACATACCAATTTTAGACTAATATTTTTGAACTTGAGAATTTAGTGAGTTAATATACATGGCAAAATATAATTTTGGTGTAGCATTTTTTCTTCCCAAAATACCCTTTTCATTTTAAATCTTAACTTCTCTTTGCTCACAAATGGAAGTTATAAAAGGATTTATTAACTTTTATTTACTAATATATAATATGTATAACAATATATAAAGGCAAATCATATATTTGGTGTAACTTATTTTTATTTCCAAATTTACCCTCAAACATACCAATTTTAGGACTAATATTTTTTGAACTTGAGAATTTAGTGAGTTAATATACATGTCAAAATATAATTTTGGTGTAGCATTTTTCTTCCCAAAATACCCTTTTCATTTTAAATCTTAACTTCTCTTTGCTCACAAATGGAAGTTATAAGGGTTTATTAACTTTTATTTACTAATATATAATATGTATAACAATATATAAAGGCAAATCATATATTTGGTGTAACTTATTTTTATTTCAAATTTACCCCTCAAACATACCAATTTTAGACTAATATTTTTGAACTTGAGAATTTAGTGAGTTAATATACATGGCAAAATATAATTTTGGTGTAGCATTTTTCTTCCCAAAATACCCTTTTCATTTTAATCTTAACTTCTCTTTGCTCACAAATGGAAGTTATAAGGCAGTTTATTAACTTTTATTGACTAATATATAATATGTATAACAATATATAAAGGCAAATCATATATTTGGTGTAACTTATTTTTATTTCAAATTTACCCTCAAACATACCAATTTTAGACTAATATTTTTGAACTTGAGAATTTAGTGAGTTAATATACATGGCAAAATATAATTTTGGTGTAGCATTTTTCTTCCCAAAATACCCTTTTCATTTTAAATCTTAACTTCTCTTTGCTCACAAATGGAAGTTATAAGGCAGTTTATTAACTTTTATTGACTAATATATAATATGTATAACAATATATAAAGGCAAATCATATATTTGGTGTAACTTATTTTTATTTCCAAATTTACCCTCAAACATACCAATTTTAGACTAATATTTTTGAACTTGAGAATTTAGTGAGTTAATATACATGTCAAAATATAATTTTGGTGTAGCATTTTCTTCCCAAAATACCCTTTTCATTTTAAATCTTAACTTCTCTTTGCTCACAAATGGAAGTTATAAGGCAGTTTATTAACTTTTATTTACTAATATATAATATGTATAACAATATATAAAGGCAAATCATATATTTGGTGTAACTTATTTTTATTTCCAAATTTACCCTCAAACATACCAATTTTAGACTAATATTTTTGAACTTGAGAATTTAGTGAGTTAATATACATGGCAAAATATAATTTTGGTGTAGCATTTTCTTCCCAAAATACCCTTTTCATTTTAAATCTTAACTTCTCTTTGCTCACAAATGGAAGTTATAAGGCAGTTTATTAACTTTTATTTACTAATATATAATATGTATAACAATATATAAAGGCAAATCATATATTTGGTGTAACTTATTTTATTTCCAAATTTACCCCTCAAACATACCAATTTTAGACTAATATTTTTTGAACTTGAGAATTTAGTGAGTTAATATACATGTCAAAATATAATTTTGGTGTAGCTATTTTTTCTTCCCAAAATACCCTTTTCATTTTAAATCTTAACTTCTCTTTGCTCACAAATGGAAGTTATAAGACGGTTTATTAACTTTTATTGACTAATATATAATATGTATAACAATATATAAAGGCAAATCATATATTTGGTGTAACTTATTTTATTTCAAATTTACCCTCAAACATACCAATTTTAGGACTAATATTTTTGAACTTGAGAATTTAGTGAGTTAATATACATGGCAAAATATAATTTTGGTGTAGCATTTTTCTTCCCAAAATACCCTTTTCATTTTAAATCTTAACTTCTCTTTGCTCACAAATGGAAGTTATAAGACGGTTTATTAACTTTTATTTACTAATATATAATATGTATAACAATATATAAAGGCAAATCATATATTTGGTGTAACTTATTTTTATTTCCAAATTTACCCTCAAACATACCAATTTTAGACTAATATTTTTGAACTTGAGAATTTAGTGAGTTAATATACATGGCAAAATATAATTTTGGTGTAGCATTTTTTTCTTCCCAAAATACCCTTTTCATTAAAAATCTTAACTTCTCTTTGCTCACAAATGGAAGTTATAAGACGATTTATTAACTTTTATTTACTAATATATAATATGTATAACAATATATAAAGGCAAATCATATATTTGGTGTAACTTATTTTTATTTCCAAATTTACCCTTCAAACATACCAATTTTCAGACTAATATTTTTGAACTTGAGAATTTAGTGAGTTAATATACATGGAAAAATAAAATTTTGGTGTAGCATCTTTTTCTTCCCAAAATACCCTTTTCATTTTAAATCTTAACTTCTCTTTGCTCACAAATGGAAGTTATAAGACGGTTTATTAACTTTTATTTACTAATATATAATATGTATAACAATATATAAAGGCAAATCATATATTTGGTGTAACTTATTTTTATTTCCAAATTTACCCTTCAAACATACCAATTTTCAGACTAATATTTTTTGAACTTGAGAATTTAGTGAGTTAATATACATGTCAAAATATAATTTTGGTGGAGCATTTTTCTTCCCAAAATACCCTTTTCATTTTAAATCTTAACTTCTCTTTGCTCACAAATGGAAGTTATAAGACGGTTTATTAACTTTTATTTACTAATATATAATATGTATAACAATATATAAAGGCAAATCATATATTTGGTGTAACTTATTTTTATTTCAAATTTACCCCTCAAACATACCAATTTTCAGACTAATATTTTTTGAACTTGAGAATTTAGTGAGTTAATATACATGTCAAAATATAATTTTGGTGTAGCTATTTTTTCTTCCCAAAATACCCTTTTCATTTTAAATCTTAACTTCTCTTTGCTCACAAATGGAAGTTATAAGACAGTTTATTAAGTTTTATTGACTAATATATAATATATATATAACAATATATAAAGGCAAATCATATATTTGGTGTAACTTATTTTATTTCCAAATTTACCCCTCAAACATACCAATTTTCAGACTAATATTTTTTGAACTTGAGAATTTAGTGAGTTAATATACATGGCAAAATATAATTTTGGTGTAGCATTTTTTTCTTCCCAAAATACCCTTTTCATTTTAAATCTTAACTTCTCTTTGCTCACAAATGGAAGTTATAAGACGGTTTATTAACTTTTATTGACTAATATATAATATGTATAACAATATATAAAGGCAAATCATATATTTGGTGTAACTTATTTTTATTTCCAAATTTACCCTCAAACATACCAATTTTCGGACTAATATTTTTGAACTTGAGAATTTAGTGAGTTAATATACATGGCAAAATATAATTTTGGTGTAGCATTTTTCTTCCCAAAATACCCTTTTCATTAAAAATCTTAACTTCTCTTTGCTCACAAATGGAAGTTATAAGACAGTTTATTAACTTTTATTGACTAATATATAATATGTATAACAATATATAAAGGCAAATCATATATTTGGTGTAACTTATTTTTATTTCCAAATTTACCCCTCAAACATACCAATTTTAGACTAATATTTTTGAACTTGAGAATTTAGTGAGTTAATATACATGTCAAAATATAATTTTGGTGTAGCATTTTTTCTTCCCAAAATACCCTTTTCATTTTAAATCTTAACTTCTCTTTGCTCACAAATGGAAGTTATAAGACAGTTTATTAACTTTTATTTACTAATATATAATATGTATAACAATATATAAAGGCAAATCATATATTTGGTGTAACTTATTTTTATTTCCAAATTTACCCCTCAAACATACCAATTTTAAGACTAATATTTTTTGAACTTGAGAATTTAGTGAGTTAATATACATGTCAAAATATAATTTTGGTGTAGCTTTTTTTTCTTCCCAAAATACCCTTTTCATTAAAAATCTTAACTTCTCTTTGCTCACAAATGGAAGTTATAAGGTTTATTAACTTTTATTGACTAATATATAATATGTATAAAAATATATAAAGGCAAATCATATATTTGGTGTAACTTATTTTTATTTCCAAATTTACCCTCAAACATACCAATTTTAGACTAATATTTTTGAACTTGAGAATTTAGTGAGTTAATATACATGTCAAAATATAATTTTGGTGTAGCATTTTTCTTCCCAAAATACCCTTTTCATTTTAAATCTTAACTTCTCTTTGCTCACAAATGGAAGTTATAAGGCAGTTTATTAACTTTTATTGACTAATATATAATATGTATAACAATATATAAAGGCAAATCATATATTTGGTGTAACTTATTTTTATTTCCAAATTTACCCTCAAACATACCAATTTTAGGACTAATATTTTTGAACTTGAGAATTTAGTGAGTTAATATACATGGCAAAATATAATTTTGGTGTAGCATTTTTCTTCCCAAAATACCCTTTTCATTTTAAATCTTAACTTCTCTTTGCTCACAAATGGAAGTTATAAGGCAGTTTATTAACTTTTATTTACTAATATATAATATGTATAACAATATATAAAGGCAAATCATATATTTGGTGTAACTTATTTTATTTCCAAATTTACCCTCAAACATACCAATTTTCGGACTAATATTTTTGAACTTGAGAATTTAGTGAGTTAATATACATGGCAAAATATAATTTTGGTGTAGCATTTTTCTTCCCAAAATACCCTTTTCATTTTAAATCTTAACTTCTCTTTGCTCACAAATGGAAGTTATAAGGCAGTTTATTAACTTTTATTTACTAATATATAATATGTATAACAATATATAAAGGCAAATCATATATTTGGTGTAACTTATTTTATTTCCAAATTTACCCCTCAAACATACCAATTTTAGACTAATATTTTTTGAACTTGAGAATTTAGTGAGTTAATATACATGGCAAAATATAATTTTGGTGTAGCATTTTTCTTCCCAAAATACCCTTTTCATTTTAAATCTTAACTTCTCTTTGCTCACAAATGGAAGTTATAAGACGGTTTATTAACTTTTATTGACTAATATATAATATATATAACAATATATAAAGGCAAATCATATATTTGGTGTAACTTATTTTTATTTCCAAATTTACCCCTCAAACATACCAATTTTCAGACTAATATTTTTTGAACTTGAGAATTTAGTGAGTTAATATACATGGCAAAATATAATTTTGTGTAGCATTTTTCTTCCCAAAATACCCTTTTCATTTTAAATCTTAACTTCTCTTTGCTCACAAATGGAAGTTATAAGACGTTTATTAACTTTTATTGACTAATATATAATATGTATAACAATATATAAAGGCAAATCATATATTTGGTGTAACTTATTTTTATTTCAAATTTACCCTCAAACATACCAATTTTAGACTAATATTTTTGAACTTGAGAATTTAGTGAGTTAATATACATGGCAAAATATAATTTTGGTGTAGCTTTTTCTTCCCAAAATACCCTTTTCATTTTAAATCTTAACTTCTCTTTGCTCACAAATGGAAGTTATAAGACAGTTTATTAACTTTATTGACTAATATATAATATGTATAACAATATATAAAGGCAAATCATATATTTGGTGTAACTTATTTTTATTTCCAAATTTACCCCTCAAACATACCAATTTTAGACTAATATTTTTGAACTTGAGAATTTAGTGAGTTAATATACATGTCAAAATATAATTTTGGTGTAGCTTTTTTTCTTCCCAAAATACCCTTTTCATTTTAAATCTTAACTTCTCTTTGCTCACAAATGGAAGTTATAAGACGGTTTATTAACTTTTATTGACTAATATATAATATGTATAACAATATATAAAGGCAAATCATATATTTGGTGTAACTTATTTTATTTCCAAATTTACCCCTCAAACATACCAATTTTCGACTAATATTTTTGAACTTGAGAATTTAGTGAGTTAATATACATGGCAAAATATAATTTTGGTGTAGCATTTTTCTTCCCAAAATACCCTTTTCATTTTAAATCTTAACTTCTCTTTGCTCACAAATGGAAGTTATAAGGGTTTATTAACTTTTATTGACTAATATATAATATGTATAACAATATATAAAGGCAAATCATATATTTGGTGTAACTTATTTTTATTTCAAATTTACCCTCAAACATACCAATTTTAGACTAATATTTTTGAACTTGAGAATTTAGTGAGTTAATATACATGGCAAAATATAATTTTGGTGTAGCATTTTTTCTTCCCAAAATACCCTTTTCATTTAAATCTTAACTTCTCTTTGCTCACAAATGGAAGTTATAACAGTTTATTAACTTTTATTTACTAATATATAATATGTATAACAATATATAAAGGCAAATCATATATTTGGTGTAACTTATTTTTATTTCAAATTTACCCCTCAAACATACCAATTTTAGACTAATATTTTTTGAACTTGAGAATTTAGTGAGTTAATATACATGGCAAAATATAATTTTGGTGTAGCATTTTTCTTCCCAAAATACCCTTTTCATTTTAAATCTTAACTTCTCTTTGCTCACAAATGGAAGTTATAAGGCAGTTTATTAACTTTTATTTACTAATATATAATATGTATAACAATATATAAAGGCAAATCATATATTTGGTGTAACTTATTTTATTTCCAAATTTACCCTCAAACATACCAATTTTCAGACTAATATTTTTGAACTTGAGAATTTAGTGAGTTAATATACATGGCAAAATATAATTTTGGTGTAGCATTTTTCTTCCCAAAATACCCTTTTCATTTTAAATCTTAACTTCTCTTTGCTCACAAATGGAAGTTATAAGACGGTTTATTAAGTTTTATTGACTAATATATAATATGTATAATAATATATAAAGGCAAATCATATATTTGGTGTAACTTATTTTTATTTCCAAATTTACCCCTCAAACATACCAATTTTAGACTAATATTTTTTGAACTTGAGAATTTAGTGAGTTAATATACATGGCAAAATATAATTTTGGTGTAGCATTTTTCTTCCCAAAATACCCTTTTCATTTTAAATCTTAACTTCTCTTTGCTCACAAATGGAAGTTATAAGACAGTTTATTAACTTTTATTGACTAATATATAATATGTATAACAATATATAAAGGCAAATCATATATTTGGTGTAACTTATTTTTATTTCCAAATTTACCCTCAAACATACCAATTTTCGGACTAATATTTTTGAACTTGAGAATTTAGTGAGTTAATATACATGGCAAAATATAATTTTGGTGTAGCATTTTTTCTTCCCAAAATACCCTTTTCATTTTAAATCTTAACTTCTCTTTGCTCACAAATGGAAGTTATAAGGCAGTTTATTAACTTTATTGACTAATATATAATATGTATAACAATATATAAAGGCAAATCATATATTTGGTGTAACTTATTTTTATTTCCAAATTTACCCTCAAACATACCAATTTTAGACTAATATTTTTGAACTTGAGAATTTAGTGAGTTAATATACATGGCAAAATATAATTTTGGTGTAGCATTTTCTTCCCAAAATACCCTTTTCATTTTAAATCTTAACTTCTCTTTGCTCACAAATGGAAGTTATAAGAGTTTATTAACTTTTATTGACTAATATATAATATGTATAACAATATATAAAGGCAAATCATATATTTGGTGTAACTTATTTTTATTTCCAAATTTACCCTCAAACATACCAATTTTCAGACTAATATTTTTGAACTTGAGAATTTAGTGAGTTAATATACATGGCAAAATATAATTTTGGTGTAGCATTTTTCTTCCCAAAATACCCTTTTCATTTTAAATCTTAACTTCTCTTTGCTCACAAATGGAAGTTATAAGACAGTTTATTAACTTTTATTGACTAATATATAATATGTATAACAATATATAAAGGCAAATCATATATTTGGTGTAACTTATTTTTATTTCCAAATTTACCCTCAAACATACCAATTTTAGACTAATATTTTTGAACTTGAGAATTTAGTGAGTTAATATACATGGCAAAATATAATTTTGGTGTAGCATTTTTTCTTCCCAAAATACCCTTTTCATTTTAAATCTTAACTTCTCTTTGCTCACAAATGGAAGTTATAAGACGGTTTATTAACTTTTATTGACTAATATATAATATGTATAACAATATATAAAGGCAAATCATATATTTGGTGTAACTTATTTTTATTTCCAAATTTACCCTCAAACATACCAATTTTAGACTAATATTTTTGAACTTGAGAATTTAGTGAGTTAATATACATGGCAAAATATAATTTTGGTGTAGCATTTTTCTTCCCAAAATACCCTTTTCATTTTAAATCTTAACTTCTTTTGCTCACAAATGGAAGTTATAAGGCACTTTTATTTACTAATATATAATATGTATAACAATATATAAAGGCAAATCATATATTTGGTGTAACTTATTTTATTTCCAAATTTACCCTCAAACATACCAATTTTCAGACTAATATTTTTTGAACTTGAGAATTTAGTGAGTTAATATACATGGCAAAATATAATTTTGGTGTAGCATTTTTCTTCCCAAAATACCCTTTTCATTTTAAATCTTAACTTCTCTTTGCTCACAAATGGAAGTTATAAGGCAGTTTATTAACTTTAATTGACTAATATATAATATGTATAACAATATATAAAGGCAAATCATATATTTGGTGTAACTTATTTTTATTTCCAAATTTACCCTCAAACATACCAATTTTCGGACTAATATTTTTTGAACTTGAGAATTTAGTGAGTTAATATACATGGCAAAATATAATTTTGGTGTAGCATTTTTTCTTCCCAAAATACCCTTTTCATTTTAAATCTTAACTTCTCTTTGCTCACAAATGGAAGTTATAAGGGTTTATTAACTTTTATTTACTAATATATAATATGTATAACAATATATAAAGGCAAATCATATATTTGGTGTAACTTATTTTTATTTCCAAATTTACCCTCAAACATACCAATTTTCTGACTAATATTTTTTGAACTTGAGAATTTAGTGAGTTAATATACATGGCAAAATATAATTTTGGTGTAGCATTTTTCTTCCCAAAATACCCTTTTCATTTTAAATCTTAACTTCTCTTTGCTCACAAATGGAAGTTATAAGGCAGTTTATTAACTTTTATTGACTAATATATAATATGTATAACAATATATAAAGGCAAATCATATATTTGGTGTAACTTATTTTTATTTCCAAATTTACCCCTCAAACATACCAATTTTCAGACTAATATTTTTTGAACTTGAGAATTTAGTGAGTTAATATACATGGCAAAATATAATTTTGGTGTAGCATTTTTCTTCCCAAAATACCCTTTTCATTTTAAATCTTAACTTCTCTTTGCTCACAAATGGAAGTTATAAGACAGTTTATTAAGTTTTATTGACTAATATATAATATGTATAACAATATATAAAGGCAAATCATATATTTGGTGTAACTTATTTTTATTTCCAAATTTACCCCTCAAACATACCATTTTTCGACTTATATTTTTGAACTTGAGAATTTAGTGAGTTAATATACATGGCAAAATATAATTTTGGTGTAGCATTTTTTCTTCCCAAAATACCCTTTTCATTTTAAATCTTAACTTCTCTTTGCTCACAAATGGAAGTTATAAGGCGTTTATTAACTTTTATTGACTAATATATAATATGTATAACAATATATAAAGGCAAATCATATATTTGGTGTAACTTATTTTTATTTCCAAATTTACCCTCAAACATACCAATTTTCGACTAATATTTTTGAACTTGAGAATTTAGTGAGTTAATATACATGGTAAAATATAATTTTGGTGTAGCATTTTTCTTCCCAAAATACCCTTTTCATTTTAAATCTTAACTTCTCTTTGCTCACAAATGGAAGTTATAAGGCAGTTTATTAACTTTTATTTACTAATATATAATATGTATAACAATATATAAAGGCAAATCATATATTTGGTGTAACTTATTTTTATTTCCAAATTTACCCTCAAACATACCAATTTTCGACTAATATTTTTGAACTTGAGAATTTAGTGAGTTAATATACATGGCAAAATATAATTTTGGTGTAGCATTTTTCTTCCCAAAATACCCTTTTCATTTTAAATCTTAACTTCTCTTTGCTCACAAATGGAAGTTATAAGAGTTTATTAACTTTTATTGACTAATATATAATATGTATAATAATATATAAAGGCAAATCATATATTTGGTGTAACTTATTTTTATTTCCAAATTTACCCTCAAACATACCAATTTTAGACTAATATTTTTGAACTTGAGAATTTAGTGAGTTAATATACATGGCAAAATATAATTTTGGTGTAGCATTTTTTCTTCCCAAAATACCTTTTCATTTAAAATCTTAACTTCTCTTTGCTCACAAATGGAAGTTATAAGACAGTTTATTAACTTTAATTGACTAATATATAATATGTATAACAATATATAAAGGCAAATCATATATTTGGTGTAACTTATTTTTATTTCCAAATTTACCCCTCAAACATACCAATTTTCAGACTAATATTTTTTGAACTTGAGAATTTAGTGAGTTAATATACATGGCAAAATATAATTTTGGTGTAGCATTTTTCTTCCCAAAATACCCTTTTCATTTTAAATCTTAACTTCTCTTTGCTCACAAATGGAAGTTATAAGACAGTTTATTAACTTTTATTTACTAATATATAATATGTATAACAATATATAAAGGCAAATCATATATTTGGTGTAACTTATTTTTATTTCCAAATTTACCCTCAAACATACCAATTTTCAGACTAATATTTTTGAACTTGAGAATTTAGTGAGTTAATATACATGGCAAAATATAATTTTGGTGTAGCATTTTTTCTTCCCAAAATACCCTTTTCATTTTAAATCTTAACTTCTCTTTGCTCACAAATGGAAGTTATAATACGGTTTATTAAGTTTTATTGACTAATATATAATATGTATAACAATATATAAAGGCAAATCATATATTTGGTGTAACTTATTTTTATTTCAAATTTACCCTCAAACATACCAATTTTAGACTAATATTTTTGACTTGAGAATTTAGTGAGTTAATATACATGTCAAAATATAATTTTGGTGTAGCTTTTTTTCTTCCCAAAATACCCTTTTCATTAAAATCTTAACTTCTCTTTGCTCACAAATGGAAGTTATAAGACGGTTTATTAACTTTTATTGACTAATATATAATATGTATAACAATATATAAAGGCAAATCATATATTTGGTGTAACTTATTTTTATTTCCAAATTTACCCATCAAACATACCAATTTTAAGACTAATATTTTTTGAACTTGAGAATTTAGTGAGTTAATATACATGGCAAAATATAATTTTGGTGTAGCATTTTTTCTTCCCAAAATACCCTTTTCATTAAAAATCTTAACTTCTCTTTGCTCACAAATGGAAGTTATAAGACAGTTTATTAACTTTTATTGACTAATATATAATATTTATAATAATATATAAAGGCAAATCATATATTTGGTGTAACTTATTTTATTTCCAAATTTACCCTCAAACATACCAATTTTCAAACTAATATTTTTGAACTTGAGAATTTAGTGAGTTAATATACATGGCAAAATATAATTTTGGTGTAGCATTTTTTCCTTCCCAAAATACCCTTTTCATTTTAAATCTTAACTTCTCTTTGCTCACAAATGGAAGTTATAAGACGGTTTATTAACTTTTATTGACTAATATATAATATGTATAACAATATATAAAGGCAAATCATATATTTGGTGTAACTTATTTTTATTTCCAAATTTACCCTCAAACATACCAATTTTCAGACTAATATTTTTTGAACTTGAGAATTTAGTGAGTTAATATACATGGCAAAATATAATTTTGGTGTAGCATTTTTTCTTCCCAAAATACCCTTTTCATTTTAAATCTTAACTTCTCTTTGCTCACAAATGGAAGTTATAAGACAGTTTATTAACTTTTATTTACTAATATATAATATGTATAACAATATATAAAGGCAAATCATATATTTGGTGTAACTTATTTTTATTTCCAAATTTACCCATCAAACATACCAATTTTCAGACTAATATTTTTGAACTTGAGAATTTAGTGAGTTAATATACATGGCAAAATATAATTTTGGTGTAGCATTTTTTCTTCCCAAAATACCCTTTTCATTTTAAATCTTAACTTCTCTTTGCTCACAAATGGAAGTTATAAGACGGTTTATTAACTTTAATTGACTAATATATAATATGTATAACAATATATAAAGGCAAATCATATATTTGGTGTAACTTATTTTTATTTCCAAATTTACCCCTCAAACATACCAATTTTCAGACTAATATTTTTTGAACTTGAGAATTTAGTGAGTTAATATACATGTCAAAATATAATTTTGGTGTAGCTTTTTTCTTCCCAAAATACCCTTTTCATTAAAAATCTTAACTTCTCTTTGCTCACAAATGGAAGTTATAAGACGGTTTATTAACTTTTATTGACTAATATATAATATGTATAACAATATATAAAGGCAAATCATATATTTGGTGTAACTTATTTTTATTTCCAAATTTACCCCTCAAACATACCAATTTTCAGACTAATTTTTTTTGGACTTGGGAATTTAGTGAATTATATACATTTAAAAATATAATTTTGGTGTAGCTTTTTTTTCTTCCCAAAATACCCTTTTCATTAAAAATCTTAACTTCTCTTTGCTCACAAATGGTAGTTATAAGACGGTTTATTAACTTTTATTTACTAATATATAATATGTATAACAATATATAAAGGCAAATAAAATATTTGGTGTAACTTATTTTTATTTCCAAATTTACCCCTCAAACATACCAATTTTAAGACTAATATTTTATAACTTGAGAATTTAGTGAGTTAATATACATGGCAAAATATAATTTTGGTGTAGCATTTTTTTCTTACCAAAATTCCCTTTTCATTTTAAATCTTAACTTCTCTTTGCTCACAAATGGAAGTTATAAGTTTATTAACTTTTATTGACTAATATATAATATGTATAACAATATATAAAGGCAAATCATATATTTGGTGTAACTTATTTTTATTTCCAAATTTACCCCTCAAACATACCAATTTTAAGACTAATATTTTTTGAACTTGAGAATTTAGTGAGTTAATATACATGGTAAAATATAATTTTGGTGTAGCATTTTTTCTTCCCAAAATACCCTTTTCATTTTAAATCTTAACTTCTCTTTGCTCACAAATGGAAGTTATAAGACGGTTTATTAACTTTTATTTACTAATATATAATATGTATAACAATATATAAAGGCAAATCATATATTTGGTGTAACTTATTTTTATTTCCAAATTTACCCCTCAAACATACCAATTTTCAGACTAATATTTTTTGAACTTTAGAATTTAGTGAGTTAATATACATGGTAAAATATAATTTTGGTGTAGCATTTTTTTCTTCCCAAAATACCCTTTTCATTTTAAATCTTAACTTCTCTTTGCTCACAAATGGAAGTTATAAGACGGTTTATTAACTTTTATTGACTAATATATAATATGTATAATAATATATAAAGGCAAATAAAATATTTGGTGTAACTTATTTTTATTTCCAAATTTACCCCTCAAACATACCAATTTTCAGACTAATATTTTTTGAACTTGAGAATTTAGTGAGTTAATATACATGGCAAAATATAATTTTGGTGTAGCATTTTTTCTTCCCAAAATACCCTTTTCATTTTAAATCTTAACTTCTCTTTGCTCACAAATGGAAGTTATAAGACGGTTTATTAACTTTAATTGACTAATATATAATATGTATAACAATATATAAAGGCAAATCATATATTTGGTGTAACTTATTTTTATTTCCAAATTTACCCCTCAAACATACCAATTTTCAGACTAATATTTTTTGAACTTGAGAATTTAGTGAGTTAATAAACATGGTAAAATATAATTTTGGTGTAGCATTTTTTTCTTCCCAAAATACCCTTTTCATTTTAAATCTTAACTTCTCTTTGCTCACAAATGGAAGTTATAAGACAGTTTATTAACTTTTATTTCCTAATATATAATATGTATAACAATATATAAAGGCAAATCATATATTTGGTGTAACTTATTTTTATTTCCAAATTTACCCATCAAACATACCAATTTTCAGACTAATATTTTTTGAACTTTAGAATTTAGTGAGTTAATATACATGGCAAAATATAATTTTGGTGTAGCATTTTTTTCTTCCCAAAATACCCTTTTCATTTTAAATCTTAACTTCTCTTTGCTCACAAATGGAAGTTATAAGACGGTTTATTAACTTTAATTGACTAATATATAATATTTATAATAATATATAAAGGCAAATAAAATATTTGGTGTAACTTATTTTTATTTCCAAATTTACCCCTCAAACATACCAATTTTCAGACTAATATTTTTTGAACTTGAGAATTTAGTGAGTTAATATACATGGCAAAATATAATTTTGTGTAGCATTTTTTTCTTCCCAAAATTACCTTTTCATTTAAAATCTTAACTTCTCTTTGCTCACAAATGGAAGTTATAAGACGGTTTATTAACTTTAATTGACTAATATATAATATGTATAACAATATATAAAGGCAAATCATATATTTGGTGTAACTTATTTTTATTTCCAAATTTACCCCTCAAACATACCAATTTTCAGACTAATATTTTTTGAACTTGAGAATTTAGTGAGTTAATAAACATGGCAAAATATAATTTTGGTGTAGCATTTTTTTCTTCCCAAAATACCCTTTTCATTTTAAATCTTAACTTCTATTTGCTCACAAATGGAAGTTATAAGACAGTTTATTAACTTTTATTTACTAATATATAATATGTATAACAATATATAAAGGCAAATCATATATTTGGTGTAACTTATTTTTATTTCCAAATTTACCCATCAAACATACCAATTTTCAGACTAATATTTTTTGAACTTGAGAATTTAGTGAGTTAATATACATGGCAAAAAATAATTTTGGTGTAGCATTTTTTCTTCCCAAAATACCCTTTTCATTTTAAATCTTAACATTCTCTTTGCTCACAAATGGAAGTTATAACACGGTTTATTAACATTAATTGACTAATATATAATATGTATAACAATATATAAAGGCAAATAATATATTTGGTGTCACTTATTTTTATTTCAAAATTTACCCCTCAAACATACCAATTTTCAGACTAATATTTTTAGGACTTGGGAATTTAGTGAATTATATACATGTCAAAATATAATTTTGGTGTAGCTTTTTTTTCTTCCCAAAATACCCTTTTCATTAAAAATCTTAACTTCTCTTTGCTCACAAATGGTAGTTATAAGACGGTTTATTAACTTTTATTGACTAATATATAATATGTATAATAATATATAAAGGCAAATAAAATATTTGGTGTAACTTATTTTTATTTCCAAATTTACCCCTCAAACATACAAATTTTCAGACTAATATTTTTTGAACTTGAGAATTTAGTGAGTTAATATACATGGCAAAAAATAATTTTGGTGTAGTATTTTTTTCTTCCCAAAATTCCCTTTTCATTTTAAATCTTAACTTCTCTTTGCTCACAAATGGAAGTTATTAGACAGTTTATTAACTTTTATTTCCTAATATATAATATGTATAACAATATATAAAGGCAAATCATATATTTGGTGTAACTTATTTTTATTTCCAAATTTACCCATCAAACATACCAATTTTAAGACTAATATTTTTTGAACTTGAGAATTTAGTGAGTTAATATAAATGGCAAAAATAATTTTGGTGTAGCATTTTTTCCTTCCCAAAATACCCTTTTCATTAAAAATCTTAACTTCTCTTTGCTCACAAATGGTAGTTATAAGACGGTTTATTAACTTTTATTGACTAATATATAATATTTATAATAATATATAAAGGCAAATAAAATATTTGGTGTAACTTATTTTCATTTCCAAATTTACCCCTCAAACATACCAATTTTCAAACTAATATTTTTTGAACTTGAGAATTTAGTGAGTTAATATACATGGCAAAATATAATTTTGGTGTAGCATTTTTTTCCCCAAAATTCCCTTTTCATTTTAAATCTTAACTTCTCTTTGCTCACAAATGGAAGTTATAAGACGGTTTATTAACTTTAATTGACTAATATATAATATGTATAACAATATATAAAGGCAAATCATATATTTGGTGTAACTTATTTTTATTTCCAAATTTACCCCTCAAACATACCAATTTTCAGACTAATATTTTTTGAACTTGAGAATTTAGTGAGTTAATAAACATGGCAAAATATAATTTTGGTGTAGCATTTTTTTCTTCCCAAAATACCCTTTTCATTTTAAATCTTAACTTCTATTTGCTCACAAATGGAAGTTATAAGACAGTTTATTAACTTTTATTTACTAATATATAATATGTATAACAATATATAAAGGCAAATCATATATTTGGTGTAACTTATTTTTATTTCCAAATTTACCCATCAAACATACCAATTTTCAGACTAATATTTTTTGAACTTAAGAATTTAGTGAGTTAATATACATGGCAAAAAATAATTTTCGTGTAGCATTTTTTTCTTCCCAAAATACCCTTTTCATTTTAAATCTTAACTTCCTCTTTGCTCACAAATGGAAGTTATAAGACGGTTTATTAACATTAATTGACTAATATATAATATGTATTGCAATATATAAAGGAAAATCATATATTTGGTGTCACTTATTTTTATTTCCAAATTTACCCCTCAAACATACCAATTTTTAGACTAATATTTTTTGAACTTGAGAATTTAGTGAGTTAATATACATGTCAAAATATAATTTTGGTGTAGCTTTTTTCTTCCCAAAATACCCTTTTCATTAAAAATCTTAACTTCTCTTTGCTCACAAATGGAAGTTATAACACGGTTTATTAACTGTTATTGACTAATATATAATATGTATAACAATATATAAAGGCAAATCATATATTTGGTGTCACTTATTTTTATTTCCAAATTTACCCCTCAAACATACCAATTTTCAGACTAATATTTTTTGAACTTGAGAATTTAGTGAATTAATATACATGTCAAAATATAATTTTGGTGTAGCTTTTTTTTCTTCCCAAAATACCCTTTTCATTAAAAATCTTAACTTCTCTTTGCTCACAAATGGTAGTTATAAGACGGTTTATTAACTTTTATTGACTAATATATAATATGTATAATAATATATAAAGGCAAATAAAATATTTGGTGTAACTTATTTTTATTTCCAAATTTACCCCTCAAACATACCAATTTTCAGATTAATATTTTTTGAACTTGAGAATTTAGTGAGTTAATATACATGGCAAAATATAATTTTGGTGTAGCATTTTTTTCTTACCAAAATTCCCTTTTCATTTTAAATCTTAACTTCTCTTTGCTCACAAATGGAAGTTATAAGACGGTTTATTAACTTTAATTGACTAATATATAATATGTATAACAATATATAAAGGCAAATCATATATTTGGTATAACTTATTTTTATTTCCAAATTTACCCATCAAACATACCAATTTTCAGACTAATATTTTTTGAACTTGAGAATTTAGTGAGCTAATATACATGGCAAAATATAATTTTGGTGTAGCATTTTTTTCTTCCCAAAATACCCTTTTCATTTTAAATCTTAAGTTCCTCTTTGCTCACAAATGGAAGTTATAAGACGGTTTATTAACATTAATTGACTAATATATAATATGTATAACTATATATAAAGGCAAATCATATATTTGGTGTAACTTATTTTTATTTCCAAATTTACCCCTCAAACATACCAATTTTCAGACTAATATTTTTTGAACTTGAGAATTTAGTGTGTTAGTATACCTGGCAAAATATAATTTTGGTGTAGCATTTTTTCTTCCCAAAATACCCTTTTCATTTTAAATCTTAACTTCTCTTTTTTCCAAAATGGAAGTTATAAGACAGTTTATTAACTTTTATTGACTAATATATAATATGTATAACAATATATAAAGGCAAATCATATATTTGGTGTAACTTATTTTTATTTCCAAATTTACCCCTCAAACATACCAATTTTCAGACTAATATTTTTTGAACTTGAGAATTTATTGAGTTAATATACATGGAAAAATATAATTTTGGTGTAGCATTTTTTTCTTCCCAAAGTACGCTTTTCATTAAAAATCTTAACTTCACTTTGCTCACAAATGGAAGTTATAAGACGGTTTATTAACTTTTATTTACTAATATATAATATGTATAACAATATATAAAGGCAAATCATATATTTGGTGTAACTTATTTTTATTTCCAAATTTACCCATCAAACATACCAATTTTCAAACTAATATTTTTGAACTTGAGAATTTAGTGAGTTAATATACATGGCAAAATATAATTTTGGTGTAGCATTTTTTCTTCCCAAAATACCCTTTTCATTTTAAATCTTAACTTCTCTTTTCTCCCAAATGGAAGTTATAAGACGGTTTATTAACTTTTATTTACTAATATATAATATGTATAACAATATATAAAGGCAAATCATATATTTGGTGTAACTTATTTTTATTTCCAAATTTACCCCTCAAACATACCAATTTTCAAACTAATATTTTTTGAACTTGTGAATTTAGCGAGTCCAGGTGGTATTTTGAATGATGACGTGGGTTAGTGGAGTCCAGATGGCACTGTGATAGATAGATATACAACAAAATGTAAGGGATAACCCCATTCATTCTTATTAAAACGGAAAAAAAACTCTAAGTCTGCAACACAAAGAAGAAGGCGATTGACGAAGCTGCATGCGAAGACGATTATGCGAAGAGTGAAGACGAAAGCACGATTCCAAGTAAGTATTGTCTGCACGTTTTTAGGGTTTGCTTAGATTTAGAGTTTATATTTGGATTTAGGGTTATGGTAGAATTAGGGCTTCATGTATATTTAGGGTTTTGACTTCCTGTTATTGAACTTTGTTAGGTTACCATGGACGAATTTATGGTGCTCAAAATTCACCACAGTGGTGCGTTCGTTGATACTGAACTGAGTGTGTATGAAGGAGGAGAGGTATCTAACTTGATAGTAGATGTTGATAGGTGAAGTTATTTTGAGTTAGTAGATATTTTGAAGGAGTTAGGTTATAGAGACTTTGAGGAAATGTATTACAAGGATCCACAATTTGGGATGAATGTCTTGGTTGATGACAAAGGTGCTTTAGAAATTGCAGACCTTTACAAGGTGCACCAAAGTGTTAAAATTTACATTCAACACACAGTGTCTAAACTTGAGTATTGTGATGCACTAGTTGTTCAGGAGCCTGAGATCATTGTAGATGAGGTTGAAGAGTTACTTAATAAGTTGCATGATGACATAGTTGATAGGTTGACTGAGATGAATAATTTTAATGTTGTAGAAGAAGGACAAACTGGTCTAAATCATGGTAATGTTGGTGTAGAAGAAGTAAAAACTGTATATGTAACATGTCAAATGCATCAGTACCTTTGCTATGGCTTACACTTTTGTGGAACCCTTTGAACCTGTCTAGTTATCAGTACCATTTTATGCCAGTTTGTGTATCATTACCATTTTATGTCATTTTAACATATTTGTTTGAGTCAAAATTACAATACACAAATTTATGATATGCAAAACAATAGAACTCCATTCATTGATAAAAATGTGTCAAAAATACACATTACATTACATCAGATACACATTGAAACTACAACACACTCCTAAAATATCCTAAAAATCATCCTAAACAACCATACACATAACATTACAATACTTATAATTTTACACTTCCATATCTTGTTCAGTTCAACTTGAATTTCAGTCACAACATTCTCTAATTGTTCATTTCTATCCCTCAATTTTTCAAATTCATTTGATAACCTTTCCAACCTATTCAACAAAACTTGATTTGTATCTTCTACAATTTCCTCATGGAACCAGTTGAAGAACCCACACCCTTTTTGCAATTTCCCCTGCAATATACAAATATGGATCAAAATAACAATTCCTCATGGAACCAGATTTGAACTTACTAAACAACATATTAAGGCTTACCTTGTAATTGTGACAACCCCAAAATTTCTTCCCCAATTTCTTCTTCGTGTTTGCCGCAAGAAGCATGTGACACCCAAAATTAATTCAATTATTAAATAATTAGAAATTTAATTAAAGGTTTAATTATTAATATTTTTGGATTAATGGATTTAATTATTTAATTAATTAATGGAAGTGTTGCGGGTGTGAAGTGGAAATGTAGGGTGTATGGAGTAAAAAGCTCTACTTAATCCTAATTAATTTATTTCTATTATTTGGCATATAAAAAGGAATAAATAAAGGAATAAAAGGAAACAAGTGAGGAAAGGAATAAGGATTTCCATTCTACGTGAGATTGGAAAAGAGAAGAGAAAGAGGAGAAAAAGCCAGACGCCGAGAATTCGAAGATTCATCGCGAGGTAAGGGGGGATTGAATCTGATTTTTATGCCTTATAGGTTTTGAGAATCGATAGAATAATTCAATCCGTTAGGAATCTCGAATTAGAATAATTGAATATGCCCTAATGTTATAATTCGACGTAAAACTTTGATTGAAATTGGTATGAACGGTGAATTTGTGTAATATGAACATAGGCTAATTAGAAAACTTGATTCTGTGATCAATTGGATGTAAAAATGCAGTAATTAATTCTGTTTTATGATGATATGAGGTTTGGTGAAGATTGGATGTAATGGAAATTCGTAACAGTGGATAAAAACTGTGTTTTTGTGGAAAACTAACAGTATGGGTCGACACATCCCTTTATGCATCGATGCATGCATTGTAATTTTTGGAAACCAGAAGCTTTGAAAATATATGCATCGACTCACAGAGCCATGCATCGATCCATAAGGGAAATTTTGAAGCTATGCATCGATGCAAGATGCGTATGCATTGATACATAGGCCAAAAACAGGGCTATGCATCGATGCAAGATGCGTATGTGTCGACACATAGTGAAGCAAATTTTAAAAATGCAGAAAATTTTATGTTATGCATTGATGCATACCAATTTTGGGTCGATGCAAGCTGTTTATGCATTGATGCATAGCCTTATGCATCGATGCATATTGTGTTAATACAGAACATGGATTTTTCTGAAAACGATTTTGATCATATCTTTTTAACCGTAACTCCGATTTAGGCGTAGTTGGTATCGTTGGAAAGCTTAGAACGAGTACTCCCTAATGAAAGTATTTTCAAAACCAATAATTGAGATCTTTAAGAATTAATATAGCTTCCTTAGCAAGAATTCGTTGTAATTCGTGAATTATTCGTTGCGTATACTTGCTGTGTGTTAATTCAATGTGTTGTAATTAACGTTATATGTTCATGATTTATTGATATCATGAGTTGTTGTTGTTGTATATACTGGTGATAGTCTTACTAATTGAAGGGTAAGCGTTTGACATATTTATGCTTTGTGATGATTGTTTCATGATTATGTTGTACCTGTTATCCATTATGATTGAGTTGTTATCATGTGATATATTGGTGTTGGCATTGTGTGGAATTATGTGGTGATCATATTCCGTTGATTGAATATTGCATGCTTTTATTGTGTATGCATAAGAATTCTAGTGATGGTTCATTCCCATTGTGTGGAATTGAACTTGCAGGGCCAATAAACTTACCTAATAGACAGAGGTGGTGAGGCTAGATTCTTGACCCAGTGATGTATGAGTGAATCATTGATTGACGCTGTTTTCCGAGGTGTAAGCGGAATAGGGTGTGGACTTGGTTCACGATTGGTTCCACATGCATTTGAGTCTGCATTGCATATGTAATTGTAACATGTTAGGATGATTTCCAGTGTTTCAATTGCATCTAATTGTTGCTGTATGCATAATGAATGTGTGAATTGTGTATGTGAATCGTATGCTGATTCTGTTAACAAGGGTGAATAATGAATTGATTGTTTTATTGTTTTTGAGAAATGTATAATGCATTTTAATCTTGATGAAATCTTACCCTTACTTTAATGATTTCAGATTGAGGAGATTAGCTACTCGAGAATTGGTGTGGACAGCTTTTAGAGTTGTGCTATTTAGAAAATCCGCGTGTCAGTGTCATGCTCTGGTAGTTGTAACACTGGGGAACGATTGATTGGAATTTTTATGGATTTAAAACTGGTTGTTTTGGTTTATGTTTTGATTTATGTTGGGAATAACTATTGATTGGATTATTCCGGATTTATATGTTATATTTTCGTTGTTTAAACATAATCCGTGGTTTCGTTTGATTTGATAAGTTCTTCAGTAAAGGCATGTTCACTGTTTTTGGTTATTTGAATTATTTAAAATTGTGACGCCCTTGTAATTATGTTTAAAACTCTGATTAAAATTATAAATCGCAGGTAAATTAGAAGGGGTGTTACAAAGTAAAACCTCATCTCCACAATGATAAATTGGTACATCTCGCAAGCTACTATGAACGCAAGATTGACCATTTTCACATTTTTTCTCCTTAAAAAACCCAGAACCATGGATGAGCTTCATCGTTCCGTGACAAAAATGGAAACGGATGAAGATTTGAAACAGAAAATGGAAATGAGGAAGAAGAAATGGAAACGGAGGAAGAGTTGAAACAGAAAATGGAAAGAAGGAAGAAGAGATGGAAACAAAGGAAGAATAGATGGAAAACCAGAACACGTGAAGAGATTATGGAAGATGATGAACAACAAGCCCTAATTTTAAGAAGATTGATACACCATGCCACCTCACTTGCCAGCTAGACATAATAGACGGACGTTTGACCCAAACTGACGGAAGGGTCTCATTTGGATATGTTAAGAAACTTAAAGGACCAAATTAGCACGGAAACTTATTAAGGGACGAACAAAATTTCTAAATATACATGCTACTCATCTAAAAGTCTAACATGGATCCTACAAAATTTACATTATATTTCAGAAATTTATATTTTATAATAGTATATAAAATGTATAATTGAAATAAATTAAATTTATTATATCAAAATGCATAAAAAAAAAAACTATATATATATATATATATATATATATATATATATATATATATATATAATAAAAATATTAAAAAATAAATAACTAAAAAATTAAAAATATGAAAATATATTAAACAACATACTACATTACACATAAGTTATACGAAAATACAAAAATAATAAATAATAAATATTAAAATAAACTATTAGCATAAAATATAATAAACATTTAAAATAACTTCGAATTCTGATTATTCTCATGTCCAAAACGTTCCCATATGTGTTCTATCAAGTCCCGCTGAAGGTGTCGATGAATTTTCTTATCACGAACATTATCGCTTGGGGGTGCAGTCGGGTCATTTCCCACATGATCATAAGAATAATCAAAATTGCCACCATATGTGGCACGTTCATCTTCAACAATCATGATGTGCAATATGATGCATGTGTTCATTATATGTTTCGGTGCATCCAAGTGCCAAGATCGAGTCGGGTTACGTATGATTGAAAAATGGGATTGGAGAACTCTGAATGCTCGTTCGATATCCTTTCTTGCACCTTCTTTATGTTGAGCAAACAATTTTCTCTTATCCCCTTGTGGCATTGGGATGCTTTTCACAAATGTAGCCCATTCTGGATAAATTCCATCTGATAGATAATAGCCCATGTTGTATTTATGTCGATTGATTGAATAGTGGACCTCAGGAGCTCTCTCTTACATAGCATCGTTGAAGACATCTGATTGGTTTAGCACATTGATATCATTGTTTGAACATGCTACCCCAAAGAAAGCATGCCAAATCCACAAGTCTTGTGAAGCAACTGCTTCAAGCATAACTGTGGGCTTACCATGATCCCCTCGAACATATTTCCCTTTCAATGCAACTGGGCAATTTTTCCATTCCCAATGCATACAATCAATACTCCCCAACATACTTGGAAATCCACTTGTCTCCCCTATCTGTAGCAAGCTTTCAATGTATTCAGTTGACGATTTTCGCAAATATTATGGCCCAAATAAACTAATCACACCCCTTGTAAACTTATCAACACATTTTAGTGTCGTGATTTAACCGATTCTCAAATAGTCATCCACACTATGAGCAGATGTTCCATATGCCAACATATGAATAATAACAATGCATTTATGTAGCGGTGAAAGACTTGATCTACCGACTGCATCAATCTTCAACTAAAAATACTCATAATGTTGACCAAGAGCTTTAACAATGCGAAGGAATATATGTTTATGCATTCGATACCTTCTACGAAATTGCTCATCCGTGTACACAGGAGTTTTTGAGAAATAATCATTGAATAACCGCTCATGTCCTTCTTCACTATTCTTCTCTATATTCCTTCTTTGGCGTCTAGGCCTACTTGAGCTCTCAGAATCTTCTTGCGCCTGACTTTCAAAGTAGAGGTTCACAAGTTCTTCGTCCATGTCGTCATTCATAAAATCCATGAACATTTTTCCAAGATGGGAATGATTGGAAGGATTCATGTGAAGAGAATTTTGATATTGAATCAAAAGAGAGAAGTTGAGAATGATTTTTTAAAGACATAAAGTTAGGAATTATTTTGAAGTTTGTTATGCATCTTATAATATTAATAGGGATATGAATAACGACTAGTTTGACTAAAATTGCATTTGAATAACGGCTAGTTTGACTAAAATTGAGTTGGAATAATGACTAATTTGACTAAAAATAAGTTTGAATAATGACTAGTCTTCATAAATTAAATTTATATATATATATGAAATCCAACATACAATAATTAAATTCAACATAGATAAAAAGGACTAGTCATCATAAACTAAATATAAATTAAATTCAACATACATAATAATTAAATCTAACCTATATAATAATATCAATTAACTCCATATCTATCCCTAATTACGCCGCACAAAAATTCATGATCTTGTAGTTGTCTTGGTGTCATATTTTATGTATCCTTCGAGAGTATTTGCAAATCATTGATCTTTGCCGCGTGCAACTCAGCATCAACCTTTTTCCTTTATATCTCCATTTTTTCACACTCAATACGTGCATAATCACGTGCAAACCCCAACATTAATTCAATTTTTTGTTTAAGTCATCTTTCACAACATCAAATTTAGGAGTAGGCTTTTCCACAAACTTTTCTTTTTGATTCCTTTTGGCCGCCTTATTACCAATTGGACGATGTAAAAACATCGGTGATGGTGGATTATATTCGCTTGTTGGTGTTGGTGGGTTAGAAGATGTTGAATATGCTCCAGAAGCCGAACTCTTTGTTCTTTTTGCAGAAGGTTCCGATGAACCTCCAAGCCATTTTGGTTCATCTCTCAATAATTTCCATGCACTCTGAAATGTGAATTTTTCATGTCCGTCTTGGTAATAAATATCGCATGCTGCCGAAACAATGTCACTCTCATAGCTACCGCTTTTCTTTACAGCGACATCTTGTTTGTAGCACCCAACAAACTTTTGTACAGAAGGATTAATTTTTTTTATGGCATCGACCTTTTAGTGCCAACAAATTCCTCTCTGAAAAATTATTGTGGCGGTGGTTGTTATAAGCTTCACCAATCCTCTTCCAGAAACTATCTCCCATTTGATCAATTCCAACAATTGGATCCCTTGAAATATTGAGCCATGATTGAATGAGAAGTTCACCCTCCTTTGATTAAAATCTTATTTTTGACATATTCATAATCGGTGTAGTTTTGACTTCTTCACCAAGGTTGATTATTTCCAACCCATCTTGAGCTTGAGTGCAAAATTGTGGTGTTTCGGGCTCTTGATCATTTACTTCCACATGAATATTATCCATTTGAACTCCATGAAACATAGTGGGACTATTTGATTGAGATGAAAAGTGTTTATAATAATATAGATAATTTTTAAAGTGTGGATTATTTTGTTGATTTGGTATAAAAGTAGGATTTTGAAAATTGGAGTTATGAAGTGGGTTTGAATTATTGGATGCATTTTGTTGATTTGGGGTAAATGATGGAATATCATAATTTTGCATGAAATTTGACCAAGAATTATGGTTGGGTTGATCACTTATTTATTCTCAAACTAGTTTTTATAACAAATTAAAAATTACAACAAAAAAATTGAATAAAAAATACAACGGTAATTTTTTTCAACGGTAATATGTTATTTGAAAATTTAATCCAACAACCAGTGTTTTAAAACCCAGTCCGACCGGCGGTCGGACGGTCTGGGTCGGACCGGTCGAACGATCGGTTCTCGACCGAACCGGTGGTCCAGCGGTCCGATTAAGGGATAAGACCGAATTACATTTAGACCGGATGAAACCGGTGTGAACCGGCCGGTTCACCGATTAAACCAGTGAACCGGCGGTTTTGACTGAACCGACGGGTTTGACTTTTTTTTGTTAATTATTTTTAAAAATATTGTTATAGATCACATAGATTTAGATGAGGATGAAGATGGAGACATGGATAATGCACAAGATACTATTGTTGATATTGTGAATCAAGAAAAAAGCAACACCGGAGAAGATAAAGTTGGTGGAGAAGACAATGAAGTCAAGATGAATATGAATATCAAGATTATGACAATTTGACTTCATGGACATAAAAAATTATGGATTGTTGAGTGTGGATTTCTGTGACTTATTATAATACTATAACTTATGAATTGTTAAGTTTCTATCACTTATTTGAATTTATAATTTGCTACATTAAGTTTCTATCACTTATTTTGATTGTAATTAATACTTTTGTTTATTCTAAATTATTTGAATTTATAATTTTCTATATTATTATAGTTACAAATTTCATATAATGAATATATTTTTTTATAGAAACCGGGTCAAAAGCCATGCGGTCTGACCAGTGACCCACTGGTCCGACCAGTAACCCAGTGACCCAGTAACTTTACCGAGTCGATCACCGGTCCGAGTTTTAAAACATTGCCAACAACTATACATGCTACAAACCAATATATTTATTAAAAGCTATGATACCTTTTTTGGATACGGTGCCAATTAATACTACAACATTTGTCTTCTATTATCAATGCTACTCTGACAACAAGACATAAGCAACACTTATATTTATGCTCTAATGTAACTTAAACTTTCTCTTTTAATTTTATTATTATGAGCATCAACAAATTAAAAATGAAAAACCAAAAATAAGTATATATTAATTTTATTTTAAATATTTTATTGAATAAACTAAAGAAAAACTATGATATCCACTGCGCTCCTCTGTAACGGCTAGTTGTTAATCGATAACGGTTAGTTTTTGTCTTCTCTTTATTTTCTTCTTCTTAATGGAGGCAATCTTGTGTTCCTTGAAACTTCCATTGCTCCTAATATTGATCCAATTCAAAACACAACACGACTCACCCCATCCAACAAATCATTTGCTTCGATGGTCTCTAACAATGTGTGTGACATACCTCTAAGTTAGCTCCCTACTCCGTGTCTAAAAGGGGATATATTAGCTATAACAATTCCTGAGGGAAAATACAAATTGGGGGTGGATGATTACAAACATCACCTTCATGGCAGGATCGTTTGGTCTAAAGGCTCTGTTCCACTAACGATTATCAATCTAAAAGCCAAACTCTTGGAGTTATGGCCTTCGCTTGGCAAATGGTGGGTTACGTCTCTGGGCAAAGGTTTCTTTGAGTTTGAATTTTCTTCTCTTGAATATGTTCAAAGGGTTCATTTAATCAGTGCTTGGTCTCTTCTGCAAGGGGTTTTAAAGTTGTTTCTATTGTCGTAAGACTTTGTTCCCTCAACTTTGAAACAAACTTCTGTGCAGGTTTGGTTAAGGAATCATGGTCTTTCCTAGGAATATTGGAGGCCACAAATTCCTTTTGCAATTGCTAGTAGTATTGGAACCCCAATATGCATAGATTCTTCCTCTAACAAATCTTCTTTCGAAAGACCTTTTGGTCATTTTGCTTGTGTCTTGGTGGATCTAGATCTCACGAAAGATCTAAGCTACAAAATCCTGGTTGAAAGGGTTGGTTTCACGTTTTTTGTTGACATTGAGTATGAGAAACTTTTGGATTTTTGAAGCTTTTGCTTTTGTATTGGTCACTCAATCAACATCTGCAATAGGAAGGAATTGAATAGTAATATAGGCAAGGACCAAGAAAAAGAAAAAAGTTAACAATGTTGGTAATATCCTAGTAGATATCAATTCTGATTCTTCACATGAGGTAGAGATCAAATCAGATAGTGAATATATTGATGCCACCCAGATGGTTGAGTATGTTCCGGAGTCTCAAATTGATCCAGCACACAAACATCAAGTCAAAGATTTTCTGAATCAAGCATGGGATAATATGGCAAACTTTGAAATAAATGATGATAATGGAGTTGATTTGATCCCTGACATAGATTTCAAAATGGTGTCCTCTAGGAAGAAAAGGAATAAAAAATCCAAATATGTAGACAATACTAGACCTCGGTATAGTCAAATAATAAAGACCTTATGATTTGCCTCTTTTGGAACATTAGAGGTATTGCCAATAATGCTTCTATGTTGGCTCTCAAGAAGCTGATCCTTAATAACTCTATTGATTTTGTCTTTATAGCATAACCTTGGATGAGTTTTGATAAATTTCCCCAAAGCTGGATTTCCAAGTTTGATATCAAATTGTTTGATGCTAACAATAGAGACAATTTGCTTCCTAATATTTGGTGTTTTTGAAAATATAATTTAGATCCTTGTGTTATTCTTTCAGATGACCAGCACATTGATTTGACTGTAGAAACACATCACACTAATATTGGTTTCTCTATAGTTTATGCATCCACTAATTATGTTCATAGGAGGAATTTATGGCATTATGTAAGAAACATTCCCCTCAACCCTCCCTGACCCTTCATTGGTGATTTTAACATCATTGTTAGTGCTGATGAGTATAGGGGAAGCCATACTCCTGTCAAAACTCATATTAACGACTTTTTCACTTGGTCTGATTCGAACAGCTTCATTCATCTCCAAATCTTGGGTAATTTTTACACTTGGTGTAATGGTAGAAGAGGTAGACATAGAACTGAGAAAGGATTAGATATGGTAATTTGAAATTTTCCTTTGCTTGATGCTTGCAACTCTGCAGTCTGCAACACTCTTTCGAATGTTGAATCATACCATTACCTGATTTTGTTAACTATTAATTTTGACAATGTTATTTTTAGAACTCAATTTAAAATTTTCAAAATGTGGTCTCTTTATGAGGATTGTACTGAATTATGGCTAAGGCTTGGAAAACCAAGGTTTATGGTTGTCCTATGTACATTCTTGATATGAAGCTTAGAATTCTCAAGGCTAAACTTAAAGAGTGGAATAAGAACACTTTTGGAAATGTCCATGATAAGATTAGGATTGCTGAAATGGTGCTTAATGACATTCAATCTAAAATTGATGAATTGGACTATTCTGATAGTTTAAATGATAAGGAAGTTAGTGCTCAATTTTAGTTAAACCTTGCTTTGAATATGGAGGAGGAGTTATGGAAAAAAAATCCAAAATCAAATGGAATTTGAGTGGTGATAGGAATACCATATTTTCCACACATATGCCAAGATTAGAAGGAAAAATAAATTAATTTCCTCTATGGTTATCAATGGTTCAGTTGAAACTGATCATGCTAGACTGGAAAGTCATATTGAATCTCATTTCAAAAATTTGTTTAACACTGATGTAGTTTTGCATGATAATGGTTTAGTCCAAAAAGTCATTCCAAAATTAGTGAATGAGAAAACTAATGACATGATCACCATGGTTCCTAGCCCGGTTGAAATTCATAATGTTGTTCTGAATCTTTAGGTGGACTTTGCTCCAGGTCCAAATGGTTTTGGTGTTATTTTTTTTTATCAAAAGTATTGGGACATTATTAAACATGATGTAATCAATATTTTTTCTTATATCTTTCTTCAGGGATGGATTTTACCTAATTACAATGCTAACACCATTGTTCTTATTCCTAAAACCAAAGATGGTAACAATATTGGGCAGTTAAGACCCATTGCTTTATCAAACTTCAAATATAGACTGATTTCTAAATTTCTTGCTGACAAACTTTCTTATATTCTTCCCTCCCTTATTTCTACTGAACAAAAAAGTTGTGTGGTTGGTATAATCATCAAAGATGGAATTTGTCTTACCTCTGAAGCCATTAATCTCTTAAACAATAAAAGCTTTAGTGGCAATGTTGCTCTCAAAATAGATCTTTCCAAAGCTTTTGATACCCTTAGATGGGATTTTTTTCTAAAAACTTTGGATAGCTTTGGTTTTAGTAACAAATTTTGTAGTTGGATTCTTACTATTCTTAAGTCTTCCACCTTATTTATTGGTCTAAATGGCAAGGAAATTGGTTATTTTACTTGTTCTAATGGTGTTAGACAAGGTGACCCCCTATCTCCCCTTCTCTTTTGCATCGTAGAAGCGGTGTTAAGTAGGGTTATCACTGAGCTTGTGAATTATTACAAGTTGAATCTAATTCAAGCTAACAGAAACTGTATACTTCCTTCTCACACTTTATTTTCTAATCAAATTATAATCTTCTGTCGGGGGATTTCAAGTCCTTGAATTCCATTTCAAATCTCAAGGATTATGCCTCTTGCTCTGGACAATTTTGCAACTTAGCTAAATTCCTGATTTATGTTGGAGTTATGTCTGCTAGCAGGCATGGCCGAATTTATGAGATTATTGGATTCACTAAATCCTCACCTCCCTTTATTTACTTAGGTGTTCTCATCTTTGTTTGCAATCCCAAAGCATGTCACTTTATTCCTCTTGTTGACAACATAAGACTCATGCTTGCTTCTTGGAGGGAAAATCTTTTATCCATGGCTAGGAGAGTTTTGCTAGTCAAAACTGTGGTTGATAGCATGATGGTGCATTGTATTTCTGTCTACAACTGGCTAGCTAGCATCATTAAAAGGCTAGAAGGCTTAATGTATAATTTCATTTGGAGTTGGAACATTGATAAGAAGAAACTTGTTACAGTGGCTTGGAAATCTTGCTGTAGAAATATTAAAGATGGGGGTCTAAGAATAATTTCTCTTCAGCATTACAATAATGCCACCAATTTGCACTTGTGCTGGAAATTTCTAAACAAAAAGCAGTCTCGGTCCTCGTCTCTTGCAGCTAGAGTTCAAAGAAGTAGCAGATTCATCAACTACTCTATAAAATCTTCCATTTGGAAATAGGCATGGCAAATAAACTCGTCTCCGTTGGGCCCCGCCCGCCCCCGCCTCGAAATAAGCGGGGAAAATCCAGTTTAACTGGGGCGGGTGTGGGGAAAACCCCTTTTTTATTTACGGGTGCGGGGTTGGTGATGCTAATACCCGCTCCGCACCCGCACCCGCCTACTAAATTTAATTTATTTAATTTATTCTTAATAGTTTTATTACTCATTTATATTTTTTTAATGTTATAATATCATGTTTATTAGAGTTATTATTTATTTTTTAAAAAAATAAAATTTAAATAAAAATATCAAACTTAAAAAATACTTTTAAAATAATCAATTATTTAGATTAATTATTAATTTTTATCTTTATTGAAAAAAATATAAAATTAAAATTTTATTCGGGCGGGTGCGGAGAAACCTATTTCTTGTTGGGGGCGGGGGTGGGTGAACAAATTTTAGCCCTGAACGGGTTTGGGGCGGGTGCGGGGCTGGGTGTGCTTAAACCTGCCCCTGACCCGTCCAATTGTCATCCCTATTTGGAAAGGAATCAAGGAATGTTATAAAAACGTTTTGGGGAGTTGTGTTTGGACCATTGGTAATGGAAAGATTATAAATTTTTGGTTGGATAATTGGGTGGGAGAACCGCTTGCTTTCAAATCCAAAATTCATGAGAAGTTTCACTCGAGTCTCTCCTCAAAAATCTATGACTGGTGGATTAATGATACCTAGTCTCTTAATGGCTACATTATCCAAGTTATTCCTTCCCTCTCTCATATCCTTTCTCCTTTTCGTGTTAATGAGATGGACATTGATGACTTATTGTCCTGGAAAAACATTGGGAATATTCAGTTAACCATTAAGCATGCTTATCAATATTTGATTAAAACTACTCGTTCTGCTTCGTGGTCTAAGTTCCCTTGGGACCAAAATTTTACTCCTTCTCACTCTATGTTAGTTTGGAGTTTGATGTACAACAAAATTTCCAATGACGACAATCTCAAGCTGAGGGGTTCCACTTTTCCTTCTTTATGTTCTCTATGTCTTTCTAGCTGCAAATCCTCTGATCATCTCTTTTTCTCTTGCGCTTTTGCTGCGAATATTTGGCGGTGGTTTATGGGAAAGCTTCATATGCATTTCCTTATCAAACCATTTTCAGATTGTATGAGAATTTTGGAAGTGCCTCGGAACCCTCAGGCTTCTGCAATGATTAAAGCTTGCATTGTCAATATTTTTTACCAAATATGGTTTGCCAAGAACAAAGTCAGGTTTGAAAACAAATCCACCCATTAGAAATCTTGCATCTTTATCATAGCTGCCCGAGCTAAACTTGTTGGTAACTTATCTTTGAAGAAATCTAATGCTTATGCTTAAGAGCTTCGGTGTTATCATTAATCCTAGTAGCCCTTCAGTTTTATTAAATGTCTTGTGGTCTCCTCCTCCGAAGGGACGGTATAAATGTAACATGGATTGTGTGGTTGTCGGTTCTCCTATGACCATTACTTGTGGCGGCATCTTCAGAGATGAAAATACCTGTCATTTGGGTAGCTTCAGTGCTTATCTGGCAACTGGTTCTCCAGTCATGGCTGATTTTCTTACTGCAAACCTCACTATTGAAAAAGCCAAAGAGATGAATTGGTCGAATCTTGGGTTAGAATCAGATTGTATTCTTGTTGTGAAATCTTTTTTGAATCATCATTTGGTTCCGTGGAATCTCAAGTCCCGTTGGCTCTCGTGTTGGTCTTATACTCTGAATATTGATTTCATGACAACTCACATTTATCGAGAAGCTAATTTTTGTGCTGATTTATTGGCTTAAAAAGCAAACAATACACATGTTATAATTTTGTTCATAATGATATTTTTTCGGATTACTTGTTAGACAAGGTCGGTACTTCTAGATTAAGACTTTGTTATTAAGAGATTTTGATTCGGTCCCCCTTGCGGCCTTTGTAATCCTTTTTCTTTTCTTTTTTTCTAATATATTTCGCTTTCATTCAAAAAAAAATATATTAGTATTTATAAATGAATAACATTTTATTTTTTTAATATGTAAATTAAAATAAATATCATATAAAGAATACGATAAAATAGACATCAAAAACTTGTTGATTTCTCTAAAAATAAAATAAAAATACATATAATTATTTGTAAGGTTTTGCAATATAATACTGTTTGGTTCAGTTTAGTTCGATTTGAAAAATACTAACCATAAATCAAAATGAATTATACAATTTTCTTTAAAAAAATATTCAAACATATCTGAACTATGATTTCTTATTTAATTTAATTCAATTCACCAATTTCTATTAAAGCATCTCTAATAAGGCTACTCATTTTTTAGTTCTTTGTAGAACTCATTAAGCTACATTAGTTTGAAGCAACTCATTTAATTTCTTACTCCAATGGTACCATTCTAAAGAACTCATTTATGGTCTCACAACTTTATCTCATATATTAATATTTTATTTATATTAATTTTATTTTAACTTAAAATAAAAATGAAAATTATTTAAATTAATATTAATATAAAATCAATTAAACATTAATTAAACATAAAATTTAAATTAATCTCAAGTACACGACATATAATTAAAAATAATAAAATAAATAACATCACATTTTAGTCAAATTTAAATTTCGTCATCCTTATGTCCAAAATGTTTCCAAATATATTCTACCAGATCTCTTTGAAGTTGATGATGAACTTGTTTTTCACGAAGACTTGTTGTTCTTTCTAGTTTTGTTGCAAGATTCAGATGAGGATCGTTAAATGTTTTATTCGTTGAGCTGTTGTTACCTACGTTATCGTAAGAGTAATCAAAATCACCTCCATATGTGTGTCGTTCTTCTTCGATAATCATGTTATGCAATAAGATGCAAGCATATATGGTATGCTTAAGGGTTTCCATGTGCCAAGCATGCGTTGGACCACATATTATTACAAAACGAGATTGAAGCACTCCAAATGCCCGTTCCACATTCTTTGTAGATGATTCTTGGTGTTGTGCAAATAGTTTTCTCTTTTCTCCTCGCGGCATCGAAATGGTTTTGACAAATGTAGCCCACTCATGATATATACCATCCTCTAAATAATACCCCATATTATATGGAGTTCCATTGATTGTATATTGCACACTAGCAGCACGTCCTTTCGAAATATCGTTAAACACATTGGATTGGTTTAACACATTAATGTCGTTGTTTGAACCTGCAATACCAAAAATTGCATGCCAAATCCACAAGTCTTGTGATGCCACTACTTTAAGCATGATCGAGGGTTTACCATGATCACCTCAACAAAACTGTCCTTTCCATGCAACAGGACAATTCTTTCATTCCCAATGCATACAATCAATGAAACCTAGCATGCATGGAAATCCACGCGACTCCCTCATTTTTAAAAGATGTTTAACATCATCGTTATTCGGCCCTCTCAAATACTCGGCCCCAAATACCTCATTCACGCCCCTTACGAATCTCTTTAAGCACTCAACTACAGTGCTTTCACCAATTCGAACATATTCGTCTACAATGTCAGCAAAAGATCCATATACTAAAATACGAATAGCAGAAGTGCACTCCTACAATGGTGAAATACCCATTTTACTAGTTGCATCGACCCTTGATAACACGAAATCGTATCGTTTATTTACCATGAAATTAACCTGTTTTGTATTATTTTGACCCGATTAACTCCCGAATATTTCGAGTTTGTCATGAATTTTTGCAGGTATTACATAACTTAGCTCACAACAGAAGAAAACATGAAACAATGCAAGATAGCATCAAAGAACAGAAGAAAACATGAATCTGTCAAAGAAATGCAGATTTTGTAGCTGTGACGGTCGTTAGCCATCTGCCACGACCGTAAGACATCCATGAAGCGTGTGACGACCGTAACACATCTGCCACGACCGTAACACGGGAAAACACCAAAGCTGCTCGTAACACATCTGTAACGAACGTAACGCGCATATCAGTTTCTAAAACGTGCAGGACGTGGGGAAGCTTAACAGAAGGAGTTTTTAAAACTCCTGATTTCTCTCAACCTCAGCCACGTTCAACCACGATTCAACCACGTTCCTATATTTTTGGAGAAATTCAAGTGAAGCTACGTGTGAAATTCATCCCAACTGCCAGTTCCATTTTTCTATAAATACCTCAACTTTCAATGTTAGAAGTACAGAGCAATTTTCAGTTTACTTGTGCGGAAGCTCTGCCGAAATGGAACCCAATTATTATTTCAGTTTATATTTTTCTCTGCATTTGTTGATTTCAATTGTTTAATTTCACTGCCCAAATAATAATTTCCAACGTTAGGAAATTATTATTCTAGTTTAGGATTTTTATTCAAGCTTCAGAATTCGTTTGTATTTCCGATACCAAGTCCAAGTTTCCGATCTGTGGAAGAAGGATTAAAGTATTGGCTTTATTTTCAGGTTCTTTAATTTTCATTTGTATTACAGTACTTCTTATTTAATTAATTTAAGTTTCATTTGTTATTTATAATGTCTGCTTTATATTTATTTGCTTTTATTTCCTGTTCATTTATTTTGATTTCCATGGCTAGCTAAACCTTTAGTGTCGGTATGGAATAGTTAGAGACAATAGGCATCTGATCAAACTTAGGCTAAACCTTAATCAACTTAACTCTGGTTATAACTTTTTATGCTTAAAAATAAAACCTTTTTGTTACGAAAGTAAGAAAAGTAAATAGGTTAGGATCGAGACCACGAAAGTGTGAGATTTTTACCGGATAGCTAAAGTTAGGCATTTGATTTAAATACAGTGAAAGCGCTTTAAAACAAATTAGAATTAATTAAGTTTCCAAAAAGTATGTTCTAAACACTTATAGGCTAGCGAAAGCAGGTATAGGGCTTTAGACGTATAATCCGAGATAAGACCACGAAAGTGTGAGTTGAGGGCTTTTAAGCCGATTAATTCTACAGATAAACTAAGTTGATCATCCTTATATGCTTAAGTCCGATTAGATCCTTTAGGTCGACTCTATTACATACCGACCATTTCATTCCATTATTAATTTAAAATCAATTAGTTTACCTTACTTAACCTTCCCAAAACCAAACGTGACAATTTCCGCCTTAGCTAAACTAGCATTACTTTCCCGCACTAGAGTGATTACAAAGTCCCTGTGGATTCGACAATCTTTTATTACTACCGCGATAGGCTGTGCACTTGCAGTTAAGATACCGTTAGACACATTAGGTTTATCGCACATCAAGTTTTTGGCGCCGTTGCCGGGGACTTTGATCTAGTCACTAGTGCACTCTTAAAGTAGCACTGTCTAGACTAAGGCAACTATTTATTTTCCCTTTTGTGTATGCCAAGTACTCGCTCCCAAGACAGTCCTTTGCATATACCAATAAGCGATCCCGAGCGTTATCTTCGATTTAGAAGACGAATTCAGGAGTACCGTGAACTCCATAATCTTCCTCCGTCTAAACTTCCAGATCTCGACGAATTACGAAGAATGGCTGATCCACCTCCTCCTCCTCGTCCTCTTAAGGATTACGCAGTTCCTTCTCAAGCGGGGCCTCATAACAGTATTGCAGCTCCTGCTATCGCTCGAAACGATTTCGAGCTGAAACCTTCGCTTCTTTCCGCCGTTCAGCAGAACCAGTTCTCTGGAGCTCCTACTGACGACCCAAATTTACATCTGTCAGTGTTTGTGCAGTACGCAGACACTGTGAAAGCGAACGGAGTAAACCCCGAGGCGATACGATTGCGCCTATTTCCTTTTTATTTAAGAGACAGAGCTCGCGCTTGGCTCCAATCTCTTCCTTCCAACTCAATCACCACTTGGGATGAGTTGAAGAAAGTCTTCTTAGCTAGATATTTTCCTCCTAGCAAAACTGCTATGCTCAGAGCCAACATCAATGGTTTCAGACAAAAAGACAATGAATCTTTATTCGAAGCATGGGAACGATACAAGGATATGCTAAGACTCTGTCCTCATCATGGTTTAGAAGAATGGTTGATTATTCACACATTCTATAACGGTCTCTTGTACAATACAAGATTAACTATAGACGCTGCTGCTGGTGGCACACTGATGGATAAACCATATGCCGATGCGAACCAACTTATCGAAAGCATGGCTCAAAACCACTACCAATGGGGAAGCGAGAGAGCTAATGTAGAAAAATCTCAAACGAAAGGTAACATGGTCGAAGTGAATAGCCTGGATCAAGTTAATGCTAAAGTGGAAGCTCTTACCCAAAAACTAGAGAATCTTTCCATCACTCCCGCAGCTACCGTAGCTGCAGTGGTCCAAACTTGCGATCTATGTGGTATTCAATCACATCCTGCTCCAAAATGCCCCCTTTTGACCGGAGTACCAGCCGAACAAGCAAACTACGTACAAGGAAATCCCTACAGTAATACGTATAACCCAGGTTGGAAGAATCATCCAAATTTCTCGTACAAAAGCAACAATGCGTTGTATGCTCCTAGACAAGCTCCTGCTACACCACCTGGTTATCCGAAAGCTATCCCGAATCATCCTAATAACGGACCCAATACTTCCAACATTCCTAGGAAATCTAACCTCGAAATTATGATAGAGCACTTCATTGCTTCTCAATCCCAGACCAATAAGGATGTTTTAAATCAGAATTTACATACCAATGAGCAAATTAAGCAATTATCTAGCAAGGTCGATGCTTTAGCTACCCATAACAAGATGCTTGAAACTCAGATTTCACAGGTAGCTCAACAGCAAGCACCTACTGCTGCTCCCGCTGGAATATTTCCTGGTCAACCACAACCTAACCCAAAAGGACACGCTAATGCCGTGATACTAAGGAGTGGAAAAGAACTTGACGGACCTGTTGATCCAAGACTAGAAAACCTAGCAATGTATCAAAAGCAAGACAAGCCAAGTGAAAACGAGAGCGAACCGAAAGAAAAGGAGAACGAAACCCAAGAGGCTGTAGAAAAAGAGAAACCTTATGTGCCTCCACCGCCCTATAAACCACAAATTCCATATCCTCAGAGATTAACCAATTCTAAATCGATGGGCCAATTCAAGAAATTCATGGAACTTTTGAAACAACTAAATATCACAATACCATTCACAGAAGCCATCACCCAGATGCCATCGTATGCTAAATTTCTTAAGGAGATCCTATCTAACAAGAAGAAGATAGAAGATAACGGAACAGTTACCCTCACTGCTGAGTGTAGTGCTATCATTCAGAATAACATGCCTCATAAGCTAAAAGACCCAGGTAGTTTCTCTATACCCTGTAACATTGGAAAATCGTCATAGACAAAGCTCTATGCGATTTAGGAGCAAGTATCAGTGTCATGCCCCTATCTATTTGCAAAAAGCTGGAAATGGGAGAACTTAGACCTACAAAAATGTTCGTTCAATTAGCTGACCGATCAGTTAAGAACCCTGTAGGTATATTGGAAAATGTTCCAGTTAGAATAGGTCAATTCTATATCCCGACCGATTTCATAATCATGGACATTACCGAAGATTCAATTACCCCTATCATATTAGGAAGGCCATTCCTAGCTACAGCTGGATCTATAATTGATGTAAAGAAGGGCAGACTAACATTCGAAGTCGGAGAGGAAAAAGTGGAATTCATCCTCACTCAATTTCTACAAGCACCCGCCATGAATGACACATGTTATTTACTCAATATTATAGACGAGTGCGTAAGAGATGGAAGCTGAACAAACCACATATTCAAATAATGAAGATTCAAACCCCTCTGATATTCGAAGACGACAATTGGCGAGAACCATATAGAGATGACAGTCTAAGCGAAAGTCTAGCACTTACACCTAAACATATGCCATGTCCCAAGAAACCTAAGTTAGAATTAAAAGTTTTACCTAACAATCTACGATCGAATTCCTTGATCTTGAACAAACTCGACTGTTATAGTGAATTCCGGTTTAGGACGCTCGAAACTCGAAACTTTTAGGCGTTCTAAGGAAATACCCTCGTTAGGTTATAACATATCGACTTAAAAGGAATTTGTCCTTCAATTTGTATGCACCGTATTCTATTAGAAGAGGATTGCAAAACCTCTCGAGAACCTCAAAGAAGAATTAATCCGATCCTCAGCACTGTAGTCAGAGATGAAATCAAAAAGCTAATGGAAGCTGGAATTATATACCCGATCTCCGACAGTAAGTGGGTTAGCCCAGTACATGTCGTACCTAAGAAAGGAGGTGTCACTGTCGTGAAAAACGCACAAGGCGAATCGATAACACAAAGAGTAGTTAGTGCACACAGAGTGTGCATTGATTATAGAAAACTAAACAAAGCTACTCGGAAAGACCATTTTCCTTTACCCTTTATTGATCAAATGTTAGAATGATTAGCCAAACACTCCTATTTCTGCTATTTAGACGGTTATTCTAGATTTTTCCAAATTCCGATTCACCCTGATGATCAAGAGAATACTACATTCACGTGTCCCTATGGAACGTTTGCGTACAGACGAATGCCTTTTGGATTATGTAATGCTCCCGCAACCTTTCAATGATGTATGATGGCTATCTTCGCAGATTTCATTGACAACATCATGGAAGTGTTTATGGACGACTTCTCTGTGTGTGGACAAAGCTTTGAAGGATGTCTATCTAATTTAGAGAGTGTTTTAGAACGATGTGTGAAAGTAAACCTTGTGCTCAACTGGGAAAAATGCCATTTCATGGTCAGAGAAGGAATCGTACTTGGACATGTTATTTCCAATAAAGGAATTGAAGTTGATAAAGCTAAGATAAAAGTGATTAAAGAACTCCAACCACCCAAGACCGTTCGAGAGATACGAAGTTTTCTAGGACACGCCGGTTTTTACCGACGCTTTATTAAAGATTTCTCGAAAATTACCAAACCCCTTACCGAACTATTAATGAAGGATGCTGAGTTCATATTCGATAACGATTGTCTTAAAGCTTTTGAAACCCTTAAAACCGCACTTATTTCTGCACCAATCATGCAACCACCCGACTGGAGGTTACCTTTCGAAATCATGTGTGATGCAAGCGATTACGCTGTAGGCGCAGTTCTTGGACAAAGAAAAGAAAAGAAACTTCACGCAATTTACTACGCCAGTAGAACGCTAGACTCAGCTCAGATGAACTACGCCACAACTGAAAAAGAACTCTTAGCCGTGGTCTTCGCACTTGACAAATTTCATTCCTACCTCGTAGGAGCAAAAATCATCATTTATACGGACCACGCTACTATCAGATATCTACTTACCAAGAAAGATGCAAAACCCAAACTCCTCCGATGGATCTTACTCTTACAAGAATTCGACTTGGAAATTAAAGATAAGAAAGGAACAGAAAACGTCGTAGCAGATCATCTACCCCGATTAGAAGGTGTAAAACCCGAACAAGTGCCAATTAACGATGATTTTCCGTATGAACATCTGATAGCACATATGATAAGCGACCTAGCTCAATTGGATTTAAACAAACCAAGAAGCTAAGGAAGTCGTGGAAGCCATTGACATGACCGTAGGATTGCCATGGTATGCTGACATCGTTAATTATTTAGCTGCCGGTGCGCTTCCACCTGATTTAACTTACCAACAGAAAAAGAAATTCTTCCATGATCTCAAGAGTTACTATTGGGACAAGCCACTTTTATTCAAACGAGGACCTGATGGAATTTTCCTCCGTTGTATACCCGACGATGAAATAGAAGACGTCATTTTCCATTGTCACTCATCTCCTTATGGCGGACATGCTAGCACCTCTAAAATGTGTGCCAAAATTCTCCAAGTCGGCCTCTTCTGGCCTAACCTGTAGAAGGATGTCCACTTCGCCGTTAAAAACTGTGATCGCTACCAACGCACCGGTAATATCTCAAGACGCGATGAAATGCCTCAGAAAGGAATACTAGAAGTTGAAGTCTTTGATGTTTGGGGAATAGATTTCATGGGACCTTTCCCATCTTCTTTTGGAAACAAGTTTATACTCGTAGTTGTCGATTATGTTTCGAAATGGATCAAAGCAATAACTTCTCCTATAAATGACACACGAGTGGTGATAAAGCTTTTTAAGAATATAATTTTCCGCGTTTTGGTGTTCCTCGACTTGTTATTAGTGACGGTGGATCTCATTTTATTTCGAAGATATTTGATAAATTACTATCTAAATATGGAGTAAAACACCGCGTAGCAACACCTTATCATCCGCAAACTAGCGGACAAGTCAAAGTTTCGAACAAAGAGATTAAACAAATATTAGAAAAAACTGTCGCTATATCTCGGAAAGATTGGTCATCCAAGCTTAACGAAGCTTTATGGGCTTATAGGACAGCTTACAAGACTCCTATCGGAACTACACCTTTCAAACTTGTTTACAGAAAATCATGTCATCTCCCGGTAGAATTAGAGCATAAAGCTTATTGGGCGATAAAAACACTCAATATTAACTACACTGCTGCTGGCGAGAAACGCATCCTTGATTTACATGAACTGGAAGAATTAAGATTAGACGCTTACGAAAACGCTAAAATATATAAGGAACGAACTAAAAAATGGCACGATAAGCATTTATCTCGGAAAGAATTTAGTGTGGGAGACGTCGTACTTTTATTTAATTCTAGACTTAGACTCTTCCCTGGAAAACTTAAATCTAGATGGTCCGGTCCTTTCGAAATTACAAAAGTATTTCCCAGCGGAGCGGTAGAAATTAAGGATAGAAATAGTGCCCCGTTTATTGTAAACGGGCAGCGGTTAAAACAGTATCATCATATAGAAAATAGAGATTATACGAATAATCTAAAACTCGTAGAACTGCCACCTATTTCTCCCGACTAATCTTGCACTAGGTATTTTGTCAGGCTTACGACGTTAAAAACAGCGCTTCATGGGAGGCAACCCATTTTATTTGTTTTTGCTTGCTATTTTGTTTGTATTCTCTGTTTTATTTCTTTTACAATTTGCTATTTTTCCTTTTTAAAACTTTTGTAAAACTGCTGCTGATTTCAAAACAACTTTACTTGCCACAGGATTTCTGAAAAGTCTTTTTCTCTTTACTTTCTCCTCTACTCTGTTTCCCCGCTTTACTTTTGCTATGGATCCTCCACAGAACTTTATGGAAACCACCTTTAGAGGTAGAAACCAAAGAAGAAGATTTGAGGCTTTGTCTCAGCGAGACATCAGTTTGACCCTGTATCATGATGAACCCACTATGGACACTTTAGGCATAACTGATAGTGTTTACTACATGTTTAACCAATTGGGATGGGAGAAAGCACACCTTAAATCTAGGTTTATCACTTACCGAGAGCTTACCCTTGAGTTCTTGAGTTCTTTAGTTTATATACCTGAACACGGTGTCGGAGCCAGAAAAGGAATCATCGCCTTCAGACTTTTTGGTATTGAGTTCACCTATAACCATAGGGACTTAGCTGCTTTATTAGGATTCCCTAGTGGACCCTTAGCTTTTACTACCCCTGAGGCGGATTTATTGGATTTTGAGCTGGATTACTTCTGGGGTACTTTAACTGGAAACTATCATCCTGACCCAGAGAGTATGGATAACAATGAGATACATAACCCAGTTATCCGTTATTTCCATAGGATTCTTGCCCACACTCTGTTTGGAAAAGAACAAAACCAAAATGTTGTATCCAAGGATGAGTTATCTCTGCTTTATTGTATGAACCTAGGACACCCTGTCAATGCTGTCCCGCTCCTGATGAAGACCTTTACCCGCATTAGTGAGGACCCTAATGTTCTTGTCAGTGTGGGAGGATTAGTTACAATGATTGCAAATGCTCTTGGACTTCGTTACCAACTTAACAACTGTGCACCATTTGGATCAATTAGGCCTATGAACATTGATTTCTGTTTCAACAACCAGATAATAGGAAATTTAGGCCCTGCACCTTATGATTACCTGATAAGAAACGAAGTTGTTACTCTTTTTACCCTTCCAAACCATGCCCGAGTAAGTGTCCATAACCGTGATAATTGCTTGTATGAATTGAATCCACCTGACCACCCTTCAACACCAGAAACACCACAATCATATTATGTTGCTGATAATTTCATGTCTGAAAACGAAACAGATCCTGAAACTCCTCCTGGTTACCATGATTTCACCAATATGGCTGAAGCACAAGTAGCCCCTGACATAAACCAAGGAGAATACACTACACAATTGAATACCATTCTGACCACTTTGGACTCTTATAAAACTGACATTGATGGAATAAAGAATGAATTGAAGACTATGCGTTTGGATCTCATTGGTTTAACTGACATCACAGTGGAGCAATTCTATAACATCACCAAGGCTTTAGAGATATTAAAAGAAAAGATTGGATGAAGCAGTTCTTAGTTTCTTAGTTTTTCAGTTTTTCAGTTTTTCAATTCTTAGTTTTTAGAATTTTCCCATTTTTGTTTTGTTTCTAGGTAGTTTCAATTCTTTATTAAATTACTACATTTCAATTTACAGTCATTTACTTTCTGTCAAAAGAACAAGTAGCTCATTTTGAATTAATGCAATTGTTTGTTTTCAATTTTAAACTTACATTCATTATTCTGTTTACAATGTTTTATGGTTTTCTATTTTATTGCGAATTATATATTGGACTATATGTTGAATGGATTAATGTTGTGTTTATGTTGGAATGCTTGAGATGTTCTGTTTTCTATAAAAATATCACTCTGTGTAATTGTGTTATGTTCTGTTAAAATTTGCAAAATTTGTAGCTACCACGATCGTCACTTAACCCCCCACGACCGTCACACGCCTTTCAGCGTGTTACGCTCGTCAGCTAGGTGTTACGACCGTAACACGGGTTACATCAGTAACCCTGTTAGCAGAACGTTCCTCTTCTTTTTCCCTCAACCTTTCTCTCTTCTTCTTCTATAACTCCCCAACCGTCCCACTTCCTCCATTCACTCCCCATTAACCCCATTCAACCCACCACTAATTCCTCTCAATTTTCAAACTTCCCACTATCTCTTTTCACTATATATACTCCCATTACCCGTATCATCCTCTCATTCACTCATTCAAAAACCACACTCATTCTCACTCAAACACTCTTGCATGCAAATGGCGAACAATCTCCAACCAATTCCTAGCATTACCCTACATGATGGTGACCAAGGCGAGACTCAACATGTTAAGTTCTTGAAATTCCAACGTCAAGGACTACACCCTACTAGGTATGTTGACACTGACTGCCTAAGAGACCTTGGTTTACTCGAAGGTGTTCAACGTCTTCTTCAGAGTGTCAACTTGTGGAACCTCTGTAGCCAGCCCCAACCCACGTACGAGAACCTCACCCTTGAGTTCCTCGGCTCTTTTTGCTACATTACTCTAAACGGTCCAACAAACCAACTTTCTGGTGTTGCGAGGTTTCGCATATTCGGTACCGAGTACGAGTTCTCTCAGAACGCGTTCGGACGATTGCTTGACTTCTGCACCGATGAAGGTTCCCACCTCCGTGTACCCGACAATTTTAGAGAAGAATCTTTCAACCTTTGGCATAGCCTCACCAACAACTGTGCAAACTCTTATGATCACCTCAATGCCACACAAATCCATAATCCGGCCATACGCTACTTCCACCGTATCCTGTGTAACACAATATTTGCAAGAGATAGCAACCATAAGCTCAACTCCAAGGAGCTATTTTTCATGCATTGTGCATTCTCTGGTCAGAAAATCAACGCCGCACCCTTCCTCCTGGCCCATATTCATTCCATCTGCACCAGAGGCGGCAAACCTTTCTATTTCGGAGGGCTAGTCACTTCTCTTGCTTTGGCACTGAATCATGGTGACACCCTTGCTAATCTACCATCCCGAGCACCGGTTCTGCTTACCTTGGATCATTGCAAATCAGCTCACCTTATCCATGAGCGGGACGACGGAAAGTTCCATCCAGTGATTTAGAACAAAGTTTACTCTAACATTGTTTTGCCTTGCAGGGACCGAATCGATCCTCAGAACCGAGCCAATTGGCTATTTAACCTTGAAGCCCCTGAAGGCCATGCTGCTGCTCAAGATGAACCACATGTCGGCCCCGCCGATGAGATGCAAGAAGAATTGGATGGAGCTGTTCCCGTGCCTGACGCCCCTGAGTCTTCCTCTGCTCCGCCACCTCCCAATTTTGCAAAGATTCTCCAAGCCATTCATCATCAGAACCTTATGAATGTCATATCTGAGAGGAAACATCAGGAGCGCTACGACAGTCTATTTGCGCAAAATGCCCAAATCCTGAGTGGTCAACGCTCGACGAATGAAAGACTTGATGAAGTGCTGAGCGAGCTTAATGCTTTGAGGATGGATGTCACATCTCTTGGACCCCAGAGCACCGACTCTGAAGCCACTCCCTCCAGAAGGTCACGAACCAGAAGCCGCCGTGGTCGCCAGTAGTCTTTCTTTTTCTTGTTGTTTTCTTTGTTTTTCCGATGTATTTGTATTTTAACCTCGCCGTTATATCATAACATTGAGACAATGTTTGATATAGTGTGGGAGGAGTACTGCATTCTTAATTCAGAACGAGTAATTTCATTTCCATTTTAGTAATATTTCGTTATTTCATTTTCTCCCCGTTTTATTCAACCATACCAAAAAAATTTCGCATTTTATATTCGCATAATCGTTAGTTACCTACTTTAACTGAAACCTTAGTTAGAAGGCCGAGAGCGATCCAACGAGAACTATACGGTTATGACACCTTTGACTCCCCACTTACGCGATTCGTCTCCATTTTCGTTATTCCGATCTCTCGAGTTTTAAGTCTTAAATTAGCCCCTAGTAGTTTATATTAGCAGTCGGCACCAGTCTTAGCACAAACCACGTGGAAAGCCGATGAACATAAGTGGATGATCTTGCTAATTGTTTTAAAAAGAATGTTACATGCTTTAAGGAAATGGGTAATGCACCAATTAAATTGGGCGATCCTCACCCGATCGTTTAATCCAACGGATGCAAAAGCCTTTACTAAGTAACATAAGAATCCATTGTTTAGGTGGTTTAGAAGCATCTGGTACTAAACTCGGTAGGGCAGACTACGGTTTGATCCCCCGCATCTTGCAATTGGATAAAAGAGGTTGCCACAGAATTGTGCCAGAAACCGTTGTGTTTTGATCAGAACCACTAACCGGCTATTCCACTACGTGCGTGTAAGGATAATGGGCTTAATGTGATTGCGCAAGAACGAAACCGGGTGAAATAGGAACGAGAAACCTTGAGTTGAATTATAACGGTATAGTTGGACGTTTCGTTTAAAACGGATAGTCGTCGACTAGCTTGTTGCTTGTGTCATTAGCGTATCGTTGTTGTTTTACTCGATTTTCTTGGCCGAACTAACTTAGGATTTCTTGTTATAATTTGAAAACAAAAGGTATACTAGTTATGTACGTCTATAAAAACTTGTCCGATATTTCTAATTGATTATTTTGCTTGAGGACAAGCAAAGGTTTAAGTATGGGGGAATTTGATAATGTTCTTGCAGGAAAAACCTTATTAGAGTGACTTTAGGGATTTGGAAGCTCAAGTGTCGTAACTCGAGTTCCAAGCTTATTATTGTCTTGCTTATCCCGCTGGCGGGAGCCCTATTTATATCATTCCTACCTTGAAGCTATTTCTTTCCTTCCGTAACGGCCTCAGCCCATTAATCATGGCCTTGAAGGCAAGGAGTTAACTGTTACAGCTTATAATCATTCACTAGTAACGTCTCATAAAGACTCTAGGAACTCTTCATCTTCGGAACGTCTATTCAATCGTTCATACTGGAGTACCTGCCGAGCTACACCTCGGACCTAGGCCGTCCTCATGTCTTTTCCCGAGACCCATGTCGGACATAGATCTCCTCTTTTATGGCCGAGACCTATCTCGGATCCTTACAATCTTCCCTCCAGGCATCCATCTCGGCTGAGGATTTTGTGCATGATCAGATAACACGAAATCGTATAGTTTATTTACCATGAAATTAACCCGTTTTGTATTATTTTGACCCGATTAACTCCCGAATATTTCGAGTTTGTCATGACTTTTTGCAGGTATTACATAACTTAGCTCAAAACAGAAGAAAACATGAAACAATGCAAGATAGCATCAAAGAACAGAAGAAAACATGAATTTGTCAAAGAAATGCAGATTTTGTAGTTGTGACGGTCGTCAGCCATCTGCCACAATCGTAAGACATCCATGAAGCGTGTGACGACCGTAACACATCTGCCACGACCGTAACACGGGAAAACACCAAAGCTGCTCGTAACACATCTGTAACGAACGTAACGCGCATATCAGTTTCTAAAACGTGCAGGACGTGGGGAAGCTTAACAGAAGGAGTTTTTAAAACTCCTGATTTCTCTCAACCTCAGCCACGTTCAACCACGATTCAACCACGTTCCTATATTTTTGGAGAAATTCAAGTGAAGCTACGTGTGAAATTCATCCCAACTGCCAGTTCCATTTTTCTATAAATACCTCAACTTTCAATGTTAGAAGTACAGAGCAATTTTCAGTTTACTTGTGCGGAAGCTCTGCCGAAATGGAACCCAATTATTATTTCAGTTTATATTTTTCTCTGCATTTGTTGATTTCAATTGTTTAATTTCACTGCCCAAATAATAATTTCCAACGTTAGGAAATTATTATTCTAGTTTAGGATTTTTATTCAAGCTTCAGAATTCGTTTGTATTTCCGATACCAAGTCCAAGTTTCCGATCTGTGGAAGAAGGATTAAAGTATTGGCTTTATTTTCAGGTTCTTTAATTTTCATTTGTATTACAGTACTTCTTATTTAATTAATTTAAGTTTCATTTGTTATTTATAATGTCTGCTTTATATTTATTTGCTTTTATTTCCTGTTCATTTATTTTGATTTCCATGGCTAGCTAAACCTTTAGTGTCGGTATGGAATAGTTAGAGACAATAGGCATCTGATCAAACTTAGGCTAAACCTTAATCAACTTAACTCTGGTTATAACTTTTTATGCTTAAAAATAAAACCTTTTTGTTACGAAAGTAAGAAAAGTAAATAGGTTAGGATCGAGACCACGAAAGTGTGAGATTTTCACCGGATAGCTAAAGTTAGGCATTTAATTTAAATACAGTGAAAGCGCTTTAAAACAAATTAGAATTAATTAAGTTTCCAAAAAGTATGTTCTAAACACTTATAGGCTAGCGAAAGCAGGTATAGGGCTTTAGACGTATAATCCGAGATAAGACCATGAAAGTGTGAGTTGAGGGTTTTTAAGCCGATTAATTCTACAAATAAACTAAGTTGACCATCCTTATATGCTTAAGTCCGATTAGATCCTTTAGGTCGACTCTATTACATACCGACCATTTCATTCCATTATTAATTTAAAATCAATTAGTTTACCTTACTTAACCTTCCCAAAACCAAACGTGACAATTTCCGCCTTAGCTAAACTAGCATTACTTTCCCGCACTAGAGTGATTACAAAGTCCCTGTGGATTCGACAATCTTTTATTACTACCGCGATAGGCTGTGCACTTGCAGTTAAGATACCGTTAGACACATTAGGTTTATCGCACATCAACCCTCATTTGAAAACATTCATCATGATTTCCGAGGGTTTCTACAATTCAAAGAAATAAATGCATATGCATTCTGAACCTTCTACAGAATTGGGCATCTGTGTATACTGGATTTTCTGAGAAGTAGTCGTTGACTAACCGTATATTCCATTCTTCGCGATTCCGATCTATCATTGATCTTCTTTTTGTCCTTGATGAACTTCCAGATTGACGTTCCTTCTCGAGCATTGACAACAATAGTTCTTCATCTGTGTTGTCCATAAGTTCTTCTTCAATCACCTCCCAAAAACGTTTGTTGAGGTTGTTTGAATTACTTGAATCCATTGAAGTGAGAGAAGAGTGGTAGAAAAATGATAAAAGAATGAGAGAAGGGTGATAGAAAAATGAGAGAAGGATGATAGGAAAATGATAGAAGAATGAGAGAGGGTGAAAGAAAAGTGAGAAAAGAATGAAAGTATATATAAGGCTAGTTTGAATAATATTTAATTTGAATAACGCCTAGTTTGAATAACAGCTAGTTTGAATAATATTTAATTTGAATAACGGCTAGTTTGAATAACGACTAGTTTGAATAATATTTAATTTGAATAACGACTAGTTTGAATAATATTTAATTTGAATAACGACTAGTTTGAATAATATTTGAAATATAATAAATACTAGAACGTTGCATCTTATTACAATAGTTGTTGATATATAACAAGTACTACATAATATTCAAATATAATAAATACTAGAACATTGCATATTATTACCATCCATATATTTCTTTTAGGTTATTACAACGTTTTTCATGAAATTCACGTTGACTATCATTCATCTTAGAAGTGTCTGACATTATGAATTTTCAAACTCCATCTTTTCCTTGACTATTTTTTTCTTCTTCCTCCTTAAGTCGTGCTTCAGACTCCATCTTTTTCTTGACTAATTTGTTTTCTTCCTCCTTAAGTCGTGCTATATTTTCCATTAAATCCATTCTTTTATTCATTGTATCAGAAATAACACTAGAAGAAGGTTCAGTTGCATTTGCATTTTCCTTTGTCTTACCTTTTGTTTTTGCCGCCTTTTGCCCCATTGGACGCTCTATTGGAGGTGATGAGTTAAACTCATAACTTGAAAGTGTCTTTGAGTTTGGAGATGCCGTGTATGCACCTCTAGTAGAATTCTTTGTTCTCTTTGAAGAATTTTCTGTGGATGCTCCAATCCATTTAGGTTCATCTTTTAAAAGCCTCTACGCATATTCAAGATTGAATTATGCACCTTCATCTTGTTCAAAAAAAGCATGTGCATTGAATAATATATCTTTCTCTGATGTCCCACTTTTTTTCATGAACAACTTGTTTGTAACACCCAACAAATTTTTGAACAAGGCCATTTATTCGATGTCATCGGGATTTTAATTGGCCTTGAAGCTTTTCTCGTGACTGCCCATGATATTGGTTATAATTATCGGTGATTCTTAACCAAAAGCTATCGACTTGTTGATCAACTCCCACAATTGGATCCTTTGAAACATTGAGCCATGATTGCATAAGAAGTGTATTCCATTCCCTTGTGAATACCTCCCGAGGTTTGTTTTAATTGAACGCCTTTATTCTTTATCAATTGTAATATTTTCAATACCAACTTAAGTTGAAAATTGTGGAACTTGGCGTTCGGACATAAACCTATTTGGTGTTTCGGGTTCATGATGAGAAAAATCCCATGAGTATTTATCTGTGGTCTAAAATACATATTTGGGTTGTTGGTTGACGAAAAAAATATGGTAGAGTTGGTTGGTGGTGGGGGAAATTGAGAATTTTGAGGATTAAAATTTTGCTGATTTTGTATGAGATGGAACATAGATTGTTGAAAACTATATTGGTTAGGGTCCATTTGACCTTAACAATAATAATTTGAACTAAAAAGATGAAAAATTTGATAAAATATACGATCAATTTAAGGCTAATAAGATAAAATTGTGAGAGAAAATTTTAAATATTATGAATTAGGATAAAGTTGTGTGAGAGAAATAAATTTATAAGATAAAATTTAAATAATATTGACTTATGTTTATAGCCAAACAAAGTATTAAAATTAAAAACAAAAAACAAAAAAAAAACAAAGAGAACCGCTTAGCAACGGCTAGAGTTTTATTATTATTTTATTAAAAGTGTCGTTGCATTGCAATTGTACGTACGCATGCGTGTCGAACTACTCACTTTGAATATGTTTTACATCTGGCGAAGAAAATGAAAGATGATGACCGTTGGAGATGGTCTTAGAACGGTTCTATTTTGAATACCCCTATAATACCTATGCCAAATTATAGACAAAATTAATGATATATCTATATATCTACTCTACTTTAATATATAAAAGTTAACCACTATAAATCTATATCTACTCTACTTTACTATATCTATATATCTATATTTCCATTTCAAATTTTGTTTATGTTATTTGAGAAATTGTGTTTCCTTCTTTAGAATTGATATTTTTAGACTTGGCACTAGATCTGATTTTTTACTCCTTAATTATTATTTGTTTCTTCTAATTTATGAGTTTATGCTTTATTGAGGAGAAAGATCATTTGTGTTGAAACCCTAAGTTTCTGTTATTTTCTAATCTAAAATATTGGGCATGTTGGTAAATTTTTATGATACTACCCTTTATTCGATTGTTTTAGATTCTTGAGATGATTTTTAATCATGTGGACTTTTTGATATTATGTTAATAGACGGTGAACATACTTTGATATGGAGTTAATTCTACTCCCTGTCAAGGGAGGACTTTCCCATGGGTAAGAGAGGAATGAGGAAGTGACAGTGATGATGTTGAAATGATAAAGATAAAATGGAATAGTGTAAAATGAGGTATATGAGTATGTCTCGGAAGGATTGAGGTTCAAGAATGAGAGTACCAATGTTAGGATGTTAAAATTCTAAACCTAATAAAACTATAAAAGCTATAAAATTTAAGAGAAAGATAAAACTAAACTATAAAAATTAAATTTTATTTCTATTCATTGATATTTCTATTGTGTGAATGACACTTCATTATATAATGTCACTAATGGATAATCTAACAAAAGATTTAAACTCTATAAGTCCATTTAAATAATAATTGAAAAGCTCAACTAAAGTATAACTAATAAACTAGTTAAACTAATTTAATTTTACTGCCTATCATAATTCACACTTGATTCCATGAAGATAATTCAGTGTATTTTATGTTGTTTATACAAGTATAGATATAGTGTTATGGAATGATGATGCATAACATGTGATGATACATCTTTGTAGAAAATTAACTATTTTTATAATTATATGATTTTGATGCTGACCACTTATTTCTGTTTTAAATGCTGTTACACAGAGGTTGGTTTGGTACTTTGTTTGGTCCTAAAGTTTTGTATGTTATATAATTATAGACACACGAGTGTCTAAATATCTCTTACCAAATATTTTTTAATTTATTTTTACCGTGCATGCAAGACTTTTGAGGATACAAAAACTCCCTATAATATTACGTCAATCAAGATATCACTCTTCGGTTTTTTTTCATTACAATTATACATATTTATGTCTTATTCCTGCACTAACATTATTAAGTTACTAATGGTAGTTTTTTCTTTTTTTCAATGAGCAAGATATGGGTAGATATTTATAGTATCCATCTTCATGTTTGCAGTTAAAAAAAATTTATGCACTTCAGTTCGTGCCCGCTTAAATAACAATTTTTGTTAGTGCGTGATGTATTTTTAGGGAGGAGAGAATAAAGAGAAAATAAGAAAATAAAGATTTATATTATTCAATTGTAATACTCTCTTCGTCCTAAATTATAAGTCATTTTAGCAAAAATATTTGTTTCAAATTATAAGTCATTTTAGAATTTCAATATATCATTAATGATTTTTTTCCTAATATACTCTTTATTATTTATTTTTCTTTCTTCTTTCATTCTTTGATTTTCCTTTGCAATGCAATTATTGAATGGCATATTTGTAAAGTCATACAACATTTCACTTTCCCATAAAGTAATAATTAAATTTCTTAATTCTCGTGAAATGACCAAAACGTCATATAATTTAGGACGGAGGGAGTAATACAAATTCTAATATATTTAAGGATGCGAACTATGACTATTTATATACAACCCTAATTGGGTTTGAGTTTATACAACTTGAATTATTTAAATATTAAATCAAATCTAATCTAATATAATATTTTAGCAAATTTAATTTAATATTTCAATATACCCCCATAATCCAAGTTATCGAACATCCTCAAAAATAGTCAATCTCTGAACTATTCCTAATTTCTTTCTCACATTAAGGAATCTGTCAATCTTCAATCCTTTGGTGAAGATGTCGGTCAACTGTGCTTCACATGAGCAATGTCTAACTTCAAATTCACCTCGATTTACCTTTTCCCTTAGGAAGTGAAATCTAGCTTCAATATGCTTACTCCTTCCATTCATAACAGGATTCTTCGCCAGATTTATAGATGACTTGTTGTCAATTTGCAACACTAGAGGTTTCTTCACTTCGACATCCATTTCTTCAAGTACTGATCTAATCCAAATTGCTTGACATGCAACATAGAATCCTGCTATATATTCAGCTTCACAAGATGACAATGTCACCAAAGGGTGCTTCTTCGAACACCACGAGATTGGGACATCGAATACTTGAAAGAAATATTCAGTTGTGCTTCTTCGATCTTCCTTATCTCCATACCAATAGCATCTGAAAAATAATTAATTATTGCTTCTTTATCTTCAGAATTTCGTCGAAATAGTATTCCACAGTTTATCAAACCCTTCAGATATCTCAGGATTCTTCTTGCAGCCTTCATATGTGACACTCTTGGTTCACTCATATATATGCCTACTTATGTTGAATATAATTCCTTGTGTCAGAAAATATTTGATTAGATTTGATTTAGGAGTGTGGAAACAGTTTGTTACACACATATTTGATTTTAGATTTATATAGATTTGATTTAAATCTAAAATAGAATATATTTGATTTGGCTTAGAGAGCAAGCTAACCTAAATCTACAAATAGAGGGAGTAAACCCTATTTTTGTAATCGAATTCATTCACAGTATTTTGCAATTGCAAAGTGAATAATAAAGTTTTCCACAGTTTGTGGGCAGAGAGAAACTCTGTAGAAAATAATTCTTTCTTCTTCTTCTTTCTTTAATTGTTCATTATCATTGTGTGGTGATATCAATCTTGTTGATCAAGATTGGTAGAAATTCATCATAGGTTTTTGGTGGATTTCCAACATCTGGTATCAAGAGCTCCGGTTGATCGATTCAAGGGAAGAATAATCAAGAACGATCAAGAACGACCGTAGAAGAAGAATTCACGATGGTAGTGGGCTATGGGATTGCGAATTTTCCAACAAGTCTTCAGATTCTGAAAGTAGATAACTATGAGAATTAGTGCAAGAAGATGAAGGTTTTATTTCGTTGTCAAGGTCTGTGGGATGTTGTAAAGGATGGAGTAAAAGAGCTTGAAGAAGACGCTTCAGAAGAAGAAAAGCAAGAACACACAAAATCGGAGAAGAAGAGATATAAAGCTCTCTTTATAATTCATCAATGTCTCAGCCCAGACAACTTCGAAAAGGTTAGTGATACAGAATCTGCAAAAGAAGCTTGGGATATTCTTGATAAATCTTTTAGAGGCGCAAAAAAGGTGAAAGAGGTGAGGTTACAAACTCACAAGAGAACGTATGAATTATTTCAGATGGAAGACAACGAAAGAATATATGATTTCTTCACTAGGGTTACAAAGCTAGTGAATCAAATCAAGATATATGGAGAAGCATTAACAATAAGAGTTGTTGTTTCAAAGATTTTGAGATCTTTGGCACCCAAGTTCGACCACGTGGTGGTGGCTATCAAAGAAGGGAAAGATTTGTCGAAATTGACAAAGGAAGAGCTTCAAGGGACGCTTGAATCTCATGAACAAAGGATGAGTGAAAGAGTTGCAGGCAAGACAAAGAGTGATGTAGCTTTGCATGCAAAATCAGCAAAAGCAACCAAAGGCAAAGAAAAGTGGTTCGATAAAGGTAGAGGTGGCTACAACAATTCGACTGGCAGAGGAAACCAGAACGAAGGAAACATTTCGAATCAGAGAAGACCATACCAGGGCAATCAAAGAGGTGGTGCTGCAAATAGAGGAAGAGGTGGTGGTCGAAAACTTGATAAGAGTCACATTCAATGTTACAATTGTCAAAATTATGGTCACTATTCGAGTGATTATCCTGACAAGCGAAAGGCAAAAGAAAGTGATGCAAAGTTCGCTAAGTGTGAAGAAGAAGAGATGACGCTGATGGTCATAACAAGAGATGAAGAAAAATTCAAGGATCAATGGTATTTGGATTCAGGATGCTCATCACATATGTCTGGAAGGAAAGATTGGTTTGTTAATCTAAAGCCCTCAATGAAGAACATGGTAAAATTTGCAAATGACAATACTCTAGTAGTTGAAGGTATTGAATATGTTATGATTATGAGGAAAGATGACAAAAGAGTAGTAATTTCGAATGTGTTATACATTCCAAGCATGAAGAGCAACTTTCTTAGCATAGGGCAGTTGGTCGAAAAGAACTACAAGGTGATTGTCGAAGACAAGATGATGAGAGCCGTCGACACGAATAAAAGGTTAATCTTGAAGGCTCTTATGTCTCAGAATAGAACCTTCAAGATTGAACTCAATGTGATGGAGCACAAGTGCCTTTTGACTGCAGCAAGCAGAGATGAATGGATATGACATTATCGACTAGGCCATCTCAACTTCAGAGACATCACAGATTTAAAGAGGAAGAATATGGTTTCAGGATTACCAGAAATCGACATTCCAAATGAAGTGTGTGAAGAATGTGTGCAAGTGAAGCAACACAAGAATAGCTTCAGCAAGGATGCAGGAAGCAAGTCGAAGGTTGTTCTCGAAATCATATACTCTGATGTATGTGGGCCAATCTAGGTGGATTCACTTGGAGGTAATAAATACTTTGTTACGTTCATAGATGATTTCAGTCAAAAACTGTGGACTTACCTGATCAAGAAGAAAAGTTAAGTGATCGAGGTATTTGCCAAGTTTAAATCTATGGTCAAAAGACAAAGCGGTCAAAAGCTCAAAATTTTGAGAACTTATGGTGGTGGAGAGTATGTGTCGAAAGATTTCGACAACTTATGTTAAAAAGAAGGGATTGTGCATGAGGTGGTGTCACCCTACACTCCACAGCAGAATAAGACTACAGAAAGGAAGAATCGAACCATTATGAATATGATTCGAAGTATGTTGAAAGACAAGAATTTACCTAAAGAGTTTTGGGGTGAAGCTGTGTCGACTGCAACATATATTTTGAACAGATGCCCGACAAAGAAGCTGGAAGAAATTACTCCAGAAGAATGTTGGTCTGGTGTAAAGCCTAGCTTGAGTCATCTGAAGGTATTTGGATCTATTGCACATAGACATGTGTGTCATACCCTAATTTTTTTACCTAAGATACCACATCATATCATTCACATATGCATCATTGCATCACTAACAGTTTTAGAACAGGATAGATCGTGTGTGTGCTCCTGAAGTCAAATTAGGGTTTTATCAAATTTTTCATCTGTTCAAGATGTGATCAATTAGGGTTTGAGTCTCCACTCACCTTAATTAATCTATCTTCATCAATCATCAACATTTTATCTTCAAATTCTTAACCTTTTCTCATGATCTACCTTGAATCGACCAATTAGGGTTTTGATCGAAGACAGTGAATCATTGACTTTCTGCTCAATGAATGACCTATTTGCTTGGAGATTGATCTTAAAATAATCAATGCAACATCTTGACCTAATTGCTTGTTTCAAAATATTCCAAAATCCATGATTGATCATCAGACAAATTCTGAATCATCTGATGAAAATTCAACTATTCAAAAAAAAGTCAAACTTTAACTTTTGATCAACTTTTTCAAATCCAAATTTTTTCAATCATAAAATCATTTCAAATTATCCATCATGATCATAAAAAATCAATAAATGTGAAAAAGTCAACAAAAAGTCAAGATTGAAATTCTTCTACCACTTAGAAAAAATTTCAAGTGTTAAAAACATGGTTTTTCCTCACTTTCATGGCCATTTTTCACCTAGATCCATTTTGATTCAAGAAAAACTCAAAACATGAAAGTTGTAGATATTGTTACAAGCTTTCTAAAATGTCCAAGAACTTGAAAAAACACTTTGTGTATCTAGGATTTTGAAATTAAAACTTAGAGCTCCATAACCATAAATTTCAAGTCATTTTCCAAGTTTTTAAATCATTTTTTGCAAATTTTCTCTTCTAGAAGCCTTGTCACCATTGAGAGATAAGTTATAACTGATAAATATCAGTTGGCAATGATTGAGAGAAGAACTAGATCAAGAGAGAATTTTAACCATGGTTAAAGAAGTTAACCATGTGCATTAAATGTAAAAGATTCCTTCTTACCTCTTAAGCCAACTTGCAAACTCTTTCAATTAAATCCTTGCCTTGTCATTTAGAATTTTTGGCCTATAAATAGAGGTCACTTATTCATTCAAAATCACCCCAAAGCATCATAAACCAATCTTTCCTTCTTTGTTTCTTGTTTTTCAAGTTTCAAGTTTTTTTAGTGGGAGAATTTGCAAATTCCAATTCTTGCAATTTCTGAGCAATCTTAGGCTTCAAATGCTTTCTAAGCATCATTAGAAAGTTGTTAAAATCCTTTAGCCATCCCAAAAAATCTCCAAACTCAGAAATCATATCCAAGCACCATAAACTTGCAAATTGAGTCATAACCACCAAATTTCCATTCCACTCGTGCAAGCTTCAATCTTTCACTTTAAACATCATCCATATACCTCATAGAAGTGATCCAAACTCTGCCATGCCTAAGGCCCAGGGTTTGAATCCCCCTGGAACCTTTTTTCAAAAACTTTTCTCCTTCAGAAGCTTCGTCTTCTGACTCAAACTCTACTTCAGAAGCTTCATCTTCTGACTCTAACCCCTTCAGAAGCTTCATCTTCTGACTCCAAAACTCTGCCTCAGAAGCTTCAACTTCTGACTCTAAAACTCTGCCTCAAAAGCTTCAACTTCTGACTCCCTTCAGAAGCTTCAACTTCTGACCCTCCTTCAGAAGCTTCAACTTCTAAATCCCTTCAGAAGTTTCAACTTCTGACTCCCTTAAGAAGCTTCAACTTCGGACCCTCCTTTAGAAGCTTCAACTTCTGACCCTCCTTTAGAAGCTTCAACTTCTGACTCTTTTCTTCAAAACTTCATTTTTTACTTGTTTTCAAATATTTTTCAAAACTTGTTTTTAAATATATTTAAATCAAGGTGATTAAATGACAAGCCACACATATGGCTCAGTGGTAAAACTTTTCACTTCTAAGCCAAAGATCCTAGGTTCAAACCTCCTTAGGACCAAAACCTTCTTTTTATCACTATTTTTCTTAAGTTTTTTTTAACAAACTTCAACATTTCAAAAACCAATCAAAACTTCACATTTTGAGATGATTTTTTGCACACTTGTCATTTAATATACCTATTTTATGATTATGTCAAAAAAATCCAAAAATACTTTCTTTTTTATTATATTTTAATTAGGTTAAAAATGAGACGTTTTAAGTATTTTTAATACTTTTCAAAAATATTTTCTTGCCGATTTTTAAACCTAATATTTTTCAAAACTTCTTGTGAATATCCTTCATTTTCAAAATCATTTTCAAACCTTTTCAAAAACATTTCAATAAACTTACACACCTTTTTTCCATGATCGATCCGATTTGAAGATAAACCGAACTAGGTTTTTTCCCCGAATCTCTTTCAAATTGATCATGGGCCTCCCTCACGGCGTAAGTCTCAACCCTCCTATGTACATATTTATTTTCTTGTACATATTCTCCCTTTTTATGTACATATTCTATTTCTTGTACATATTCAATCATCTTTGTAAATATTCAAGTATAACAAACTTCGTTCGTTTGTTTTCATCCACTTGTTTATACACTGATTCCATTGGTATTAAGAGGAGCATTATTCCCGGTGAAACTGCTCTTAAATCAATGGGCCTCCCTTAAGGTGTAAGTCTCAACTCCTTTGTATATATTCAAGTTACACTTGCTTTAATTGCTTGTTTAATACACTTGTTTATATATTTCCTTCATAAACTCCTGTGAATACACATCACACACTTGTTCATATAACTGTTCAGTTATAACATAACAACTAGTTTAGCAACTAGGTTTCCTTTAGCCTCCTCTTAGGCTTCGTATAAGATAACTCACCCGTTGAGTTTAGCCTCCTCTTAGACTTCATATAAGACAGCTCACCCGTTGAGTTTAGCCTCCGTTTAGGCTTCGTATAAGACAACTCCCCTGCTGAGTTAGCCTCCTCTTGGGCTTCGTTCAAAAGAACTCCCTCGTTGAGTTTAGCCTTCTCTTGAGCATCAAATAAGAAAGAGACCTGGAAATCTCTTAACAGCCTCCTATTGGGCTTCCTATGCAAAGAATCACCCGCGCTAGGATAGAACCCTAAGAGTATGCTTTCCCGGTGAAATCACTCTTGAATCCTAAGAGGATGGTTTCCCGGTGAAATCACTCTTAAAACCAAAGCCAGTCATACCGTATAGCTTCCTCTCGAGCTTCATACAAGGACCCTCGATGACCCTCAGAATGCCTCGTCTTGGGCTCACAATGCAAGGAACCTCGATGACCCTTAGAATGCCTCCTCTTGGGCTCTCAACACAAGGACCCACGGGCTTCTTAAAAGCATCCCCCTAATGAATAATTAATTTCTCCTAGAGATTTAGACATTTATCATCTCTATGGAAAAAGTATCTCATCTATAACATCACATACAAATCAAACACTTTTTCAAACAAAACATCTTTTAACTGTAAGTGGTAACGCTTGTACACTCAAGCAAAACACCAATTCTTACAATTAAAGATTCAAACATCTTTCTTAACTTGTAAGTGGTAACGCTTGTACACTCAAGCAAAACACCTAATACTTACGATGAAAGATTGAATCAACCAACCCTTCAAAAATGTATGTGATGAAATAGATTAGATACATTTTTCATTAAGATGACATTTTTCTTTGTCTCTTAATAACACCCTTTGCTTCCACTAGCATAAGTGGGAACTACGATTGCTCTGACTTTCTCAACCTCCCTTTTAGAATACGTAGGTACAAGGTCTCATCTTTGGCGAGCATACTTCTTCCTCCCTCAAACCAAATAAACCATAGTTCCCTTAGATCTGAGCTACAAATACTCTGATTACCACTAGGGGATATGTATGCAGAGGATCCCAATGATCTTTGCGAGCATAATAATAACAAAACTTAGGACCCCGCCTAACCTACCTTTCTTAAAACCCAAAGGAGAAACTTTCCCAAGAATAGAATGGCAAATTAAAACACACAAACATATCAAAAATATTCATATATACAAATAAGACTATAGATGACTATATATATAGGGTGCTACAACCTTCCCTTTATATAACAAACCCTCTTACTCAGATCTCTCCCCAATGCGTTGCGTCTAGTTCACGCTAGTCGCATCACATATCTTTATTTATTTAGGGTATTTCAGCTTTCCCCTTTTTCATCTCATTTTCTTGTTTTGGAAACAATAAAGCTTGATGCTCGCGACATCTTTTTAAAAACAAATCAAAAGAGTAAATCGTTTTGAGCCTGAGATTCGAATTTTGATTCGATTCCCTCGTTCGTCACTTTTTACCGCGAACAATGTGCCAGATTAGTTGAGAAGAAAACTTGATGACAAGTCGAGTCAAATGATTCTAGTAGGACATCATTCGACATGAGGTTACAAGTTGTTTGACCTAGTGAACAAGTAGACTATGATCAACAGGGATGTGATCATAGATGAGCTTAAAGAGTGGGATTGGTGACGAAATGTCAAGAAAGATTCAGTTAGAATTTTACTTGAAGAACCAGAAAATCAAGTCGGAAGAGAAGTTCGACAAGAGGAACCAGCAGTTGTGGATCAACCCAGCACAAGCACAAGCAGACCTCAGAGAGCAAGATGCATGCCTGTAAGGTTGCAAGATTGTGTGGTTAGATCAGATGATGTGGTTGATAACGAAGGTGAACTGGTACATTATGTTTTCTATGCAGATGTTGAACCTGTCAATGTAGCTAAAGCATTGAAAGGTTCGAAGTGGGTAAGCGATGAACGAAGAAGTGAAGTCCATCGAAGACAACAACACTTGGTCACTTATCGAATTGCCTCAAGGCAAGAAGGAAATTGATGTCAAGTGGGTATACAAACTGAAGATGAATCCTAAATGGGAAGTAACTCGACACAAAGCAAGGCTAGTAGCGAAAAGATTTCTCCAGAAAGAAGGAAATAACTTCAATGAGGTTTTTGCACCTGTGGCTAGGATCGAAACAATTAGGTTGGTTGTCGGTTTAGAAGAAATAAACAGTTGGCACATATGTCAGATGGACGTAAAGTGTACATTCCTGAATGGACCCTTGGACGAAGAACTTTATGTTAAACAACCAGTTGGGTTTATGAAACATAACAAAGAGAGAAAGGTGTACAGGCTTCATAAAGCCCTGTATGGACTGAAACAAGTTCCAAGAGCTTGGAACAAGAAGATTGGTAGTTTTCCGAGGGAGAAGTAACTTTTGAAGTGCACAACTGAACGTGGAGTATATGTAAGAAGAAGCAAAAGTGAATTGTTTATACTATGTCTCTATGTCGATGATTTGTTAATCACAGGTAGCTGCAAGAAGGAGATCGAAGACTTCAAAGGAGATCTCAATAAGGAATTCGAAATGTATGATCTGTGTGACATTTCATATTTCCTTGGCATCGAATTCTACAAGACTAGTAGAGGTTTGATGATGCATTAAAGAATATATACAGGAGAAATTCTCAAGAGATTTGAAATGGAAGAATGCAATTCGACTTCGACACCTACAAAAACAAGACTGCAACTGTCGAAAGACCCTGAAGAAGATGATGTCGATCCAACCCAATATAGAAGACTTATTGGGTCCATACCTTTGTCACATTACGCCTGACTTAGCATACAGTGTTGGTATGGTAAGTAGATTCATGCAGAAGCCAAATGTATCTCACATAGCAGCAGCAAAGAGAATATTGCTATATTTGAAAGGAACTCTCGACTATGACATTTTGTTTCCTGCAACTGATAAAGGAAAATAATGCAAGTTAGTGGGGTACACAGATTTGAGCTGGTGTAGTGATGTTGAGGATCGAAAATCTATAGTAGGATATGTGTTTATGTTAGGTGGTGCTCCAATTGCTTGGAGTTCGAGAAAGGAACTAGTTGTGGCATTATCATCATGCGAAGCAGAATACATAGCTGCTTCTCTTTGTGCATGTAAAGCAACTTGGATGACGAACTTGGTCGAAGAAATCACAAGTAAAAATCATGGAGCAATTACCATGAAGAACGACAGCATGTTAGCTATCAAACTGGCGAATAACTCGATAGCTCATGGTCGAAGCAAGCACATCAAAATGAGATTCCACTATCTTCGAGAGCAAGTAGCAGATGGGAAGATAAATTTGGAACATTGCAGAACTGAGAATCAGATTGCAGACATTATGACGAAGGGTGTGCAGGTCGAAGTATTTCGAAGACTAAGAGCTACGATGAATGTAGATAGCTTAGACACAATGAATTAGGTGGTGTGTTGAATATAATTCCTTGTGTCAGAAAATATTTGATTATATTTGATTTAGGAGTGTCGAAACAGTTTGTTACACATATATTTGATTTTATATTTAGATAGATTTGATTTAAATCTAAAATAGAATATATTTGATTTGGCTTAGGGAGCAAGCTAACCTAAATCTATAAATAGAGGGAGTAACCCCTATTTTGTAGTCGAATTCATTCGCAGTATTTTGCAGTTGCAAAGTGAATAATAAAGTTTTCCACAGTTTGTGGGCAGAGAGAAAGTCTGTAGAAAATAATTCTTTCTTCTTCTTCTTCTTTCTTTTAATTGCTCATTATCATTGTGTGGTGATATCAATCTTGTTGATCAAGATTATTATAAATTCATCATAGGTTTTGGTAGATTTTCAACATCTTATCCGACAGAATATCAGGTCAGCTGCTGAATAAATACCTCAGAGATCCCACAATTTGCTTGAACAAAGTTACATCAACTTTGTCTTTCTCTCCATTCTTCTCCAACTTCACATTTGGTTTGACAGGTGAGGATGAAAGATTCGAATCATCCATTATAAATCTCTTGAGTATCTCTTTGACATACTTTCTTTGATGTAGCATCATACCTTGCTTCGTTATTTGAAATTCCATGCCTAGGAAAGAAGACAATTTTCTCCGACATTTCAAATTCCTTCGTCATCAGCTCTTTGAACTTCGACAAATTCTTCAAACTATTTCCAGTTACCAGCAAGTCATCGACATATAAGCAGATTATTGTTATATCTTGTGCTACAACCTGAACATAGACACCATACTCTGCTTTGCATTTGACAAATCCTAATTCGATTAAGTGTGAGTCGATCTTCTTGTTCCATGCCCCAGGTGTTTGCTTGAGGCCATAGAGTGCTTTGTGCAACCTATATACTTTAATCGCTTCCTTCTAAGTCACAAATCCAGGAGGTTGTGTGACGTAAATTTTTTCTTCTAAAGGACCATTTAAAAATGTTGATTTCACATCTAGATTAAATGTCGACCAGCCTTGGTTACATGCCAATTCTACCACTAGTCGAACAGTCTCCAATCTTGCTACTAGAGCAAATACTTCAGAGTAGTCAAGTCCTTCTCTTTGAAGAAAACCTCGAGCTACTAATCTTGCTTTATGTCTTGTTATCGACCCATATGCATTGTGTTTCAACTTGATTACCCACTTTACCTTGATAGCTTTTGTATGTTCTGGCAATTCGACTAACTCCCATGTGTTGTTTCTTTCGCTTTCCTGTAACTTTCGACCATAGCTAACTTCCACTTGTTAATCTTCAAAGCTTAGCTATAGTTGATTGGTTCAGCACTTGCAAGTAAAGCAAAATGAACTAATTCTCCATATGGTGTTACTTCATCATCACCAGTCACTTCATAATCCCAAAGTCTTGTTGGAAGAACTCTATTTCGTTGAGGTCTATGACTTGTGCTAGCCACACCTTCTTCGACTTCGACATTGACAGGAATGCCAGCAATTTCTTCGTCTTCGACTGGAATATTAGCAATTTCTTCGACTTCGACTTCATCAATTTCTTCATCGAAACCATAGCTCATCAATGGCTTGTTAATTGCATCATTAGAATTCCAATCCCAGGCAGAATTTTCATAAATCGCAATATCTCTACTCAACACAATTTTCTCATTAATTGGATTGTATAGTTTGTATGCACCACTTTTATGATATCCAACCAGAATCATAGGTTCACTTTTGTCATCAAGCTTCCTTCTTCTCGAATCAGGAGTATGCTTGTAACATATAGAGCCAAACACCTTCAAATGACTTACTAATGGTCATTTGTCACTCCACACTTCTTCAGGAACCTTGTTCTTCAAAATCTTAGTAAGACACCTGTTCAAAATATAAACTGCAGTCGAAACAGCTTTTCCCTGTAAAGACTTTGGCAAATTATTTTGCTTTAGCATGCATTTTGCCATATCTAATATAGTTTTGTTTCTTCTTTCAGCAATTCCATTATGTTGAGGCGTATAAGGAGAAGTTACCTCATGATCAACACCATGTTTTACACATAATTTCTCAAACATCTTCGAAGTGTATTCGCCACCTCTATCTTTTCGCAGAACTTTGATCCTTTTCTCACTCTGGTTTTTGACAAGTATCTTGATTCTCTTAAAGATTTCGAATACTTCGTCCTTTCTCTAGATCACATAGATCCACAACTTTCGACTGAACTCATCAACGAACGAAATAAAATATCTGTTTCCACCAATTGTATGTTCTTCGAATGGACCACATACATCTAAATGTACCACTTCGAGAATGCAGGATAATCTCATTGACATAGTTGAAATGAAAGAATTTCTAGATTGCTTTCCAACTAAACAACCTTCACAAAAATTTTCAGGCATCTCAAGACTTGGAATTCCAGTAACTATATCTTGAGTAATCAGTTAATTGAGTGATCAAAGGTTTTAGGTGGACAAGTGGTGTGTCTCTCACAAGGGTGGTAATTCCTCAACTTTATATCAATGCTCCTACTATTAACTCCCTCTAATATGGTATCAGAGCCTTTGGTTCGAGAAAGGGATCGACTTAGTATCGACCGTTGCAAGGTATCAACGGCTATCGACTGTTGCAAGGTGTCAACGGCGGTAAAAGTGGGGGAGTATTGTGGACTCACACTTGAGGGGGAGTGTTGGAATAATATAACAAGTGTGAGTAAGTGAGGAAATAGTCCCACATTGGATAGGAATGTGGAGACTTAAACATATATAAGCGGGACAACTCACTCACCTATCACCTTAAGGTTTTAGGTGGACAAGTGGTGTGTCTCTCACAAGGGTGTTTGTTCCTCCACTTCATATCAATGTTTCTACTATTAACTCGCTCTAATAACTTTAACGTCTGTACTCATGCCTTATAGACATGTAAGTACCTATATCCATACGCGTTACCCGCATTTCTAATAAAAATTAAATATATCAACTATAAAATATCATATTATTATAAATTTTTAAGAAAGTTTAAATATTTTCAAATAATTATTACTGAATTATGAAATAAACAAACACTTATGTTAAGTATGTAATAGATTAATATTGATGTATTTTTTCTGTTAAAAAAAATATTGATGTATTTTTGAAAATTGATATACATTTATTTTAATATAATAGTATAAATTAAAATATATAAATATATATTATATAGGTATGTGTGGGGTGTGTATTAAAGTACCCATAACCACTAATTTAAATACATATTTATGAACAAATATGTAATCAATGCATTCTCAATTTTTTATTTCAACCTTAATCTTCTTTACTATAATCAGAATTTGGGGTATAAGATTTTTTTTAATGGAAAATTATTAAAATCTAATAATTATTATTTGTTGGAAATCAATTAAAAATGAATTTTTAGAAAACTGATGGTAGGTTAAATCATTTGTCTACAATGGGAATTAATTGTGGGTTAATTAGATTATCAAACAAGTTTGTCATACATAGTTTTAGAATAATTTATTAATGGATAAAAAGATAGTACTTAAATATTAATTTATAAAATTATTTTTAAAAACTAAAAAAATAAAACACAATCAAACAACTCCATTTTCTAATATAGTATAAATTTTTTCTTTTTCACTTTGATTTTTTTGAGATAAAAAGAGATTTTGTATTATTATGTATTAATAATAATTAATGATGTGATAAAAATAAAAATAATGTATTAAATTTATTAAAGAGTGTGTTTTTTACTTCTTTTTTATCTGCCGACAACTTCATAAAAAATCAATCTTTTATTCTTTATTTTTCTGTTGACTAAGACAAAGAAAGAAAATCAATTAAAACAAAAAAGAAAATTGACACGTTAATTCTTTTAAAGTAAACTTTTCAATTAATGAAATTCTATTTTTTTAATTTTGTTTTGATCTCGGAAAATCTTTTTATCGGATTATTTTGTTCCTATAAAAATTGATTCAATTTATAAAATATGTTTTTGTTTTATAGATTTTAAAAACATATTATATACTTGATATAAAATCATATATGATATTATAATTTGATGAAAAAAAAACAAGAAAATTGATTTAACATGTTTTAATAAAATTTAAGGTAATTTATTTTTATTTCAAATCTAATAAATAACAAGAAATATTTTATCTTTAATTTTTAAATTTAAATATATTATTAATTAGAATATTAACATTACTTTCATATTTGTAAAATATACACTTTCAAATATACATTTTATAACAATGATTAAATAATCCTTAAAAACATGTCAATCACATTATATTTGTTATTACTAATTATTTTTACTACTTTGATACAAAATTATATATTAAAATTATAATTCTAATTTAAATTATAATTGAAAACTTCTATTAAATTGAAATTTTAGTACAAATAAATGGTTTATAAATAAAAAAATTATTATTAAACACATCAAATATTTTTATAATGTTTCTATACAACACATACAAAATAATTAAATAAATAAGAAACATGTTTTTAATCTCACAACCTTTGCACAACAATAAAATCAAATCAATTAGGGTATTATATTTTTATAATGAAAAGTTATTAAAAATTAATTATTATTATTTATTATAAATTAATTAAAAAAGTATTTTGAAAACGTAAATCTTTTACCACTTCTATTGAAAACCCATAAACTCCTATACCTCTTAATGTGGAGTTCTTATGGTTAGACTACTAAAAAGAATATGCATTTTATTAGTACAAGTAGTATCAATTAATTCTTATAAGTCTCGTTCAACCATGCAGTCTCATACCTACATAGTCTTAAGATCTCTCTCGTTCTGATGTGGCGACCACTCTTAGTCCTCTCTAACCTCGAGTGTTACATGCGGTGTAACCACCTCCGACTTCTTTGGTCTCGGGTGTTACATCTATAATAATTAATCAAATCTATTTAATATGATTTCTTTTTTAAAAAATTAAATAAATAAATATTATATATTTAATAAAAAATAAAATATGATATTATGAGATGAAACAAAAAATAAAAAATATTTTTTTTTATGATAACATGTTAACATTTATACTAAAATATGATACAAATATTTATTTTTATAAAAAAATATGAGACAATTATGATGGATTAATACAAAAATTTCATGAAAATACAAATTAGTTAATTTTTTTATATTTTATATACATTTCTAACCATCACTATATCCTATTTATTTACTATTGATAACAACATTGTGTGACCTGTGCGAACGCACGTGTAAATAATTATTTAATTATTTCCTTTACTTTTCTATTAAAATATACTTTTCTGATAGATAACACTATTTAATTTGTATATCATCTTTTATATATTTCTTAATCATATTCATTTCTTAACAATCTTTATACTAAATTTATTTACTATTTATAACGATATTGTGCGATCTTATAGAAATACACTAGTAGATAATTGATTATATAATATTTATTTAATAAAAGTTAATACGCTTATATTAATAATGGGACTAAATCCTCTTCCCTGTGATTTTCACTTAAGGTTGTCCAGTGTTAATCTCAACTATCAATTTTTTCACTTAAGGTTGTCCTGTGTTAATCTCAACTACCAATTTTCAATGACAATTTAATTAAAAAAAAAGCTAATATGTACCTCAAAAACACAAATTAATAAATTATTTATAAAAATATCTTTTTAAATTACGTAAATTCAATATTTTAAAATTGTAAATATAATTTATTTTATTTTATTACATTTAAATTTTTCTAATTATATTATTTTTATATACTATCATTATTGGATGGTATAGATTTCACAGGAAAGTAATGTCACTCCAAGACAATCCCCTCCCATTAATAATTGACTTACTAGTAAGATGATTTTAGTATTTTGCATTGTCTTCATAATTAACGCGTTTCTCTTTGTCTTAGCAGCTTTTATACGTTCGGTTATCTAGCAGTCAACAATCAAGCTTCTAACAAGATTCGCACTAAGAAGTTTCCCAATAATTAGTTGGTTTAATTGGTACTATTCAACTATAAGTTAAAAAAAAAAAAAAGAGACAAATTTTATGTTTATTAAGAAAAATAATTAATTACATTTATTTTATTTTTTTGATTTTATGTATGAGTGATAATATAATTATTACTATGTTATTAATTAAATTGTCATTCACTAATAATATTAAATAATTAATATAAAAATAATTTTAAAATATAAATATTAAATGCACTTAGATTTATTGATATTTATTTATATAAAATTTCAAAAAGTTTACAATATTTTTACTTATAAATAAAGCCAAGAGAAAATATTAATTACATGGAAATAGCTTTGACAATAACGACCACATAATCCGTCTAGATTTATGTACTAGAATGTGTTATGATATTGGTTAACGATTTTAACTTGTTTAAAAGAGTTTTTGTTTTTAATTTTTAAAAATGATTTTATAAATTAATTTTTTTTTTAAAAAGAAAAAATTATAGGTGATAATTTTATCTTACAAATTATTTTAAATATTATAAATGTGTCATTAATAAAAATACATATCACTTTTTTTGGCGTTTAATTTCCAAAATTAAAAATCAAAAATCAAAAATTCTAAAACTCTCAAATAGTAAACAAAATTTATTATTTTCAAATTAATGTCTTTTAAAGCGTCATGTTATTATTATTAGGGTTTTACTAAGTTGTACGCTAAATACACAAGTCAAAAATATTACAATTATAAAATTTGTATTGAATAGGATAATATTTAAAATTTTAAAAAATTAAATACATATATTCTAAAAGAATTTTCATTAATTTGTGATCTTGAGACACGTGTTTGTATTAGTTTTATTATTGTTTATGAAATACGAGAAATTTTTATTTTTGAAATTTATTAAATAATTAACGTATTCGAATCTAATATAAATTAGAGATAGCTGAATTATGGAAGTGTGGGAGGGTAATAAGTTTGTTATTTTGAGATTCCCTCAATTTTTTCGGATCAAGCCAACTCATCCAAAATGTTTATGTGACACTGAATTTTTTTATTTTCCCATTTGATTTATATACCATGTGCGTAATGATCTATAGAAATGACAATTATACTCACGTCATCTTTTGACGTGAGAAGATGAAGTGGTTGGTTGTCCGTGGTGGCAGCCACCATCTCCTCCGGTGGAACCTAGCCGAAAAAACCCTAAAACAAAAAACGCTCAACAAAAATCTCCTAACTTTAACCATTGATCATAGGTCCAAGCTAAGATTAACCAAAAATCTCACCGAGCATTCTAGATCGGGTTTTGAAACCCCAAAACCCTAACTCAAACGATATCAAAATAAACAACAACAGCTCTCAAATTATATCACTCTTTCTTCCATTGATTCATACTCGCAACAAACCCTTATCACTTTTTCTTCAACCATCTAAATCTCGTGCAATCCATTTCTCACTATGTTCTGATTATTAACCCTTAAATATTTAAAATTTTCAATTGGTAATAATCTCAGAAGTATTTCCTTTTGGAATCTGGTAATTGATAGGATTTTCAAAAAGACTTTATGATTTGAGAATCATTAAGTTTTCTATGGGGAGACAATCTTGTTATTCTTAAATATGCCATGCATGCTCTTCTAATTTATTTCCTTTCTTTTCTCATATGGTGAAAAGTTAATTTAAGTGGTTTACGCGTGTAAGAAAAAGAATTGCATATTATATGATACGGAGAGTACATCATATGGAGATAATCTTACTTACTCGAATAATACTTTTTTAATGTTTAAATTAAAGCTAATAATACACTTAATTGATAAAAAATTAAAATCTATAATTGTTTGACAAAAAAAAATATTTTTTTTTATGGTTTGTAAATATCAATCATGCACAACACATAATATTATATAATAAAGTTTAATTTTATTAATTCATATAACTTGAAAATTTCAATACAACATAATTAAACACTAAGAAGCCAACCAGTAGCTTTTATGGAAAGGAAACTAATAACAACAACAACATAATAATAATAATAAGAAACTTACTATTACGGCACAACACGATGTAAAATTACTACATAATTGGATAATAAGCATACATAGCAATGCCACATTGCCCTCCAGTACTTTCACTTCCTCTAAGTAGCCTCATATAGCCATTCTCACCCCAATTTTCACCCCAAGAATTCTTCACCAACCAATACTTCATCCCTTCTTCACTTACCCCATAACCAATTATAGTAACTGCATGATTCGAAGTGGTTCCACACGATCCTGAATAAACCCCTTGCGCGTACTTTCTAAATTCGTCATCTACAGCGATTCCAGCTGATACAGGTTGTTGTGTCACAGCTTGTAGTAACTGTTGTTCATCATTGGAAGTTACACGTGCATAATTACTTATTTGAGCTCCAGCTTGTATCTGACCATTTAGTTGACAAGTTTGATCAACTCCTTGATAAGGATAATCATTTTCTCTAAGAATACCTTTATCGTTTATTATAGATTCGAAGGCAGTATTAATATAACCCTCGTTACACCCATGGCTCTGTTGATCACAATCTACCAATTGTTGCTCTGACAATGAGATCAAATTACCAGTTTTTATTTGAACAATACCTTCTACAGCTGCCACAGCCGTAAAAGCCCAACAACAACCTACAACAGAATAACTAATTTAATTAATATAATAATAATAATAATAATAATAATAATAATAATAATAATAATAATAATAATAATAATAATAATAATAATAATAATTATTATTAAATATTGGTCTCTCGGTCAAAGTTGGTTGGAGCATCATCATTTAAGCTGAAGGTTTTTGAAGCTAATCCCGATTGATTCGAAATTTTAAATCCAGTGTGTGAAGCAAAAAATTCTTCGCTAGTTAAATCAGAATATGGATTTAAGCCAAGTTTGTAACTCTTTTTACCAGCTTTGTTATGTTTCTCTATGTATTCTAAATTATTCTTAAATATTTGAAAACGTTTCTTCATTTCAGAATTGTTTGTGTATGTGCGTTCATGTTTCATCATCCATTGTTGATGTTTTTCAACCATAGATAATGATTCTAGTAACTTTTGAGACATGGTTGGGTATGCACATGCCCAAAAGATTACTATACAAACAGAAATAAGGTTTTTCATGTTTTTGGGTAGTAAATAGAAGGGAATGTTTTTTGGTAGCTAGATAGTAAATAGAAGAGAATGTTTTGTTGTGAACAAGTTAGCATTAAATACGGCTATTTATAGAATTTAACATTGCTAAAGGGAAATTACGTGAGTAACGGTCCAACAGGTTGGTGACTTTAAGGTTGACTTGTAAACTTAAACATCACTTTCACTTAGAATGTTCAATTACTATAAAAAATCTAAATAAATGGAGTATACTTTTCCCCGTAAACAAAATACAATAAAATTACATAAATTTACTTTATATGTTTCACAATATTACACATCATTCTTTTTTCCTTTTGGCCTTATTGTATTTTGGAATTTCATATTTTCACATATATACTTATAGAATTGGCTTTTTTTTAACATCTATATTTTTAAAACGCGGCCATGTAGAATAATTTTAATTAATTAATTATGTATCATTGGTTAAATACAAAATTAATAAATTTTAAAGTTAAAATTGAAGTTTTTAAGAGTTTCCTTATAATTGTTATATCATCATATTTGAGTCATGAAATATGAAAGAGAACAATTGTTATATTTTTAAATAGAAAAATTAATTCTATGAGCTAAATATATAGGGTCTGTTTATTTAGACTATTTTAAAAATGACTTTTATAGTATTTGTTTCGATCATATTATTTATATTTTATACTTATATATATTATATAATTTATAGATTTATATAATTTTACATTAAAAAAATTATTAATGTATTAGAAAATGAAGAGTCATTAATTGATATTTTATTTTTATACTTTATTGTATAATGTATTATTTCACTATCTTTTTATTTCACTCTAGAAAAGTGCATCCCATATATAGATTGTATACACCATCTTCTGTTTTTATTTTATCTTTGTCTCCTCCATTCTTCATCTCTTATATTCTCATCATCATCACAACAATCGTTCTTCTTTTTTCATTGCTCTTATGATAATTACTTTTCAAACTCACTTTACTTTCATTAGCAACATGTTTTACATTTAATTATTAATTAGTAGTATATATTTATCACACTTACACATAATCAATCATTTGCGCTACACGACAACAGTACTGTGGTAGTAAATTAGTGTTAGCATGGTAACAACAAGTTCAATTAATATTTTTTTACAGAAAAAATATTAGCAACAACAAGTATATTTTTTTTTGTGATTGATGCAAGATGTATTTTTTTATAAAAAGATGTGAAATATATGTGTTTTTCAAAAATAGGAAAAAATAACAAAACAATAGTGTCATAGTTTTGATTGAAAAGTATAAAAAATTTCTTAAGTTCCATCTCCGTGAATCTCATAGAGATCTGTGGGGATGAGAATGAGGGAAAATATTTTTCAAGTGGTGGAGATTAGATACAGGAATGAGAAATAAATTTGAGGGCGAAGTGGAGAGCACAGAAGCAACCTCCAAACATTGTCTGCCCCTTGACGTATCTAATTGATCTTCAATAATATATATTTATGTTATTGGATGTCAAAATTGATGTTTCAATTTATAAAAAACAAATATAAAAAGACTTCTAATACTTTGAAAAACGATTTTGAAAAATCTATTTTGAAAAATAATTAAAAACTAAAACAAACATGACCATAAATATAGAATCAAAAACAATAAAGAATTTTTTCTCTTCAAATTTTGTAAATTAATTCTTATATTTTTCGAGTTAAGACTTGCAAATTTTTAAAATATTTTAAATTAGTCAATGTAAAATTTTAAAAAAACAAAATTGATCCTTCTAAATTTTTTAATTTATATTTGAAAATTTATCATCAATTTTTTAATATTTCTAGTTTATAACTTTTAAAATTTCCTGTGTATCTATTTTTATTATTTATTTATATTTAATTTTGTCTTTTATCTATTACACCGTTCAAACATTCAATTTAAAAATAAAGAAAATTACTTATTTTGTCTTGAACTTTTAAATATATATATCATCGAAACACATTTTTAACGTCTAACACTTTTTATAAACTGAGTAAATCATTAACTATGACTTTTACCTTTCAATCTTCTGAGACTTGTTGGTTAAGCCCTTTAAATCAAATAATTAGAGTTGGTTTTGTGAGACCGACCAGTTTAAAGAGATATATGTAATGGGTCAATTTCAATATGTTTTGAAAATATATAATCTCTTAATATTAATACTTAAAACATTTCTTCTTCATATGTTATAGGTGATTTTCGTTGATTGCGATGTCTCACTGGTGAATTCTGTTGTAAAGATATTATCTACATCATATATTTTATTATGCATGTATCATACGATAGAAAACTGTGAGCAGTAAAATTAAGGAAATGTTGGAAAACAAATAAATAAATGATGAATACTGGAAAATGGTCAAACCTACATAAATATTGGAATCCATAATAGTTGCTGGCAAAATAATATTCTACCCATGAGACATATGTTGATTATGTCACGCAGTTGAGAAGAGTGTCCGCAAACGTTAAGAAAACAAGAATAGTTTCAACACTTAAACAATTAAACAATATTGACAACAATACATGTATACAACACTTGAAAACATGAAAAACACATATAAACAAGTGTGAACAACAAACACAAATATACAAATATGTAAATATATATAGACAAGTACAAATAGAGTATATACGATATATACACATCTCAAAACCATAGAAATTATTGTAATGCAATTCAATATAAAAATATTAATCTCTGAAACCAGCGACATTCTGTTGTTGCGGTGTAATTCAATATCCTTAATTCCTGACAACACTGCCATTTTGTTGTTGCGGTAAAGCAGCAAACAAAAATAAATTATTTTTAGTTTTATTTTATCGTCTCCACAAGAATTAGGGCGAGGGAAATAATGTCGTTCAACAGTCTCCACATTTCTGAGCTTGGTTTTGAATGGTATAAGGTATGAGGTGTGCAAAGTAAAATTATTAACAGAAAGTAAATACATTTTTTGGATATGAGAGAACTCTTGGGATTGAATTTCATCTACCCGTCAAATACTTAAATTTATTACTCAATTGCACTCAACCAAGAATACTCTTCAAAATCATCATGTATCTCTCACATCAGTGTCCATTTCCGAAGCACCTACAAGATGTACCACAACAAAGATTGTGTCTAATGCAAAGTTGTGTGAACAACCCCGTATTACTCTCGTCGGTGATGTCTTGCGCAACTCAGGCAACACAGGGGCATTAAGCTTCAATACCCATAGTGAATATTAGCTCTAAATAGAATCTAGAAGATGGTATGTATCTATCCTCAATCAAGATTTGTGAGGTATATGTCTATAACAACACAATTGTAGGCTTTTTTTTCATGCTTGGTATCTTGATGATGGGACTATCATAGGAGATTTATAGGAGGTGGCTAAAGCCCTTAATATCATTCGGGAGACAGGTCCAGGATTAGGTATTGAATTGAATATTCGTAAGACTGGGATATTTTTTCCTTCATGTGATAGCAGTAAACTTCATGAGGATCTCTTCCCGTCATAAATTAGGAGGTCGGTGTTAGGCATGAAGTTTCTTGGAGGGGTTTTTAGTCGGGATGACAGTTTCATTATGGAGTTGTCCAAGAAGAAAGCTTTTAAGGCTATTGATTTAATGGACCTTCTATCACAACTATGGAATCCTTAAAGTGAGCTTCTTCTACTTCGATCCTGCATTGGTATTGCAAAATTAATTTTTGGTCTAAGAACATGTCAACCTACTCATATGGAGGGAGCAACTGTTTGGTATGATAAAGATTTGCAGAAGGAGGTTTAAGAAATTGTGGTTGGTGGAGCTCATTTCTTCGGAGACCTTCAATGGAGGGTGACTTCATTACCCATTAGAGTTGGGGTTTGGGTTTTTACTCGGCTATAGAGGCTTCCGTGTACGCCTTTCTGGCTTCTAGGGCCCAATCTTGGGTGTTGCAGGATCATATATTGAGACAAATTGGTGTGTATGGTATGAGCTCAGATTTCGACAGAGCTTTAGATGATCTTAGTGTTGTGATTCCAGATCTTGACCTTAGCAATTTTATTAGTAAGGACAACGTCCCTCCAAACCCAGATTTGCAACGCCTCTTGTCAGCTGGTTACATGCAACCCGCCGTAGAGGAGTTTTCTTCTGATGTTCCCACCATTGGCCACTCTCTGGCTCAATCGGACTTAGTCCACATTGGTCTTTATGAAGATTCATTGGAGGATCTTGGTAGAAAGAGAAACCAGACAAAGCGTGGTAGTACTGAGCGCTTTGAAGAACAATAGATTGAAAGGATAACACGAGGTGTAACTAAGTTAAAGAAAAGAAGTGAAATTTTAGAGGAGAATAGTGAAGTTTTAGCGAAGAGTGATGTTAACACGCCAAGTACAAAGAATAAGACTCCTTACCCACGTGACATACTTTATTTTGATAAAGTTACACGGTTCCCTACCTTGCCTGTGTTGGAAACAATTGTTTCCCACTTGCCCTTCCTTATGTTCCCCATGCGTTCCCACGTGTCCCACTTCCTAAGGCTAGCAATCACCTTTATTCACCAACCCTAAGTGTAACGGCTCTCTACCTCCAAATGCTTCAAAGTCGGATCTCATTCCAAAGCCCAAACAATCCAATTCATATGGCCCAATTCAACAAGACCAACCCATGAACCTTGAGGACAAGGTTCTTTCTGGACCCCATAGTATTGTTAAGAAGATATTCAAGTCCAAGAGAGAGAAGAAACCATCAGTATTACTCAAAGGTTTTATTTTAAATTAAGGGAGTGCATTTATGAATTCTTGTATTTTATTTTATATAAGTGGATTTTCGCTTGTATGGGCATTTCACCCAGTTGGTTCTATAAACCCTAACACTATATATTATGCTGTTTTAGAGTAATCGGATTATGAATCAAAAAGTTGTTTTTATCTCACTTTAGCCTAGCTTAATCTATCATACACTTCCTATTTTCCTATTTCTAAACACGTCTTAGCCGGCTTGCATTGTTCAACTAATTAACGTGTTTCTCTATTTTCTTATCTTGACTCAACGTGTTTCTCTCTTTGTCTTGGCTTACTTGTTGGGTTATCCAACAGTCAAGCAGTATGACTCAAAAGAAATGTTTCCCAACAATTTATGGGTTTAATTGCTATTAATTACCTACAAATAGTTTTCACGATGACAACATGGAAATAGAAGAAAATGTGTTTGATTTGTGTGTTACAATGAGTGTTTTTTCAAAGGGAAAAATTATAACATTTCATTACAACACTACCATATTTCTATCTAAATTTGAAAACTAACTAAAATAGAGTTGTTAAAATACTTAGTATAAAATAAGTCTCTACAATGAATAATAATATCATCAAATTTCGTGGAATTCTTTTTAGAGAAATGAAAACTATTCACAACTATTTTAACATCTAATTCAAATCACACAAATTTCATATTAAAGCCAAGAAAATAATTGAGAGCCTAAAGTAAATAAAGGAATTCTTTTTAGTGATAATTATTGTTGATTCTCTATTTTTATGATTGACTTTTTGTGTGGTAAAACTAATACAGCAGCAATAGCTTAAATAGGATTTATAACTTGTAAGGAGAAAGTAGGTTGAAGTTCTATTTAATGAAGAAACATGTTGTGTTGAAATGTTTCAACATCTGGAACAACATGTCAAAGAGGATGTCGTGACATCAGACATCAGACATCACACTATTAAACTATCAAAGTTTGTTACAAATCTGTTTTAAACTGTGCAAAATATTCTGGGAATATTATGCATCATATGTGGCGTGTTTGTGAAGGCATATGTGAAGGTCCAAGAGCTAAGGAGAAAGATCAGCAAGGACCTTGATTGTAGCAGAAGTTATCTGCTTGTTTATCTCTGCAGAAAGTTTGTCACTGCAGAAGTTTGTTACAGCTTATGTTGTTATTTTGAAGGCCCAAATCCAGTTGAATAATAGGTTATAAATAGAAGCTTTGTAACCTAAGTTTTGGTACCAGCCGAATTTAGTAATGATGTAGTTTTTAGGGTTGAGTCTGTAACAACTCTCTAGGAGGATTGATTTGTAGGTGAACCACCCGGATTGTGGGATGGTCACTGATTTGTACCTCGAAGCCTGTAGGCAAGAGGATTATTTTACTCACTCAGAAGCTGTGATGAAATAAGTGTAGTTGTGTTCTTGGAAGAAGCTGTGAAGCAATTCCAAGTTTTGTTTGTGTCACATGTGTGATTGTTTTATATTGTGTTTGAAGTGTGGTATCTTCAAACTGTTTTAGTTGTGTTTGGAGTGAGGTATCTCCAAGCTGATTGTGTTAGGAGCCAAGCAGTTGATGTAGTTACTGGTGTGATAGTGACTGATAGACATCACTGAGGTGATTGGAAGTAAGCAGAGGTTCTCATATCTAAGTGTGGAGTCTTAGGTAGAAGGGTCATTGGGTAGTCTGATTAAGTGAGGAGTGTAAACATGGAGGTTTCCCTCTGAATTAATACTGCTAATAGTGAACTTCATTCTTGGCTTGGTATGCCCCAAAATGTAGGTTGGTTAGAACCGAAGTGGATTAAAAACTCCTTTTGTTCTTTTGTTTCCTGCATTGTTAATTGTATATTCTGCCTTGTCTGTTTTATAATGTCAGATCAGATGTCATGACATCCTGAGTCTGCTGTCACCATAATTTCAATCATGTTTTGAAAAAAAATACACAAATAACTATGTTTCAGAAAAAAATTACGCAAATAACCATGTTTCAGTCTGCATATAAGAAGAGGCGTCATTCCAGATGATGCATACACTCAATTTTTAATGAAGGCGCCAAGTGAGATGGGGTATAGGTTCAACCAGTTTGCCTTAAGCCATCTCAGAGGGCGCCTAAGTGCTTTTGGAGGGCGAAAATAAATTATTTTTTTTAAATAAAAGAAAAGTGTGAAACGATTATGAGTAAGTTCGATTTTCATTAATAATTAAAGGATTACATAATGGGAAAAACAATTACATATTATCTAGTAAGACTCCAGGTTCCTCAGTCGCGTCCCCATCTAGTTCGTGGTGGGTTCGACAAATTTCCTGTTGTGGCTGGGTTGAGGGCCCATGAAACAATCGGCTGAACATCATCCGATAACTATATCAATGAAGTCGCCATCGAACGTTTTTTATCTCGTAAAAGGAGAAAGGCAAACGCATCACGAAAACCTAAAAGGGATAAGGCACGGTCTTGCGAGAGATAGGTAAGGGAATCTATTACGCGAAGGGAAGGTATTAGCACCCTACACGCCCGTAGTACTCTACGGTATCCACTTCTACTTTCAATCTAATGGGTGTGTTATGTCTATGCTGCTAAATTGCTAATCATGCATGCAAAAGAAAAGAGAAAATAAGAAACCACGGGGAAAAGAAGGAAGTATTTACAAAGTTTGCTCGATCGAGCCCCGTGACAAGATGCCTACGTATTCCCGCGTACAATGGGAAAGTCAGAGCGTCGTAGTTCAGCTCACTTGTTTTGGTGTGTTTTGTGTTTTTTACTTGTGAAAAGGTTTTAAACACAAAAGAAAGAGAGCGCGCAAAGGCGAAAAAAGTTTGTGTTGGTTGGTTGTTTTTACCTTGAGAAAGGAGTTTAAACCATTATTAAGTGTTTTGAGTTCGAAAGGAAAAGCAAGTTTTAGTTTTATTCACAATGCAACATGTAAAAGAAACTAGAAAAAACCAAGGGTAGACCTATGGTTAAAGATGAGGGAATCTCCACCTATGTTAACATGCAAAGGATGTGAATCCTAAAGTCTAAGCCAGAGAACCAAACCTAACCAAGGGAACCTGTAGGAAACAAACAAGCAAATATGCACAGATCACAAGTAGAATTGCCCTAAACGGGTCTTTAAATAAACCGAGGGTTCCCGAACATGCTCCACGAAGCCCCTTCATGCATCTCTATTCCTACTTCTCATGGCAAAAGAAAAAAGCCCTACTTCTCATGATATCTAGGAAAGTCAGTAAGAGAATGCGTAAATGGTGTAGAAATAAATACCCGATGATATTAAATCCAAGAACAACAAGCTATAGAAATACTCCGAAAACTTCAAGCAGCCATGCAATAAGAGTAAACCGTGAGAACAACTCGAGGCATCGAGCAAAGAGGGTGTGCGCCATGCATGTGAAGCAACAATGTCGCAAGGAGGAGTTAGACCCAAAAAGCAAACAAAAGGATGTACACGTGGTGTACAAACACAAAGCACAAGAAGGAGTTAGACCCAAAAACAAGTATAGAAATGCACACGGGTGTACAAATGCAAAACACCGCAAGAAGGAGTTAGACCCAAAAGCAAACAAAAGGATGTACACGTGGTGTACAAACACAAAGCACCGCAAGAAGGAGTTAGACCCAAAAACAAGTATAGAAATGCACACGGTGTACAAATGCAAAACACAAGAAGGAGTTAGACCCAAAAAACAGACAAACGGATGTATACGTGGGTATACAAACGCGTTGCAAACTGCGGAAAGGAAGTTGGACCCAAGAGGCAAGTACAAGGACGTATACGTGGGTATACGAACATGAGAAACCTGCAAAAAGGGAGTTAGACCCAAAACGCAAGCAAAGGAAAAGTGTGTGAATATGGACAAAACGAGCCGCATATGTATGCGTCGTGCGTCCCTGCATGAAATGGAGTGCAAACAGTAGCCAAGCATGACTAAGGTGACTACCGTTCACCATCAGAATCGAAAAAAAATCAGAATATATTCTAATATTAAAATATATTTTAAAAAAAAGTCAAAAATATTCTAATATCCTAAAATGTCAGAATATGTTTTTATGGATTTTTTTACATGCCAAAACAATCTAAAACGAAAGCTAAATTGAACATGTGTTAGTATATGAAATGTACAACGCAGGGGGGTGTAAAACTGAATTTCAGTATAAACTAAATCAAGTGTTTGGTGCGCTGGGCCCAGGAAAATGGGGGTATGCAGTAGCAAATACTAAGTCCAGAACCTATCTAAGCCCAATTTAGTCCAGTTTTTGTCCAAACAAACAACACAAAAAAAATCTTATTTTTTATATTCAGATTTATTTATTTTTTTATTGTTCAGATTTTATTATATGTTACACTGTCACGTTTATTCATGTGTTACAAAACTTATATCAATTGGACACATTAACTTAAGTTATATTCAGATTTTTATTTTTAAAACAAAAATGATAGACACGTGGCGCAATCTAAGCGGTGGATATGGAAAACTCATGAGCTAATCTCATAGTGCCACGCGTACAGTTCACAGGAGCTTGCCGGAAACGGACAATCTCCGGTCACCTCCTCAGGCGAGCTCGGCGGCCGGAGCTGGTGAGAAACGTCAGAAAATCCTAAGATCTAGCTGATTCGAATCGGAATTTCGAGAGGGTTACGAATCCAGCCTTAACTTCTTCGAAATCTTGTTCTAAATCGGATAAAAATGCGAACAGAAAAATTGGATTCTAAATCAAAAATTGCGTGAATCTTCGAATAAAGCCATTACTACAAGTTCAGAGAGGTATCGGTAACTTACATGTCAAGAGCTTGCAGTCGATTACAGAAGAGGAAAATCACTTGTTCAAGACCAACGCAAACCGGGAGATACTGCTTCTTCAAGATGAATTTGCAACACCGCGTTCCTTATCGACAATGCGTGAAACTTGACAGATCTTGGCTATTATTGAAGCTTCAGATTCGGCCTGAGATTCTCGAAGGAGATGACGAAATCATGTTGTCGTGGTGGAGATGCGAGACTGCGATCTGGAATCTATGCGTGTTGTGTGTGTTGACGATGACGTGATGCGAGAGGGAGAAGAAGATTGGTGATTATGCAGTATGAGAAAGATGAGGGTGAGTGTTGCGGTTCTCTGTATGTTACTGTTAGCGAGGGTGAGTGAAGAGAGAAAGAGCAGGAAAGTGGTGCAATGGTGGCGATGAATGACGAGAGAGAAATCCTTCATGATCCAGAGCGAAGGCCACGATAGCTTCATGTCGGATTTTGTCACTGATTCTTTGATCGAGAGAGAAGAAGAAATTAATTGTTATCGTTCTTGATAAGGAATGAGAGTGTTTCGATTCAGATTACGCCAAGCATGACGACGGATCAAGAATAGTGGTGGAGAATCATAGAAAGGAGGAAACCGCGAGGAAGATGAAGATTCATGCAATCTCTTGAAGAGGATGAAGAACCGTGATGATGCTTGAAGATTGAAGAATGAAGACGGAGGATTAACCTCGAAGTGATGAATAATTATCCTCCATGAATCTTCATGATGTACATAATATATGCTTCGATTTCTCTTCCTCGCTAATTCATTACGCGTTTCTTAGATCTCTCGTGAACAATGGAGCGTGAGAGGTGATAGAAGATGAGGAGAGGAAAGTAACTGATGGTTGTTATGCGATTGTGAGAGAAAAAATGGAGAGGAAGTTTGTTATGGTTTTGTAACAGAATGGTTTTGTAACAGAATGGTGTAGAGAGTCAGAAAGAAGGTTGTTATGGATTCTGTTTTTAGTTTTTGGTGTGGATGAGAGAATGGAAGAAGGAATGGCGGTGTGCATGGTGATGAGAAGAAGGTGAGTTCGAACTGTGTGTGGAGGAGAGGGTCATCGGTTCTGTTATGGTGTGAAAGAGAGAGCGGATGACAGTGGTGAAAAAAAAGAGAAGAAAAGGTTATCCAGTTTTTTTTAGAGGTTGTTAGCAAGAGAGTCAGGGAGAAAATTCTGTTCAAAGTGAGCGAAGGAAAGGAAGCCTAGCAGCCCCCGTTGTTTTGCCAAACGCATCCGCAAATGGCATGTGTGAAGCCCATGCGAACAACTCAGCCCAACAGACCTGTTATGATCCCATTGCTAGCTAAGTGTCAACGTACATATACAAACAGTCTTGATGCTCCTTTCTTTGCCAAGCAATTCGAAATGTGAACCTCCTTCGAGCAAAATCCGTAGACCAAAATCGGAGAGTGAATTTCCCTGAACAACTTTCATGTTGATGACTTTCCGAATCGAATCCCGTAGCACGCTCGAAAATAGCCTCGAAGTTGAAGCATTGTAGGCTGGTTTACATTTTTGAAGAATTCTCTGTGTCATGTTCAAAACATCAACCCATGCACCTCACTTTAAGGAGCCGTAACTTCTCGATAATTGACCCGAACGATATAAACTTGGTTCCGTTGGAAAGCTCGCATGGGATAGAATAAGTTTGTAGTTCGTTGCCGATTTAAACGGAGCATAAATCACGGAGAAAAAAGTGTTTGAAGTTTGTCTCATGGCTGTTCGATGAAATGCATGGCTGGCTGGGCAAGTCTTGTGCATGACATTCAACCAATTTCCAACTTCAAGCCATCGATTACGGCATTCTGTATCTCTCAGCTCCGACGTCCGAAACGAAAAAGTTTCTAAACTAAACTTGTAGAGGACACGGCAAACTTCATCTTTAATGTTCGGAGTTTTTCCGTGCGGCGGTCGAATCGATGGGAAAACAGCCAACATCGCATCCGATGAAATGCGTCCTGACTTGGCAAAAATGCACTTGCGCTCCGTATCTTCCAGCTTCCACGAAAAAAAAGTTTCTAAATGGAACTTGTAGATGGAATTACGAACTCAAACTTTTGTGTTCGAGTTTCTTCGAATCATTGACGCCAACATGCGCACAAACTACTCGAATTTAACAAACATAATGAGTTCTTATTTTCAGTTTTATAACTTCCGATCCGAGTCCCGAATGAATTCGCCAAAGTTTTAGATTGCCGTGAAATGAACAACTTTTCAGTTGAGCATTTTTCGATTCGAGCCATGAACTATGATAAAATCGACCACAGTCACAAGCATAGAAACAAACACTTCAAAATATTTCTAAGTGTTGAGATTTTGAGAGATGATAAACCGTAACTTCGAGCTCGTAGTTTTGATACGTTTCCGAATGGATTCGATTTCTTCAAAAGTTGTAGATTGCCATTAAATGAACAACTTTAATTTTGAACTTAATTCAATCGCCTCAAACATGTGTAAATTGCCTCCAAGTCGAAACATGTTAAAACACTCAAAATTTTACTAAGTGTAAAACTTCAAAAGCTATATGAACTTCAAATTTGAGCTTCATAACTCGAAGCATTTCGGAAAAATCTTCACAAGGACAAAGTCGGAGTATGAAATGCGCTCTTTCCAACGACTATCAATTCACAAACTTCCACCACACGGGTAAGATACGGATGCGAACATGGCGTGAACACAAAGTACCTTAAAACTTAGAAAAATTTTCTAAGTCCAAGATTACTTAAATGCAAGAAACCTCGTTTCACCCGATTCTTCCGATTTTTCTCAAATGATCGCATTTTCTCAAATGTCGACTTTTGACCGAAATTTTGACCAAAACTCCACTCACCAAACTTTGACTTTTGTTGACACGCTCAAATATCATTTTATCTATTTGTTCTTGATTTTCGTAATCGATAAGCCAAATACCAAACTTCTTCTTATGCATTCATACGATTGGAAAATCTCGAACCCATGATCAATGCATGAATGATATGTATGCGATGCACCTATTAATTAAGTGTTAGCCAATTATTTATATAAAAAAAGAGGGTAAAGGGAATATGTGTTCAATATCTATAGTCCGTTAGACCGTCCGATTCAACTTTGAAATAATTAGTTACCCATGCCCTCAAAGTTTGGTCGTATTGGTGGTGGGTGGGGTTCCATGGGTGGCCGATAGCACTGGTTGTCTGAATAAGAGGGTAAAAATGAAATTGATCTTGTGGATTTTGGTATTGTGATTACTGGGTGCTACGGGGCTGTGATGGTCGAGGGTAAGTTGGGTTGGATGGGTCATATTCTTCAGGTAGGCCGAGATCTGGGCTAAGTTGAGAAACATGAGATGACGAGGGGCCCAGATTGGGATGTTGGATGTATGGTCTTTGTTCAGAATACTGGAATTATGTGCGAGGCATTTGAGTGTATTGGAATCGAGGTTCGGATTGAGGTTGGGTGTGGGGCATGTGGGTGTATTGGTATTGGGGTTCAAATTGGGGTTAGGTGTGGGGCATATATGTGTATTGGTATTGAGGTGGTGATTGTGGTTGGATGTTTGCGGATTGGTATTATCGTGGTGTCTGGTGGATGTGTGTTAGGGTTGTTGTTGTTGGATATTTGAGGATTGTGTCCATTGCGTGCGTGGTTCGATCAAATACCTTGGGTCAGACATAAACATTTCAGGGTTAGTAACTGATTTGTACCATTCATAATGATATGTGTGTCGCATATTATACTCGGTGAGGAAAACATGGAATTGTAAGACATGTCGGTGACACCTAGCCCACATCTTACACCATTCCGGAGCGAAATCTTTCCAATTATTAACACCCCATTGGACGTCATCCCTTCTGAGATGCCACGAATCCAAAGAAGTTGATTCGCATGGTATATCTTGATGCATTCTGAACTTCATCTTGACACGGTCATTGTGGTGCATCTCCACTATGTTGAACCGTATCATTGCAGTTTTTATCGTCCAAACTGTTGCATCCTCGGGGTTGGGTTCATGGTCCAAACCCAAATATGATCTTCAAATAAACTGCGGATAAAATCAAACACTAATTTTCACTTTGTTGTTCATGTTCAAATATTTATATTTAAATATTATTTATTTATTATATGCCAATAATTATTAGATGAGAATATATATTTGTATTAATTATATTAGTTATTTATCAAATTAAGAACCTTGGTTAATTAAGTGATCAAATAAAATTAAAAGATTAATTAGATTTTTGTTTAGAAATTAATTAATTATTTAGTTGCATATGGGTTGAAATATGGGTGAACGTTGGGAAAACCCATTTCAGAATAATTTGAACTCTAATGGGTCATTATCTTATATATAGATTATGGTTAATAATATAACATATGTAAGCAAATAATCTCTTATACCCATATGAATAGAGTTCAAGGTAATAGGAGTATCAATTGAGGAATAACAAGTCATCAAGTGCTCGTCATTCGTGTAGGAAATCCACCAAAATCTATGATGGACTTCTGTCAATCTTGATGAACAAGATTGTTATCAGCATACAATAATGATGAAAAATATGAAAGAAAGAAAGAAAAAAAGACAATGATTTCTGCAGAGTTTTCTCTGCCCACAAACTGTGAAAAACTTTATTCACTTGCAACTACAAATATTGTGAATTATAATTTTAAGGGTTACTCCCTCTATTTATAATTTTAGGTTAGCTTGCTCTATAAACCAAAAACCTAAAACTATAAAATTCCAAAATACCTATTTTGAAACTAAATCAAATCTATCTATTTTAGACCTAAATCAAATCTATGTGTTACAAACTGCTTCCACACTTCGACATAATCTTTTCGACACTTCCTTATTTTTGTTGAGCAAGCTTCTTCGACACAAGGAATTATACTTTCAACAATTCGTCTCACTTTTATCTCCGTTTCATGAAAGTATAAAGTTGGCGTGTCAATGATTCGTCTTTCCACGTATTCCTAATATCAATCCTTGATAAACCAACATGTTGTAGATCCTAGTTTATATATATGCTCATATGGTTTCTGCACTAAAGTAAGATTATATTTTTAAATCTTTGTTACTGAGCATGTTTGTATAATTATTATTAAATTAATTTCAACAAGTGGTATCAGAAAGAATCTTTGTGTTTGGTTTATTATGATTGATTATTGGTTATGATTGTTGGGGGAGTTACTATGAGCATTGACACAACGTTGGGGATTATGTACCTTTGTGAGAGAGAAACCACTTATCCGCCTAATACCTTAAGGTGATAGGTGAGTGGGTTCTCCCACTTATATATGATCAAATCTCCACATTCCTATCCAATACGGGACTATTTCTTCACTTACTTGCACATGGATTATTATTCTAACACTTTCCCTCAAATGTGAGTCTACAATGTTTCCCCTCAAGACACTTGTACCGTTGTTACGTCTTCTTGGGCAACGAGACACCTCTTCTTGGGAATTTCGATACTGATTCGGTCCCTTTCTCGAACCATGCTCTTATACCATTTTTTGGTGAGAGTTATTACGGAGCATTGTTACAAAGTTGGAGATTATGCACCTTTGTGAGAGACACACCACTTATCCACCTAAAACCTTAAGGCGATATGTGAGTGGGTTCTCCTACTTATATATGCTCAAGTCTCCATATTCATATCTAATGTGGGACTATTTTCTCACTTACTCACAATTTCATTATTATTCTAACAATGATTTATGTCAGTGTATGTTTAGTGCATGAGTCCTTCAAATATTTGAGAACTCAAATTTGTTAAACTTCAAATTTATGACAATTTTCCCAACAAAAAATAATATTAACCATAGAGTGATGAATCCAGAATTATAAAAAAAATTGATTTGTGTCATCGGTTATATTGTATGTGAGTTTAATTTGGTTTTGAATGCTTTTTTTTTGGTAAGCAATGTATATTGAAAAGAACCATAATTTCTCGAACTCGGTTACAAAAAATGAGGCAAAGCTCAAATAAAGAATAATTACACGCCAAATATGACTTAAGATAAATGAAACAAAGGGAATTTTTTAAATTCATAGAAGTTATAATTGGCATGAATAATTTTCCCGATGAAAGACCATCTCCAAACCAACGTCTTGATGTTCCAAACAACGTCAATGGCGTTCCAAGTGTCACTTCTAAAAATGATCCCATTTCTAAGGATCCAAATATTCCGACAAGTTCATAACCAAATGATAGATTCCTTGCCGACTTTCACTTTGTTACGCTTGCAAAAGGAAGTTCATCTCAAAAAACTATTCTTAATACAACTTGTCTCAAAATCATCAAAATCAATCCAACTAGCCACCTCTTTCCAAATTAAAACAGAAACTCCATAAGACAATAAAATGTGGTCCAAAGATTCTCTCCTAACACGACAAAAGACATAAGCAAGATTGAAAGATGGAATAGAAATACCTCTAACATGAAGGAGATCTCTTGTTGGTAATTTATTGAGGAAACATCTCCACCCGAACGCCTTGATTTTAAGAGGGACATCCATCTTCCAAACTAAATTCAAAGCTTTGTCAGACTTATTCACTGAACCATAAGGAATTTGAAACTTATTAGAAAGTTCGTAACAAATTTTAACCGAAAACACTCATTTGTCTCCCGCTGCCCATGATAATTCGTCCCTGCCACTAAGTTTCGACCAGGCCATCTGCAACCAGCAGCTACGCTGCTGCAGAATCACATCCACCTCGATGTTGACCGAGGCCTTCACACTAAAGTCCCCCCAAAGCCAATCTCCTTCCACCCAACCTCCCATTCCTAGAACTGCGACATCCTTCAAAAAGGATAACTCATACATAACCAAAAATTTGTCCTTTAAAGTAGTTTCCTCCAACCAAATAGCATGTCAAAAATAAGTGTTAAATCCATTTCCAATCTGGAACTTTCAATTGTTAGTAAAAAAATTCTCTTTATAATTCTTCTCTAAAGAAATGATATCCTTCCACCAAGATGATATTGGAATCTTTTTATTATTGAGCCCACTGTTATTCACCACTTGCAAATTAATATCCACATATCTAGCTTTCAGAACTTTAATTGTGTATGTCGTTCCACACGTATATATGTGAAATTAGTACTCTGAACTCAAGCTTTTGACTTTTTCTTATTTTTCTTTGGTCAATAATCGTTTCAATATGATCAATTGCTCAAACCATGTTTGTTTTGTATTAAGTATATGTACCATCTTTGTTTTGTATTGTATATATGTACTAGAGAAGTTATGAATTTTTTCTTTGACTTTGTCATGCGTCAAATTTTGGGGGCATGATCGTATACTTTTAATTGTTATATTTTAAATAGGAAAACTAGTAAGAATCTCGTGTTGTCGCACGGATCCCGTCTGAAATTTATATTACATATATCTAATTATGACTTGTAAAGTTCATTTATATATATCAAAGATAAAGATAAGTTAATGTAATTTAGCAAAAATTTAATCTATTTTAAACCAAATAATATTTTGAATTAAAATACACATTATATGTTTTTCACTATCAACTTTTAAGTATTTATTCGTATTTATAATAAATCGTACAACCATTTTTAAAAGTTCAATTATTTTTATAACTTCAATTATATATAACAGCAACAAAAGAAATAGTTAAAAGATAAACATTAAAATGAACCGTCTAGAGCTAGTATCTCGTAGATATGTTCACATCTACCCGTGACAGTTTCTCGTCAAATATCAGTTTTAAATCCTAAAATTTATGACGGCTTCCCGTCAAATATCACTTTTAAATTCTTCTTTTTATATATTATATTTATAATTTTTACAAACCTACAATGTATGACAGCTCCTCGTTAAATTTCAATTTTAGATGAATATCTACATTAGGTCTTATTTATATGTCTTTTAACATTAGCTAAATTATGAACATTGTATTAAAAGATGAAAACTAAAATTAACAGTCAACAACCGGTATCTCATAGATACGTCCACATCAACCCGTAAATATTAAAATAGATATGAAAAATTAATACTTAATTTTGATTATAAAAAATAAAAAAAAAAATTTATTAATCAAATACTCAATTAAAATATACTAAATTTTGGATTAGTAATGGGTTATGACATTATATATATATAATTTTTCCAAGTAAATTGTTATTAGTCTTATGTACAAAATTAAATATTCGTCTGTTTCCATTCATTTAACTGATAAATTCTTATTAGTCTTAATTACAAAATTAAATATTCGTGTATTTCTATTCATATGACTATTTCTCATTAATAAAAGAAAAAAGTTCTACAATTACTTATGAAAAGTTAGCACCACAAAATTAAGGGGACAGATGAAGTATAATATTATGTTGTATATTAAAGAGAAATTTCAATATCATGATGTATAATAAAGAGGATCGTATTATATTATATTTATAATTTTAAAACCCTATAAATATGACAATTCTCCATCAAATTTCAGTTCTAAATGAATATTTATATTTCATAGTATCTTAAAATTAGTTATGTAATTGAAATTAGTTAGACTATTGAGTTATATTAATTTTTTACTATATTATAAAGATAGAAATGAAATTTTATTTTTTATTATGATAAAATGTTATAATAATCGTAAGTGTTTTTTTAAAATTTGTTGTCAAATAAAATAAATATTTTAAATATATTATATATAAAAAAAAGACAACCGTTAATTTTTTTAATTTTTTATTACACGTCTATCAAACTATCGTTTATAAAATATGAATTTATTTTTTAATTGATTGACATTCACATAGTTACAAATATAAACTAATAATATGCACCAACTTTTTAATATATGATTATCATTTATCATTAAATTTTCATGAATTTCATTACATTTTTTTATCATGATTACAATTATAAAGTTAATTTGAAAAAATTCTGATATGTTATTTCAAATAAGGAACTAAATAATTACAAAATAATTTTTATTGTTATATTTTTAGAATGTTAAATTAAATATTTAATTTTATAATAAAAAAAGTTAGAATTTATAGTAAGAAGGGTATTTACCAATACTTTAGTCCTTATGTTTAATATTATAACTTATTTTTATTAATAAAATAATTATATCAATATAATTTTTTTTCGTTTATAAGTGTCATTAACCCATGTAACATTTTATGAAATTATTTTTAACTTATTCATGTTAAAATCAATTGCATCAATAGTTGAATTTTTTTACTATAAAAATATTTGTAACTTATTCCCGTTTATAAAAATTATTATAATTTTTTTCTGAATATAAAAAGATAATTTATTTTTTATTATATTATAAATATGAAAATAAAAGAGAATAATAATTTTAATAAAATAATCTTTTTTTCTTTAATATAAATGTATTATTGATAATTAGAAACTACAATTATAAATAATAATATAACATTTATTATTGTAGATATCCGTAGAGAAATAAATAAAAAATTAGATCTAAGATATACTAAATAATTATTCTGATTTTTATTGGAAGATAATTATTCATGGCATTCAGTCATACTTTCTTCTTGAGAACTTCTCCAATACCTATTTGTTCAGAATCTCTTTCTGATTTTGAAACCGTATCTCTTTCTGGACTTTCTTCAGAAGTTTTACTTCTACTAGAAATTCCACCTTTGTTAACTTCTGAACCTTGTTCAGAACCATCACTTTCAAAAGTTCTTCCTTCAGAATCATGACCATCATAAGAGGCTGGACTGCCTTTAAAAGCTCCTCCTTTAGAAGATTCACCTTTAGAGTAATGATTACCACCAAAAGCATGATCATCTCCAGAAGCTGGTCCTCCAGAACCTACGTCTTCAGAGTTTTCCCTTCCAGAAATATGGTCGCCACCAGATTTTAGATTATCATCAAAATCTGGATCATAATCAGATTCACTATCTGACTCATCCTTAGAGTCTTCAAAAGATTCTTCATCTTCCGACTCTAACTCTTCTTCATAACTTTCAAGTCCTGACTCATCTTCAAAATCCTCATGTTCTGACTCATCTTCAGAAGCAGAATCTCCTTGAGATTCTAACTCATCATCTGATTCTTCTTCAGACTCAGAATCACCTTCGGATTCTGACTTGTCTTCAGCTTCAGAGTCATCTTCTAACTCTGACTCTTCTTTTGAAACCTCAGATTCTGACTTATCTTCAAAATCTACAATGTCATTTTCTGACTCTTCAGAAGTTTCAACTTCTGACTCTTATTCAGAAGAGTCAACTTCTGACTCTTCAATGCTTGACAAATATAAAGTATGATATTGAATATTATTACCAAATATTAAATATTACAATTTAAATTATTTATAATATTTGAATATGTGAACAAATAAATTATTTTGAATTTAAAATAATTTAGTAATAAGTTTATGACATTTTGTATAAAGATGTTTTTATTTTATCCGTTGTTTAAATATTCTATAGAAAAAAGACAAACTTAAAGACTATATATATTTATATTTATATAGATTACAAAAGAAAGATTACAAAATCTTTCCAAAAGAAACAAAATCAAATCAAACATCATAAAAGAAACATTATAAAATAAAATAACATAACTCATAATTACTGCACAAAATCTTTCCAAAAGAAATATTACCAATTCCAAAATTTGTACAGAATCAAAATCATCTTAAACTGACAAAATCATCTTAAACTGACAACAAAAGAATATTCAATATGCATCAGTTGTAGTTGTATCTAACAATGTAGTTTCGTATTATATTACACATACTCACTGTACAGATAAAATAAAAATACAGATAAAATAAAAATATATAGTGTGCTAGTTCATTCAAAGTTGTAATTTATAATTAATTACCAGTACATTAGTGTTTATTTGTGATTCTTCTTTCACTTGCAGTCATGCATTGGATTGCTTGTTGGGATATACCAATTATTGTAGCTTCAAGTACATAAACCTGGAAAAAAAATACAAATAGATCAGATAAAAAAATAACAAAAAAACAATTTTGTGAATCAAGATCATTTAATTTCTTAATACACTATAGAAACCCTTGTTGAATCAAAGGTCAGAATCATAAACCCACATCAACCCTAAAGGAATCAAATTCAATACAACACAAGTCTATCTTCTCAAACTCAAATACAAATCAAAGAGAAACAAAACAAAACAACAATATTAAGTTACTACCATAACGAAATCGTGTGAGACAGAGCTGAAAACCCATTTCCAAAGTCCAATTATTTCAAAACAGAGCTTAAACACAAAAAAAAGAAGTTAAACTAAAAAAAAGCATAATAATAACAAAACAGATCTGAAACACAAATAAGAAATATGCAGAGAATAGAATTGTGTACAATCCCTTGCACTTGAAAAAATAAATATGGTAGAATCCTTACTTGGTTTAAACTATGAACATAAAACCCATAGATTTGAAGGAAACTATGAACATCTGTAATAATGAAACCCATGGATTTGACCTGCATCAAAACGCATAAAACTCGTCTTCTAAAAAGCAATAGAAAGTTTATGAGAACCAATAGCCATTGCAACAAACAAAATATTTTTTATTGAGATGGAAGAGGGAACATATTCAGTGGTATTCGGTGGTGGTGGTGGAAACATATTCAACAATTACAGTGGTCGGATTTTAACATTAAGACGATGAAAAATAATGAAAAATTTGATGGAAATGATGGCAAAATCCATATGTATTTGTAATAGAGTAGATGAGAAACCAAAGGTTGTATGGGAAGATGAGATGGGGAAGACGATTGAGTTTTCCATGGACGGCTGAGTAATGGCATGGGGAAGGGAACTTCACCACTAATTATGCACAATAATGTGATTAGGTTAATAATAGGTTTTTATTAGGGGTATTAGGTTATTTGTAATTTGGTTTGACAGTGTGAATTAAAAAAATATAAATTGGGGAAAAAACTTGAGTGTGACACATCAGCCAAATTTATTGTCAAATCAATATGATGCAAGTATTTAGAAAGTTACAAATATACCCTTAGATTAAGACTAAATTAGAATTAACTAACTAGGATATTATGGTAAGTTAATGGTACTTTGATTTTTATAAATTTATAATAGATAGATTAATTCTATAAGCTAATATAAATATAGAATCAAAACAACAAATAAGTTTTTTTCAAACTTTGTAAATTAATCCCTATATTTTCAAGTTAAGAATATTTCAAATTAGTCGATATAAATTTTCAACAAAAAAATTGATCCTTCTATTTTTTTAATTTATATTTGAAAATTTATTATCAGCTTGTTAATATTTCTAGTTTATAACTTTTAAAATTTCCTATTTATCACTTTTTATTATTTATTTATACTTAATTTTGTATTGAATTTATTACTTTATTCAAACATTAAATTTAAAAATAAAGATAATTCAATAAAACTTACTTATTTTGTCTTGAATTTTTAAATGGGCTTAAATAGTATTTTAGTCCATGTAAATTAGCGTGTTTTTTATTTTTGTCCTTAAAATTAAAGTCCTTTTGGTTTAGTCACTAAAATTAAAATCCGCAGGAAAATTTGCAGTTTTTTTGCGAATTTTCCTTCGAATTTTTCTGCGAATTTTGATTTTTTGAATTAAAACCAAAAGAATTTTAATATTCAAGAATCATTTCTAAAAAAAATAAATTACAAAAAGACAAAAATAAAAAACACGCTAACAATCAAAAGATTATTTAAGCCTTTTAAATATATCCTCGAAACACATTTTTAATGTCAAACACTTTTTATAAACCGGGTAAATCATTAACTATGACTTTTGCATTTCAATCTTGTGAGACTTGTTGGTTAAGCCCTTTAAATTGAAGAATTAGAGTTGGTTTTGTGAGACCGATTAGTTTAGAGTCAATTTCAAATTTTTTTAAAATATATAATATCTCAATATTAAAACTTAAAATATTCTCTCTTCTCATGTTATATGTGATTTTCTTTGATTGTGATGCCTTGCCGATCAATTCTATAAAGGTATTTTCTATATCATATATTTTACTATGCAAGTATCATACAACAGAAAAATATGAATAGTAAAATGCAATCTGATTGAGTTGAATATCAATGAAGATGTGAAAGTCATGTGTAAATCATTTCGTCGTAGGATAACTAAAGGTCTGATCGAGCTAGATGCACAGATAACAAGATTCGTCGACGATATAATCAAGATGTTGAAACTTTTAGAAT
>CM038796.1:236178098-236283004 GCA_021764765.1 Vicia sativa
CGCGAGGAAACCGGCACAAGAAAATGTGAGTGTCTGCTTCGGTTGCGTGGTTATCTCATGGCCAACAATAAGTGAGAGTTTAATGTGATTAACGGAGAACACAATCATGATTTAACTCCAAAGTTGGTCGGTCATCCAATATCATGTGGCGACTTCCTGATGAGAAGACTTGTGTTTCCGACATGACTCTGAATTTGGTACCTCCCAAAAACATTCTTGCAACATTGAAGCGCAAAAGACCAAAGAGCACCTCTAATATCAAACAAGTGTACAACAAGCGCTATCAAAGAAAGTTGGCCATTCGGGAGGATCGAACCAAATGCAACACCTTCTAAAAATTCTTGATGACAATAATTATGTTTGTAGGCACCGACCGGGTGATGATGGGGAAACTATTAGAGACATTTACTGGAGTCATCCCGATTCCATTAAATTATTCAACATGTTTCCTACCATGCTCGTAATGGATTCAACGTACAAAACCAACAAGTATAAGCTTCCATTGTTGGAAATTATTGGTGTTACATCGACCGAGAAGACGTACTCAGTTGATTTTGCATTTCTTGAATACAAAAAATAAGACAACATTTAGTGGGCATTAGAGGTGTGTCGATCCATGTTGAAGGACCAAGAGAATATGCCAAAGGTAATTGTCCTCGACCGTGATACGACTTTAATGAATGTCGTTACATTCGACTTCTTCCGCATTACTTTGTAGGTACCATATTATAAAAAATGTGAGAAGCCAGGTTAAACCTGTTGTGGGGTCGAAATAGGTAGCGGGCGAAGATGGAAAGTTGGTATAGTCCGGTGTTATTGTGGAAAAAATCATGGCTGTATGGAATGTTATTGTTAATGCATCTACAAAAGAAATGTATAGTGATGTTGTTTTACAATTCCGAGTTGTTTGTGAGAAATATCTGAATCTGTTGAAATATGTGGAGAGCACAATACTTGATCAGGTGAAGGAGAAATTTGTTTGTGCATGGACTAATCAGGTTATGCACCTCAGACATACAACATCAAACCGAGTTGAATATGCGCATGTGTGTCTCAAGAATTGGTTGGCAAATAGAAAGGGTGATTTGATTACGTGTTGGGAAGTTGTGAACCATATGATCATGAAACAGCATAATGAGGTACAAACGACATTTGGTCACAGTATCACGGTGTTGGAAGACAGGTTCAATGAGAATATGCTATATTCTCAACTGGTCGGTAACATATCTCGGGCGACGCTTAATTATATTTTCCATGAGGCCACAAGAGCTTCAACTGTCAGTGATGACGCCTCAAAGTATGGGTGCACTATTATGAAAACATATGGTCTCCCATGTGCTTGTGTGATAGTCAAGAAGCTGAGTGGTAATGTCCCGATAGGTATGAATGAAGTCTCTAATCATTGGAAGAGACTTAGTTTTGAGGATGACGGGAAAATGAAAAGTGATCAATCAAATATCTCCATCCTTACCGAATGGGAAGCAATACAAGCGAGATTTTTGAGATTCAATGACGCCATGAAGCTCCAAATCAAAGAAGAGTTGAGAAAAATTATGTTCCCGGAGACCACGGATTTGAAACCACCCTCCCAACCGGTAAAAACAAAAGGTGCACCAAAAAAGTTGAAAACTACATCGGCCAACAGTTCTACCACGAGAAATCCTTCGTATTATGAACATGTTGACAAGGTATTTCCCGACTCACCTACACCAAAATCTCATAAATATGCTTCTAAAGATGCTCGTATTAGCAAACCACCGCCTACACCGCCTCCATCAAAAATACCATTCATCGATCACATGTCAGTTTTCATGCACAAATATGTTGAAAGGATCGTGAATGTGGCCGGTGACGGTAATTGTGGCTTTCGAGCTGTATCTTGTTTGCTAAGTAGCCGTGAAGATTATTATAATATTGTGCGAGATACTCTGATCATAGAGTTGACGGAACACACGGAGTTGTACACACGTGTGTTCGGGAGTAAGGAAAAGGTTGAGGAAATACATCATGCACTAGTACCTGTTAAGGTTGGATGTGCACCGGAGGAGAAATGGATGCAGTTTCCTGAAATGGGTCATCTCATAGCAAGTTGCGTACGAGAGGGTGTGTATTAATCTTACCCGATACGATTTTTCGGAGACTTATTTTCCTCTGCACACTGTTCCTACACCAAATCCTATTGATCGTATCATTTTTGTTGGGTGTACTTTAAATCCACGACATTTTGTTCAAGTTTACTTGAAACCGGGATGCCCGATACCACTGACATCACCAGAGTGGGTGCTTTATTTTACAAAAGCATCGGAGACATGGCCGGACAATTTCATGGAAAGGATGCAAGAATACAACAATTTGAGGGAAATAGATACAGAAATAAATACGAAAAAGTTGAAAGGGATGACACTGGTAGATTTATCTGGCGACACTTTTTTTGGCTCTTTCAAGTAGTATAGGTAGCATTGTAATGTTAACTTCATTTTAATAATGTATTATGATTTGGAAATATATTTATTTTGTGATTTGACCATTTGGAAAAATTTGAACGTATGAGATTTTGTTTTAGAGTTGTTGTTTATGTTATGTTCTGGTTTTTCAGTCCCAGGCCATTTACCGGAAGTTTACTTCCAGTTTTGGTCTTAAGTAGAAAACTGGAATTTAACTTCCGGTATTTTCACTGACACAAAGATAGGATTTCTATGGTCCATGTTTACATCCTTCTACTATAAAAACACCCTTCCTCTTATATTTTTCCATACAATAACACAAAAAATCAGAAATAGACATGAAATTGAACATCGAATGGGTTGTTGGAGTTGTCCATTTTCCCGATAACGAACCGTCTCGCGAATTCAAGATCACAGTGTACACTCCAATTGAAGAGGTACGTGAAACTTTGTAGGAACTTGTTCCTTACGGCGACGATCGAAAGATAGAGAAGATCGAGTATCATTCGCCATCAATCGACAATGAAGGGAATTTGCAGTTCATGAACCGTAAACTGAAGAACGGAGACGATTTACGGGCTATGTGGTCGACTTATCGAAGTTTTCAGGAGAAAGTTCCACTTGAGCTAGATGCGAATTTATCAAGAATCGTCGATGACATTATGAGGATGTTGCAACGTCCACCAGGATATTGATTTGTAATGTTCAATTTATGTTTAACTTTCGGTTTGTATTTGTTAAGTTTATGTATCTCTTTGTTAGAAAATAAAATGAATTTTTCTGGATTTCTGCTATGAACGAAACCGGAAATATAGTTACAGTTATGGTCCAGAAGTTAATTTCCGGTTTGTGACAAAATATATCAGATGATGGTGCGTCCCGAAAATAAATTTCCGATTTTGAGGAACATTTTAGGAATTTCGCAGAGGTGGCTAAGAAGGACATGGGGGTGGATTAAGAAATTCACTAATATTAAAGGGTAGAAGTTATAATGATAAAAACTAGAGTGAGAATAATACAAAGAACTTGATGAAAGGAATAAGAAATAAAAGGCCTGTCAAAATTGTTCCACTATTAGATTTCGTGTAGTTTTGTTTTGTTTCTTTTATTTAACACATTACCGAATTTTGGTGAAAAAACTACATGATGTTTGTAAAATTTGGACCATATATGAAGTTTCGTAAATCCAATCGAAGTGATACCAATCGAAAATGAAATCTAACATCAAGTGTTATATAATATTTAATAGGAGTGTTAGTAGTGCGGTTGTAGCAATTTTGGCGTAAAAATCATTCGCTGAAAAAATGTGTGCGGTTTGGTTTAGTTCGATTGGTTTTTAGAAAAAAATAAATCAAACCAATACGGGTTGCTTCGATTTTTTACAAATATTTTGTTAAGTCATACATACACATATAGATGACAACATACATTTATATCTGGTCATTCATACACTACCAAATAATAACAAAACTCTTCATATTTGTACAACAACTTCTCATTTAATATATAAAAATTAGACTAACCAAAAGTGAAATAATAAACATAAAATAATAACATAAAACAATATCAAAAATATTATAAAGAAATAAAAAATAATAGAAGAGATGAGAATTGGTGAAGATGAAAAAAACAGAACATAAGAGAGGAGAGATTAGAAATAAAAAATGTGTGATAAAACGAAATTGAAAGAGGAAACATTTGCATAAAAATGAGAAGGTGAAAAAGAAAGAATATAAGATAGTAGAGATTAAAGAAAAGAGGCAAGATTTAAGAAGACTAAAACTGAAACCATAAGTGTAAGGATGAGAAAATTGTTCGTAATCATAAGGCTAATATATAATAGATTTAAATTAAGGTTATAACATAATCTGATTTGATTCGATTTAGTTCGGTTTGCAAAATACAATCCACAAACCGAACCGAACCATGTAGTTTTAAAAGATGACTCAAACTAATCCGAACCAAATACAATTTTTACGATTTCGATTTAATTTACGATTTTTATTAGGTTGGTTTGGTTTTAAATACTCCTTCAAAGTAGTATAAAACTAATATTCTCTTGAAAACTTGCGAGGAAATTGATACAATCGCAGTGCGATTTTCTAAGTAGAAAGCCTTGATATATTGACTAAACTTATGCCAAAAGTGGGGGTTCTAAATTTGTTTTAAAAAGAGATATCTTTTAAGAAGAAAAAGTGGAGCCTTTTCATATTGAAGTTGGTTTATCTTTAGAATGATAGATGTAATATTTCTCCAACTTTATTATCATTTTAATTGAATTATGAATAATTAAACATGTGAATGCCATCAAAACTCCTCGACATCGAATCAGTCAAGAAACATCCTTCTGTCAATGCCATCCCTAGCAAGCTGCATGATATGGCGGCACATATGTAGCACGTCCTGGGCATGATCCCTCCTCGCCTACTCCTTCTCCAGAATCTCTTGATGAACTGGCTTGGGTGGGTTCCCTGGACCATCTTGTATCATGTATAGATGGGAAACACTGAAGAACCGCAACATATAACCGTACGCGTAACTCCATTAAATGCGTCTGGAGCCACGGTACTCCTAGCCTCCTCAGGTACAAGATGATTCTCAAAATCATCAAAAATCTCATTCATCTCCCTTCTCTTCACTGTCAGAGGGGCAGATAAAGCAGGATGTCAAGGAGTGATTTGGGTATACCTGAACAGGCGCATCACTCGCTCGGGCATATAAGCAACAATCTTACGAGTAGCATGCCAACCAACTGTAAATAGAAACCTCATCAAATGGTATCGTCTCACGGTGGTCAGCGTAGGCACTGAAGTGGATGTCCTCATGCACTATCCGGTCCAAGTAAACCCGATACAGAAGTGTCTCTTGGTTGCCTCTAAGTGGTTCGTATGCACATGTACGTGACATCTCCTCAGTATAAACCTCAGCAAATGACCATCCTGAAATTTGTGGGAAGTGTTGTAGGATCCATCCCTAAAATATCAAAATTAAACCAATTAGTTTCAAAATCAAAATAATTAAAAAAAGAATCTAAGAGAAATATTTTATACCGTCATAAGATTCATGGTGCCAGTCATCTGCCTCGTCTTCCACTTAGTCACCTCATCCAACTTGGTATACAAGTAAACCAAGCAGGCAGTCCCCTAGTTCCACCCACTGATCGCATCAAAATCAACAAAGAACCTAAGGTACATGATGTCAGTGTAAGTGGAAGTGGTATCCATAAATATCTGGGTGCCAACAAGATACAAGAGATATGCTCTCATGACATACCCCATGTGAAGGGTGTTGTACCCCAAAATTTATCCTCTTCTTTCCCGCATTCTCTGGCTTATAATTCATTTGCATAAAACGTACATGTAGTTGCATGCATAGTGTAATATGGTGAAGTAGGCGTTGATGTTCCTCCTCGTGAAGTAGCTTGGTCAACTCTAGTACCTTCTTCCGCTTGCAGAGCTTGAATGTATCCTTTCTTCTTTAAAATCGAATCCGGGATCTCTTCAGTCTTCAAAATCGGTAGGCATGTCGGGATGGAGAACAGTATAGGGTATGTCACCTATAGCAACAGGTTTCATAATTATTGGTAGAACAGACGTGAATGGCATCATGAGGTTTTGAGCTCGAGCTCGCACCCATTTGAGGTAAGGTTCCCAAGGAATGGAGTTTTGGTGCCCCAAAGTCTTGGTATCAGTCTTCTTTACCATGCCCCAAGCGTGTATAAACCTTCGTCGGCAATTCTGGAGATCGTGGCTATAGTCGAACACAACATCTTGGAGAAGCATGTCATGAGGACCATCTCTTCGAGCATAACCAAACTGACGTAGATCTAGAGAAGAGTTGTAAGTGATACCTCCCCTTATGCCAAGGAGTGGTACATTAGGGTATTCTCCACAACGCTCAATGAATGTGAATTCCTTTTGAGAGAAAAGACACCAACGGATATCTGAATGAGAGAATGACATTAGTCTTTGAGACCACTTCAATCTTTGTTCGTTCTTCAATACTGATGGAGGAAGGTGCGAAATAAACCACCTGGAAAGTAACGGTATGCAACACATGGGAGTTCCTTGTCTTTTGATAGTACGAGTGTGGAGAGAATGTAGGATGTCTCCAAGTAAAGTAGGCACTGGATTGCGAGTAAGGAATATCTTGATGGCGTCGACATCTATGAATTGATCTGAGTTAGGAAATAGAACCAAATCGTAGATTAGCAAGGCCACAATGTCTTCGAATGCATGGAAACTCATAGCTTTGAGGAATTCTCGGGCTTTCTTCACTAGGAACTTGGCAAGTAAACCCTTAACTCCGCTTCTTGTTTCCCAATTGGCTTCAATGTCTGAGCGCCTTAGATGTAATGTTGATGCGATGTCTTCGTACTTAGGAACCTTTTCTAAACCGGTGAATGGCATTTGATCAAGAATAGGTATCCCAAGTAGCTTAGAGAACTCTTCCAAGGTAGGAACCGACTGATAATCTAGGAATGTAAAGCAATGGTGTTTCGGATCGAAGAACTGGAATAAGATGTGCATCATATCTTCTTCAAAACCGGAGATAACCAAGTCAAGTAGATAACCATGTCTTTTGATTAACTGGGCATGGTCGGGAATTTCTGGAACCAATTCTTTGAGCTGAGAAGGTATACCCATGAAGTTGATTCGGATAGTCTTTCTAGAAGCCATAATCCCTACAAAACAGAGCAAAGATAAATCCCTAGGTCCTTGAAATAGTTAGAAATGATATGCAATGCAATGATGTCATGATGTCATGATGTCATGTTTAGCAAGCACAAACAATTCACACAAGAGCCCTAGGTTTAAGGCTTGCATGAGGTATAGGTGTTTACCCTACCAAAAGTTTGAGTTGGTTCATCCTGTCCTATAATAGTCACCGGGTTCTAGGAATCTCACATCATTGATCTTTCTCGTAGGCGTTTATTTCAATACGACTACCAAGTGGTCGACCAAAAATATCCCAAAAGTCTAATCTTAATGAGCGTAGCATCGAGTATCAGCCAACCTCGACCTACACCAAAGTCGGCCATCTCACTGCCTTCTAATGGCCAAGATGGGTCAATTAAGGTTCTAAAAGTTGAGTTAGTCTTGATGACACCACGCAGCCAAATACTATCCTCGACTTGGAAATGAAGAGTATCGGGACATCCAAGTGTCACACTAACGTAGCCATCATGTTGACCGTTTGATATCGCCTAATGGTGCGACGATCTATTGCTACTTACCTAAAGGACCCGGATCCGGTGTAGGATCCCCACAAATATAATACCCAAGTAACCATTAAAGATAAAGCAAGCAAGTTAAGCGAAAGCAATAAAAGTGATCTAGAAATCCCTAAGGCATTCTCTCTTTAGGGTGTCTCCCCGGCAGAGTCGCCATCTGTCTGGTGAAGACTTTGAGATTTTTTGAATCGCAAATGTTGCGGATAGCAAGAGTCGCCACCGACTTTTCTTTTATCCAATTAAGGGAAGGTGAAAAGAACAGGAAAAGACCTTCGTTATATTCTGAGTAAGGGAGAAGGTTATGAAAAGGGAAGGTATTAGCACCCCTTTCCATCCGTAGTTATCTATGGGCTCTTAGTTGCTCTTAGCTCACTTTAAAATTGCTTTCTATGTATTTAACAAAAAATGTTTTGAAAAAGACATTTCGCTTTGACTTTGTAATGATTCATGTAGGAATGTATACAAAGTGTTCGGAAATGTTTTGTTTTTGAAAGGAGTTTGAACTTTGACAAAAGTGTGGTGTGAAAAGTATTTTGTTTGAGCAAGCAACTAAAAGTCTTATTACCTACTCAGAATGGTCGTTTTCGTGTTGTTTTACATTCCTTTAGAATAGTGTTATCCATACCATTAGTTGGTAGGTAACCCTATTCGTTGGATGTAAGTGGGACATTCAAAGGGACATCGGATGGTCATAGAAGGCAACTTGTAGGAAGTATCCTAGCACATTCGAAGGGACGATCATCACTTTTCGTAGGCAACAATCGAGGGACGAGATCATGTATTCGTAGGCGACATCGTGGGTCTATGATCTTTGGGGCAGTTACATAATAGGAGTGCGGAAAGTAAAAGTCCTAATTTAACTATTACATCCCATAGGCAGTTACATTATAATGGAAAGAAAAGCGAGAAAAATAGTCCGAAACGTTACAACCTGTAAGCAGATACATAATCGGAAAATACGAGAAAGTTGCATAAGAGGAAAATGTTAGTAAAAATATGATTTTTGAATGAGGAAAATTTTTTTAGGTTAGTAATGACAATAAGATGATAAGATAATTTTTTGGTAATTTTCTGAATCGATTTCGATAATTAAAAACAATTTAATGGTTAATTAGCAATTAATTAAAATATGCATGCAAAAATATAAATTTAATGTAAAAAATTAAATAAACATTTTTCTGATTAAAATGTAAAAGGAAAATATTTTTGGTGATTTTTAAATGCATGAAAAAAATGTTTAAAGATTAATTAAATTAAGATGAAAATATTAAGAAAAATAAGAAATAGAAAAAAGTTAGTTTTGCAAAGCAGTAAAAAAGAATGGACATGCCAAGGATCGAACCCGGGACATCCAAGAGAAACCACACGCCTGCTTGCCATCTGAGCCAACTGTACTTGGTGTTTATCATCTGGAAACAATTGATTATAAGGGTAAACGTGTCATTATTCTGGAATTTCAAAGCACGTCAGCGTGGGCGAATTGTAATGGATGGACGAATCGAACTCATGAGCAGCGCCACGCCATGCGGATTCAACACGATCAGCGACCGGGCCCTAGCTCGGTCGTCTTCTCCGATCAAACAAAATCCAAAACACGCAAAATAAGTGAAATCAAAGCGAAAGAAAGACTCTACCCCCTAATTCGACCCCTGCGAATTCAATGGTGATGCCCTTTCGTCTTGAATCAGCCTGTAGGCTGAGTTTCGAAGAAGATAACCTAAACTGCCCTAACAATGGCAACTGACATGTTCTACGTGCAAGCTTACATGAGATGCATCATTCATGCCCTAGTGAGTGTCACGATCCATACAAGCAAACAAAAACGATTAATAGTGGATGAAATATGAAAATCAAATTCAAGAAATTTACCAAACCGTTGAGAGCTAGGGAGCACGATCTGGGATGTTTTGACTTCGTGTAAGGGCTGGGAACAGTTGCTGGGATGTCCAGGAACACGATGGAAGACTTGAAACTCCTTGAAACTTGCTGGAAAGTGGAATACGATTTTGCCAACTTTGTGAATTTTTTTGGAATTTTAGGGTTGCTTCAAGAGGCTAGGGTTTCGTCCTTGGTCCTTGTGAATGTGTTGTGTATTTATAGAGTGAAAGATTGAAGCAAAAAGAATGAAAAAAGATACACTCTTCAATGCAAAAATATTTTCTCTTTAAATTCAAATCAAATCTTTTCAAAATTTGATTTTTCCTTCCTTGCATGAGCTAGCACGAATTTGGCAAGTTGTATGGGCTTTCTTGGTCCCCAAGCTTGATAAGAAACCAACCCAACTCAAATTATACCTTGTTTTCATATTTTATTTAATTTAAATTTGAATTAAATGCATTTAAATTCAAAAATAAATAAAAAAAATAGAAGGTGGTCGTGGAAAGGCATCAAGAGGTCACAAATAATATTATGATCAAGTTTGGATCATAAAATTATAGGCCCATTTGGAAAAAATTGGATTTTGTCAGATATCTCTCTTTGTGCAACTCTTCAAAAATGCCCAACTTGTACAAGGTGTATCTTGCTCAATTTTCAACATTTTTGAGTGTTCTTGAACTTTTTGGAAATCTCTAGATGTCCTCTAAACAACCTCTTTGGTTTCATCTCAATTGGAGTTTCCATGCTCAATAACACATCATTACAAAAAGTTGACTTTTTGTTGACTTTGAAAAGGACCTGTAATGTTTTGATCCATATCTTCAAAATGAAGCATTTTTTGACCTTTCTTGTGAGACATGAATTTGTAGAGAATAGAATTCTATTCAAAATGAGAGGTGGTGGAAAAATTTCTGATAAAGTATGAGAAAGTTATGCTCAGTCAAAGTTCAGTTGACTTTTCTCTAGAAAACCCTAATTTGGAAAGTTTGACTTTTGATCAGATCTTGAGTTTTCTTGATGAATCATGATCAACCATTGATTAAATGATGAATGTCACTTCAAAATATGGATGTTGACCAAAAATTATGAAGTTTGACTGTATGCTGACCACAGTTGACTTTTTGTCCAATACAACTGATTTTCAACCATCTGAGCACTTGTCTGAAGAAACTTGACTTGTAGGGCTTGAAAATTGACATGGAGATTCTTTGAAGCATATGAGGAGGCATGATGACCATTGGAGATGTTGGAAATCCATTTTGATCTGAGAATTGCCAAACCCTAGTTTGGGGTTGATTGTCTAGGAGAGGGTTTGTCTGATCAACCCTTGAGGAATCCTTGAGTATAGATATGTGAAATGTCTTGAGGAGTAGGAGGGCAAATTTTTGGGTATGACACATAGTATTCATCATGAGGTTACCATGTTCAAGGTATTCCAAGTGGCGGCAAAAAGGGGGTTTACCCGCCTATTTCTCAATAAGGCGGATTTCGGGTTTGCGACACGCATTTTGGAAGCCCCAGAAAGCGTATCTCTCATCTCCTTGGATATTTTCTATTGATTTTCAATTGACAGCTTCGTCTCATTATTATCTACGACTTTCGTTTGAAAGCCGAGAACAGATGCTGTGAGGAAAGTTCTCAAAAAGAATCATTTTCCCCAGTAGATCAAGCTGAATTTTAGTGCTGAACCGTGCGTTCTGCTCGCTAAAAGGCCTCTATCTCTTAACTGGAAACTCGGAATTGAGCGAGTTCGATTTCTAAAATTCCGTATCGAAGTCCCCTACAACTCTCGTTTGCAACTCGGGAACTGATTCCTCGGCGATCAACACCAGAATTTTGTTCTCTGAGGTCGATTTTGAGCTGAATCGAGCAATTTTCATCTGATACGCGAAGTTCGAAAAATCATATCTCGCTCGATTTTCATTGAAACGAGACGGGACCAGTGCCAAAAGTTCACAAATTTCTCTAGCTGTGGTTGTCCCGGAGATGTTCATTGGCAAATTTCGATCAGAAGGTTTTCGTTCGAGGCATTTTCCTCACAGAGCGCGGACGAAATTCTGCATGTGTCAGTGGTCCAAAATTGGTGTTGAAACTTCAAAAATTCTTTTTCCCTTGACGGTTCACCGGATCAAGTCAGGATTTTGATTCAGTCAAGCAAAATCGCATTCCGGAAACTTTTCATTTGTATTCCGACTCCAGATTCTGCACGGATTTGGCTGTTTGGAGTTAATTACGAAAATTATTTGGATAATCATAATTTGGGCTTGATTATGGATCCAAAGCACAAAAACTTAAAAATTTCAAACTGCAACTTTCCCTCCAAGCAACCACCACAGGCCGTCACCGGACTTCCGTCCAACACCTGCCTCAGCCACAGACCATGCTGAGCGCGCCCTCCGCGCTAAGAGCGCCCTGCGACTTCTGGTTTTCTACTTCACAACACTTCTCTCTTTAGTCTATATCTTCTCCTTCTTCTCCTACTCACATTTAACATGGAATGAACGGTTACATCTTGATTTCTATTCAATTTCAAGATTCAAGGATTTCTCCTTCATCTTCTTCAATCCTCCATTAAAGACTTCAAGTTTTCTTCAAGGTTTCAAGGCTAATTCTGAGGATTATCATCAATTAATCTCTGATTTGGTATTTTTTTTGAAGAGCACAAGGAATTCCTCTTCAATTTTATTCAAACTTCAAGTTCAAGTAAGTGTTAGGTTCAAATAAGCACTTATTTTAAGTTGTTCTTGATTTTCAGCTTTTCTTGAAATTGAATACTGAAATTGCATGCAAATTCAATGTAGATTCTAGGTCGTGCACTTGTTCTCTTGAATTTTCATGGTTTGAATTGGATTTTGCCGCCTTATTAAGTCGGAAGGAACTTTTTGTACATAGCATGCACACACACTTGTACATTTGTTTTCCCCTGCACATAGGGTATAAACTCATACATTTTGCATCATCAATCACATGTTCACGCATTGGTGAGTATCTAGCTTGATTGATTTACATTGATTCATGATGATTTGAAGCATAATTGGCATTTGATATGTAGATATCCAAGCATTTAGTGCATTGTGCGTGAGCTTGTTGCATATGCACTCCATGTGTTTGTGTTAATACTTAACCTAGGATTGAATGAGATTTTCCTCTATATAACATGATTTATTTCCTTCACTTTGCACTTGAGCATTAGGATTGTTATCGTAACTAGCATCCTTGGCATGTTCATGCATCCTTCACTTTGCACTTGAGCATTAGGATTGTTATCGTAACTCGCATCCTTGGCATGTTCATGCATCCTTCACTTTGCACTTGAGCATTAGGATTGTTATCGTAACTCTCATCCTTGGCATGTTCACGCATCCTTCACTTTGCACTTGAGCATTAGGATTGTTATCGTAACTCGCATCCTTGGCATGTTCATGCATCCTTCATTTTGCACTTGAGCATTAGGATTGTCATCATAGTTTGCATCCTTGGCATGTTCATGCATTCATTACTTTGCTATGAACGTTGGTTTTATCGTTCGATTTATATTCCTCACATGTTCATGCATTGCTACATGTATATGAACATTGGTTTTATCGATTCGATTTGCATTCCTTGCATGTTCATTCATACTTTGCTATGAACATTGGTTTTATCGTCTGATTTGCATTCCTTGCATGTTCATTCATTACTTTTCTATGAACATTGGTTTTATCGATTCGATTTGCATTCCTTGCATGTTCATTCATTACTTTGCTATGAACATGGGTTTTATCATTCGATTTGCATTCCTTTCATGTTCATTCATTACTTTGCTATGGACATTGGTTTTACCGATTCGATTTGCATTCCTTGCATGTTCATTCATTACTTTGCTATGAACATGAGTTTTATCGTTCGATTTGCATTCCTCACATGTTCATGCATTGCTACATGTATATGAACATTGGTTTTATCGTTCGATTTGCATTCCTCACATGTTCATGCATTGCTACATGTATATGAACATTGGTTCTATCGATTCGATTTGCACTCCTTGCATGTTCATTTGATTTTCATTTGCTACTGGACTATGGCCTAATGGTGTAGATCGAACTGTCGCATGAGGGCATCATAAATGGGTGGTCCGGACCAAAAATGACAATTTTACAGTTGCGACGCTTAGCACCACCGAGCTAAGCGTAAATATTCGACTTTTGTTTTGCGGTCGCTTAGCGTCCGGCGCTAAGCGGCCTCTGTTTGGGCCGCTCGACATACGGCTTAGCGGTTTCTTGTGCATTTTGATTTCATGCAGGGACTTGCGTTGCATATACTTGCGACACGTTTCTCCGTTGCTCACATACTTTCTTCTACTTGCTTTTTGGGTTTAACTCCCTTCTTGCAGGTGTTGCTTGAGCTTGTACACCCACGTGTACACCATTCCTACCTTGTTTTGCTCGCTCTAATCTCGTTCTTGCAGGCATTGTTGCTTCGGATGCGTTTGACACGTATTCCACTTGTTTTGATGCTTTGAACAATTCTCACCGGTTTACTCTTGTTTCATGGTTGCCGCACTTGAAGTTTTTCCGGAGTATTTCTATAGCTCACGGTGATCTTCGGATTTCATATCCGTTCGGTAGTTTCTACACCGTTTATCGCATTCTCTTACAGCTTTCCTAGATATCATGAGAAGTAGGGCTTTACAGCTTTCTTTCGCCATTAGAAGTAGGAATAGAGATGCATGATGGGGCTTCCGTAGTTGGAGCATGTTCAGGAACCCCTCTGGTTTATTTAAAGACCCGTTTAGGGTAATTCTACTTGTGAAGTGTGTTTGCTTGTTTATTTCTTGCAGGTTCCCTTGGTTAGGTTTGGTTCTTCAACCTAGACATTAGGATCCATATCTTTTGCATGTCAACATAGGTAGAGATTTCCCTTGCATCCTCAACCATAGGTCCAACCTTTTGCATGACAACATTAGGGTTTAGTTCTTAGCTAGTTTCCCTCTTGTTTTTGCTAGTTTCTTTTCGCATTTTTGCATGTGATTAAAACTAAAACTTGTTTTTTCCTTTCCTTTTGAAAACAAAACATCTAATAATGGTTTAAACTCCTTTCTCAAGGTAAAAACAAACAACCAACACAAAATCTTTTCGCCTTTGCGCGTTTCTTTCCTTTTGTGTTCAAAACCTTTTTCACAAGTAAAAAACACAAAACCCACCAAAACAAGTGAGCCGAACTACAGCGCTTTGACTTCCCCGTTGCACGCGGGAATACGTAGGCATCTTGTCACGGGGCTCCATCGAGAAAACTTTGTAAATACTTCTTTCTTTTCCCCGTGGTTTCTTATTTTCTCTTTTCTTTTGCATGCGTGATAATGACTAAGCATAGATGGACATGACACACTCTTTAGCTAGAAGTAGAAAGTGGATACCGTAGAGTACTACGGGCGTGTGGGGTGTTAATCCCTTCCCCTCGCGTAACTAACTCCCTTACCTAGATTCTCTTGACCTCTCGGTCATAGGACCGTGATTTCTCCCCTCAAGTTTACTCGATGTTTTCCTTTCTCCCTCGTGAGATAAAAGACGTTCGATGGAGACTCTATTTGATAACCCAATTATCAGTTGGAGGTTCGGCCGGTGATTTCAAAGGGTAACCTGCTCGGGATCACCATCGTGATACACATGACTTCATTTGCAAAAACCTCTGTCAACTAGCTATATCTCACATGGCAACCACGTGTCTTATCAACCTCCTCCAAGACCTTCTCCACGGTAACTCCCAGCCTGTCAACCAACAAAGTAATGGCCTCTTATTTGTCCAACTTCTGGTGATCCAGAAATCACCCTCTGATCGGCAGGTGAGACACGCGACGTCATTTAGTGTGATCGTCATATCGCCATGTGGTAGATGAAACAGAGACGTCTCCTCGTGCCACCTCTCTACAAAAGCATTTTTCTTCCCCCAGTTGACCACACTATATCCACAGAGGGTCAAATCTCTCAACCCTGTAATGCATAGTCGATCATCAAACCATGGCTCGAGAGGGGGATTAAGCTTGATGATCTTCCTCCCATGGCTTATGACCTTCAGTGTATCGCGATCCTACAAGAAAAAATTTATTGTTAGAATTCATAATAATATTCATAACATAATTAAAAATTGTAATGTAAATGTAAATTTCATGCCTCTCCATATCATATATGTCTAGCCACATGGGTGGGATAAAGATCAAACAGAGATAAGTCAGAAGGTCCCCCTTCAAAGACCTGAGGAACCTCAGGTGCCGCCTCTATCAGCGGTTCCTCTGGTGGCACTGGTGCCACCGGTACCTCGGGTGGCACTAGTACCTCAGGTGTTGGGGCTATATCATTAGGTCTCACCTATGATGGCCCCACCTGTGAGGTAGGTGAGGATCCCGTCTCAAAAATCTGCAGTGTTGAGGATGGTGACGATATGCGTCTGCGAAAGGACGGAGGATGCAAGGGATGGACTGGAGACTCTCGTCTGCTACGGGAGGAAGATGCAGAAGGTGTAGAATCGGAACTGGAACAATATGCATCCGAGTTAGCCTGTACAGATGTCGATTGAGCCTGTAATGCCTCAGCCTTCTCTTTTCACACAGAAGCATGCTGTGAAACCCGACCATGCCTCAAACGTGACGGTCTCTCAAACATATCTCCTGTAGAAATAAGAACAAAACGTTAGCATTTGGCTTACAGTGGAAAAAAATGAAGAAAAAAATGCAGACTGAAAACTGGAAGTATACTTCAGGTTTTGTTCTTGCCCGGAAACCAGAAATAAACTTCTTGTTTCTTCTACGAAATAGAGTTTCGTACAACCCCACCCCCAAAATCCTAAATGCGTCAAAAAACACAGGTTGATCCTCAAAAACAATTTACAAATAGTGTTATAATGACTCCTAATGATATAAACTACAAAAAATAACACATTTAAAGCCCTATTTCACTAATTTCAATCGAATTTACATAAACTCTAAAAATTTCTTAAATCACTTACTTGATTGAAGTTGGTTGTTGCTTGCTTGATTCTGTTAGTTGTTGTATTTATCCAATGCTTGATGATTTGTGTTGATTGTTTGAGAAAAATTTGAGTTTGAGAGAAAGGGTTTAAATGAGTAATTGAGAGAGTTTTGGTTTGGTTTGTAAAAAACTTGCTGTTATGGGGAGAGGAAAGGTTCTGGAGCCCTTTAAGTGCATCAAGGAACCGGAAATTTACTTTCGGTAGGGAACCGGAAATATACTTCCGATTTGCACCCAATCTTTTTCAACCTAATTTGTATGATATAGGTTGCGAATCGGAAGTATATTTCCGATTTCCATGGGCATTAGTGGAAATTCACGTGGTGCGCTAGAAGAATATGGGGTGGGTTAAAAAATTCACTAACATTAATGTGCTAAGTTAATTCAAAGGTTTTTAAATTATTTTGAAAATATAAGCATTCGCAATGTGATATTCATATAATAAAACACCTAATATAAATAAAATGAAAATGATATCTTGACACTTAAAAATGACATTATAGGGTGCGAACCGAAAGTATATTTCTGATTTCTAGGAACACTAGTGGAAATTCATGTGATGTGTTAGAAGAGTATGGAGTGAATTAAGAAATTAACTTAAACATTGATCAAGGAATAACATTGTACTCTTGTTTGTAACTGTTGTATTAATATTCATATGTTATTTATTTAATATTCATATTTAATGTTTTTTATTAATTGAACACGAACAAATTAATTTATAGTATGTTTTGTGAATGGGGAGTGAAATTGACAAACGCTTTGAAACTTTAAACTTAATATATATATATATATATATATATATATATATATATATATATATATATATATATATATAGAGAGAGAGAGAGAGAGAGAGAGAGAGATCGGTTCATCTGATTAAATTGTACAGATAAAATACACCACCAAAACAAAAAGGTCATACTAGCACAATTGTTCCAAAGACCCCACCACTAAAAAGCTACATACTCCCGATCATGCATGAAATCCTCGGTAGAGCGGATGTCCGGAGGGAAGATTGCGAGGATCCGGATAGTCTCGACCTTAAGGAGGTCCTTATCCGACATGGATCTCGGGGAAGGTCATGAGGTCGGCCTGGATCCAAGGAATAGTTCGGCAGTTACTTCAGGATGAAGGATTGAGTAGACGATATGAAGATGAAGAGTTCCTAGAGTCTTTATGAGACGTTACCAAAGAGAATGATTACAAGCTGTAACAGCTAGCTCCTTGCCTTCAAGCCATGGTTAATGCGCTGAGGCAGTTACGGGAGGGAGGAAACAACTTCATGGAAGGAATGATATAAATAGGGCTCTCGCCAGCGGGATAAGCAAGACAATCATAAGCTTGGAACTTGAGTTACGACACTTGAGCTTCCAAATCCCTAAAATATCTTTAATAAGGTTTTTCCTGCAAGAACATTGGCGCCCACCGTGGGGCCTCGGTGAAATCAATCCCAGGCCACACAAACACAAACACATAAATACGTATAGACGACAATGTCTCAAGCTTCACCAACAGATCCACCGGATCTCACCCAGTTGCTGGCCATGATCGATGACCTGCGCCAGCATAACGAAACACTTCCGGACAACGTTCAAGCCCTTCAGCTGAAGAGCTTGGATGAAGCAGAAGAACATGAAGCAGAGCCTCTGGAGCCGTAACCTTTGTCTCGGAAATGCAGAATGCTGTCGGATAATTTCAAACCCGTCGGCATCGTATGATGGCAAGACGGACCCCCAGGAGCACATCATTGCGGTTAACAATACAATGGCGCTTATTGGAGCAACCGACTCCGTTAAGTGCAAGTTGATGGCCGGAACCTTTAGAGAATCGGCCTTGCGCTGGTATATGGGGCTTCCCCGGTTGTCTGTAGTGAGCTATCAAGACTTTAACCGAAAGATTATTCAGCAGTTCTCAGCTAATCGACACCGCAAGGTGGCCAATACCTTCCTGTTCAACGTGAAGCAGCGCCCTTCTGAATCGCTCCAGGATTTCATGGCTAGGTTCATAGAGGAGACCATCAAGGTCTCACATCCCAATCAGGAGATATTTGTGGCCGCGTTCCAGCATGGCCTTAAAGCCGGTCAATTCAATGAGTCTTTAGCCCAAAAGCCCGCCAAGAGCATGGACGAGATCATTACTCGGGTCGAGTGCTACGTGAAGGGAGAAGAAAGCAACATGGAGAAGCGTGCTCGAGATTCTAAAGGGTCGGGACGTGACGAGCGAACCCGACCACGGGATCTTGCCACCACCGTGAGCAGGCAGGACGGGCGGTGCCGTCGCGCCCACAGTCGGCTTTAGGCTCGAGGAGACGTTCACACCCTCAACACCGAAGGAAGACATCCTCCATGACATCAATCATTTGAAGCGCTTACTCCACCTTACAGTGAAAGTGGGTAACACGGTTCTAGGGGTGATCAGGGGCATAGTCGAGTTTCACCGTCGAAGGGGCACACCACGAGTCCGCATACGATTGCGGAGAGAGATTGAAAAATTAATACAAAGAGGAAAGCTATTGTCATACCCCAAATTTTGACCTAATATACCACTTTACATTTGCATCATTTGCATAACTAATTTCGACAGCATTAATCGGTGTGGACTTCACGAGTCAAAATTAGGGTTTCATCGATTTTCATCGATTCAAGAGGCAATCAATTAGGGTTTGAGTTTTCTCACCTCATTTGATCTATCTTGATCAAATCACCAACCTCTGATCATCAGATATCCATTTCTCTCACAGATCAATCAAGGATCGACCAATTAGGGTTTTGATCGGGCATGAGTTTTCTCTGATTTTTTGAACAAGAAATGAATTTTTTGGATGAGATTGGTCATCATATCTTAGATACAACATCTTGACCTAATTTACGGATTCAAAACATCACGAAGTTCACGGACTTCATCGTCGATTTAAAAACATCGATGAAAATTCATACGCAGAGAAAAGTCAAACTTTGACTTTTGGTCAAAATTTTCAAAACAAAACTTTTCAATCATCAAAATACTTCAAATGATCCATCATGATCATAAAAATCAAAGAATTTGAAAAGTCAACAAAAGTCAAAGTTTTCATACTTAGAAAATTTTCTAAGTGTTGAAATTTCTTATTTTCCAAACTTCATGCCATTTTTCACCTAGTTCCAATTTGAATTGGAAAAAGCTCAAAACATGAAAGTTGTAGCTTGTGAAACAAGCTTTCCAAAATATCCAAGAACTCTCAAATCCATGGAGTCTAGCTATGCTTTTGAAATTGAAACATAAGGCTTCATGAAACTTGATTTTTCAAAAGTCAAAACTTCAATTATAGGTCATTTTGAGTTTTCTTCATCAAGAAGCAATATAACCTTGCCAAATGGATCATTGAGCTGATAAATATCAGCTAGAGGTAATAATTGAGAGATATGGATCAAGTTGTAAAAATAAGCACATGGTTAAAAAAGGAAACTTCCTTTTCCTTTGAAAAGTCATTCTTGCCCTCTAAGTTATCCTTGATTCACCAATTGCCATGTACTCTTGCCTAACATTTCAGAATCTTTTGGCCTATAAATAGATCACATTTCAAGTCCAAAACTACACCAAAGCAATGCAAATCCATGCTTTCACTCTCCTTTCTTGAAAATCAAGCAATATAGTGCAAAATTGCCAAACATTGCATTTTTGAAAATCAGTTGAAAACATGTTAAATTTTGGTGTCAAACATGCTTCATGATCAATATCTAACTTGTTTAGAACTTAAAAACAACTTGATCAAAGCTGAAAATCAGAAATCACATGCCATGGACATGCTTGTACAAAGCGCCTTAACTTTGAATTCCATTCTAAGCTTGATTAAGTTATGTTCTAATCATCCTAACACCTTCCATATACATCATAGGATGATCCAAAACATAAACAACCAACTATATGACTTAAACATAGAATTCGAGTTTCTATTTCGAGCTGTGCGGGTGGACTTGGCTGGAACAATTTGAAGTGATTGAAGCAAGCATACCATCCACTGACTTCCATACATGCCGATGATGCTCAAATGATCAAGAAACAAGTTCGAACGCTCTAAGACCTTCTTGATTCTCACTTGAACAGGTATGAATACGAACTTGGATATCCATATTCTTTGAACTTAAACAAAAAAACTCTTGGCCAATCTTTTACGCACCTAACACGATCATAAACCCTCAATAAAATCAAAGAATCATCAACTATGCATCATTTAATTTGAAATTTTCGGTTTAGGGTTCATAGTGTTCTTCAAAACTTAAAACATTACGGGTTTAAAATAAATGCAATTAACATGTACCATCGTATTCCTTGTTCAAAACCGAGCAATTTTGATGTTTACATCATTGAATTTCATTGAGAAGCGAAGATGGTAGCTTGGATTATAGAATCGAGAATCAAAGAGCGAAGAACAAGCTTGGCGTGTTCTTGAGTTTGAATTTTCAAATGTTCCAATCTTTTATTTACGTGTTTTGATCCACTAAACACAGGCGCGTTTAGCTCGGTGGTAGCTTGCTTGCCCTTAAGACTTTACGCCACGTAGCCACCCAATGGTCATGGGTTCAACTCCATCAAGACCATTCTTTTTAACTTTTCATATTTTTCATGCTTTTCACAAAACTTCACAATTTTTAACCAATCAAAACTCCTTATTTTAAGGTGATTTTTGGACACTTGTCAATAAATACATCTATTTTATGATAGTGCAAAATTTTCAGAAAAACTTTCATCGATCATATTTTAATCGAGGCGGCAGCGTTACGACACTTTTTCAAACCTCCTTTTAAGGTGAAATTTTCAAGTTTTCGACTTCGATTTTTCAAAACTTTTCATAAATGAACTTCACATTTCAAAACATTTTCAAATCATTTTCAAAACATTTCATCAAAACTTACATCTTTTACCACGATCGATCCGATTTAAGCGATAAAATCAAATTCGTTTTCTCTCGAATTTCTCAATCGATCATGGGCCACCCTTATGGTGTAAGTCCCAATCCTTTTTGTACATATTTAGTTTTACTTGTACATACTCAAATCATCATTGTCAATATTCAAACATAAACAAATTTTCTTTCGTTTGTTTTCATTCGTTTGTTTATACAATACCATTGGTATTGAAAGGAGCATTATTCCTGCGCTTTCAAACCAATGGGCCTCCCTCACGGTGTAAGCCCCATAACATTCTTTTATGTACACAATATTTCCTTGTACATATCAAACTCTCTTCAAATACATACAAATTTTTATACATACATAATGGATACTTTTTATACTCAAGTATAGACAAACTTCGATCGTTTGTTTTTTACTTCACTTGTGTATACACAAACCAACATTCTTTATGTACATATTTTTTCCTTGTACATATCAAATTCTTTTCATACAAATTTTTATCTGTACATAATACAGATACTTTTCCAGACAAAATTCGATCATTCGCTTGTTTACGTATATACCTGAATACCATTGGTATTGAAAGGAGCATTATTCACTGTGAAGCGCTTTCAAACCAATGGGCCTCCCTATGGTGTAAGTCCCAACCCTCCTATGTACATCCATCTTTCTCGTACATAAATACTCGTTCGTGTACATATTCACTTCCTTGTACACAGTTCAAACTTGTAAATAATCAAGTTACGCTCGTTTTTAAGCGTTCGTTTCACGAGACACTTGTTTATATTTCATAAACTTACGTAAATAAACATCATTGCATTGTTTATATTTCCTTCATAAACTCGTGAATACATATCACACACACACTTGTTTATACATTGTCTAATTACAACATAACAATTAGTCTAACCAATAGGTTCCCCATTTGTAGCCTCCTTGGGCTTCATACAAGATAGTTCATCTCGGCATGAATTTAGCCTCTTGGGCTTCATACAAGATAACTCTCCCCACAATTTAGCCTCCTCTTAGGCTTCATATAAGAAAACTCATTCATCGAGTTTAGCCTTCGCTTAGGCTTCATATAAGACAACACTCCTGTTGAGTCGACCTCCTCTTGGGCTTCGTTCAAAAGAACTCCTCATTGAGTTTAGCCTTCTCTTGGGCATCATACAATGAAGAGACGGAAATCTCTTATGACCTCCTATTGGGCTTCCAATACAAAGAATCACCAGCTAAGATAGAACCACGAAAGGATGGTTTCCGGTGAAATCACTTTCAAATCCCCAATGAGTAAAATTTCCGGTGAAATTGCTCTTAATTCAAAAGGATGGTTTCTCGGTGAAATCCTTTTAACACAAAGTCATACCCTATAGCTTCCTCTTGAGCTTCATACAAGGACCCTCGATGACCCTCGAATGCCTCCTCTTGGGCTAACAATACAAGGACCCATGGGCTTCTTAAAAGCATCCCTTAATCCAATCAATTTCTCCTAGAGATTTAGACATCTATCATCTCTATGGAAGAAGTATCTCATCTATCACATCACATACAATCAAAACTTTTCAAAACTCTTTTCAAACAAAAATCTCTTAATTGTAAGTGGTAGCGCTTATACTCAAGCAAAACACCCAATGCTTACAGTTAAAAGATCAATCATCTTTTTCAAACATCTTTCTTAAACATGTAAGTGGTAACACTTGTACACTCAAGCAAAGCACCTATAACTTACGATGAAAGATTTTTATCAATCAAACTTTCAAAAATGTATGTGATGAAATAGATTAGATACATTTTTCATTAAGATGACATTTATGCATCTCTTACTAACATCCGTTGCTTTCCACTAGCATAAGTGGGAACTACGATTGCTCGACTTTCTCAACATCCTTTCGAGAATACGTGACAAGGTCTCATCCTTGCCGAGCAAATTTCTATCTCTCTCAGACCAAACAAACCATAGAACCCTGTAGATCCGAGCTACAAATGCTCTGATTCCCACTAGGGGATATGTATGCAGAAGATCCACAGATCTTTGCGAGCACAATAATAACAAACCTAGAATCCTTCATAATCTACATTTCTTAAAATCCCAAAGGAGAAACTTTCCCAATCATAGAAATAGCAATTAAAACACACAAACATATCAAATATATTCATATATAAAGCTATAGATAACTATATATATTTAGGGTGCTCCATCTATTCCCTTTATATAACAATCCCCACACTTAGAATCTCCCGGTGCGTTGCGTCTAGTTCGCTAGTCGTTACATACCAATATCAATTGAGGGTATTTCAGTTTTCCCCTTTTTCATAATCATTAAATCATCTTTCTTGTGTTGAAAATAATAAAGCTTGATGCTCGCGGCATCTTTATAAACAAATCAAAAGAATAAATCGTTTCGAGCCAGAGAATCCGAATTCACGTTCGAATCCTCTAGCGCGTCACCTTTTAACGTTTCGAGCCAGAGAATCCGAATTGACGTTCGGATATGCCGGGTATAGACCCGGAGATCATGTGCCATCATTTGTCAATTGATCCTGGTGTCAAACCGGTATCACAGAGGAAGCGGAAGATGGGAGAAGAAAGAGGACAAGTCGTCTCAGAGGAAGTGAGAAAGTTGTTAAAAGCCGGTTTCGTTAAAGAGGTGTAATATCCAACCTGGCTATCTAACATTGTTATGGTGAAGAAGAAGAATGGCAAATGGAGAATGTGTGTAGACTTCACCACGAACAAAGCGTGCGAAAGGATCCTTATCCCTCCCTCATTGATCGGTGATTGCCAGTTCTTACGGTTTCGCCTCGAGTTTCTTGGATGCGTACTCGGGTACAACCAAATCCGGATGAACCGGTGATGCATCAAGACCGCCTTCATAATGAGCGAAGAATTTTATTACGAGGTTATGCTTCGGCTTGAAGAGCGTAGCGACTTATCAAAGGTCGATGGATATGGTGTTTGCTCCTCGTTGGTCGGAATATTAAAGTATACGTAGATGACATGGTGATCAAAACCACATCGGGAGCGGATCATGTGATAGACATTAGAGACCTTGGCGGCACGGAAGTTCAATATCTTTGAACCGGACAAGTGTACGTTCGGTACAAGCCGACAAGTTCACGGGTTTCATGCTCACAAATCGTGGTATCGAGGCCAATCCGGATAAGTGTCGGGCGATTGACATGCAAGTCCGACCTCGATACAAAAGACAAGCGGCGTTTGGCGCGTTGTCTCGTTTCTTATCTTGTGCGGTGTGAAGTCCATCCATTTCTTCTCGGCAATTAAGAAGAGCTCGATTCGAATGGGCGGAAGCATGTGAAGAAGCATTCAATGGGATAAAGCAATTCTCGCCTCGGTCTTGATCGGACCCAAGAAGGTTCTCGATTGACACTCCACGATGTGAGAAAAATCACTCTGTTTGGTCCAAGACACGGATGAAGGAGAGCGTCCGGTTTACTTTGTAAGCAAGGTGTTAAAGGCGAAATCATATACGGAAGATAGAAGTTGGCGGCGCTTGGCGGCACAGCTTCGGGCATTACTTCCTTGGGCATTCTGTCAAGGTGAAGACTAATTTTCCGTTGAAGCGGTGTTGAAAGGGACTTGGCGGAAGGATGGTGTCTGGTCGTGGAACTATCATACGAGATCGGTTTGACCCTCGTACGATATCAAATCAATCCCTAGCTGACTTCATGGTGGAACTTGCTTCCCCGCCGGGAAAGGTCTCTACTCAAAGGTGGATTCTGTCTGTTGACGGTTCCTCTAATCTCAAAGGCATTGGCGCAGGGGTAGTTCTAGAAGGCCCAGGGGAAATGGTGCTTGAATACTCTTTGCGTTTTGGATTTTCCACAAGTAACAACCAGGCAGAATACGAAGCTTTGTTGGCCGGTCTAAGGCTAGCTTTGGAGGTCGATAACTTTCTTGGTTCGTCCGATTCAGTTGGTGGCGGGCAAGTGGACGGATCATTTCGAGCAAGGACCTACTTTGGCAAAATATTTGCAACAAGCCGTTTCACTAAGTCGACGATTCGAGATCTTTGAAATATGCCATGTAGCCGGAAGAGAATACAGTGATCTTATCTCGTTTGGCTAGTTCTAAGGATTGGGATAAACAAATCTGTCATACGAGAAGTACTTCCCATGCCCAGCATTGAAAAGGAAGAGTCCCTGGCGATTCGTGAGGGGGATGATGGGTGGATGAGTCCGATCATTCGTTATCTACAACAAGATACGTTACCTGAAGATGGAGAGAAAGCCAAACGAATCAAGAAGGTTTCATCCTGGTTTATAGTAGAGTCTGGGAAACTATACCGGCTGGGACGTGCAGCTCCCATGCTACGTTGTGTGTCAGAGGAGGATATGTCAACGGTGATGAAAGAGGTTCATGAGGGAGTTTGTGGAAATCATGGAGGAGGAAGAGCTTTGGCCAGTCGGATCTTAAGGGCCGGGTATTACTGGCCTACTCTAACAAAAGATTGTCAAGAATACGTGGCTCAGTGCTCAAAGTGTCAAACGTTCGCTCCAGCCATTCACACTCCATCCGAGTTCTTGCACACCGTTCTGGTGCCGTGGCCTTTTTATCAGTGGGGGGCTGACATCTTGGGGCCGTTCCCAGTGGCTCCGGGACAGTTGAAGTTCCTGATTGTAGCAGTGGATTACTTTACTAAGTGGGTGGAAGCAGAAGCTGTATCCCGGATCTCGGCGGACCGAGTTCGGCGTTTTTATTGGAGAAGTATCATTTGCCGGTTTGGACTACCTCGGGTCATTGTCTCGGACAACGGGGCACAATTTGCAAGTACCTCGGTAGTGGAATTCTGCAAGGAGCTTGGAATTCAAAACAAGTTTATATCCGTAGAGCATCCACAGGCGAATGGGCAAGCCGAGTCGGCCAACAAGGTCATATTGAATGCTATAAAGAAGAAGCTGAATTCGGCCAAGGGCTTGTGGGCACAGTGCTTACACGAAGTTTTATGGGCATACCATACCACAATCCATTCCACAACCCAAGAGACTCCTTTCAGGATGGTTTTTGGAGCTGATGCCATGATTCCGGTAGAGGTAGTTTTACCCTCTTGGCGTCGAGAAAACTTTGAAGAAGAAGCCAATAAGCAGGCTTTGAATGAAGAAGCGGACTTGTTGGACGAGATAAGAGACACGGCTCATATCAGGGAAATGGCTGTAAAGCAGAGAATGACCAGACGTTTCAACTTGCGGGTGAAGCAACGAGGGTTCAAGGTCGGAGACTTGGTACTTAAAAAGTGTTTGATCCTACTAAGAAGGGTAAGTTAGATCCTAACTGGGAGGGACCATTCAGGGTCTCGGAAGAATTGCAAAACGGAGCCTACAAATTGGAGACATTAGACGGATCAAAATTGCCGAGGACCTGGAACATCGCTAGTCTCAAATTTTATTTTAGTTAAACATATTTGTGTAAAAATAAATTGGTGCACTCTTTTCCCTAGGCAAGGGCCAGGGTTTTTAATGAGGCGCCTATATAATGAAATTTTATTGCAGTATCTGATCTGTGGAAGCATATGGCGACGTACTGCTGAGCTCGGTCTAGGATCGTCTCTCAGTCACGGAAAGGCTCTGTTTCCATTGGGAACAACCTCTGGTCAACCTCGGAAGAGGCTCTGAACCCTCTGGTCAACCTCGGAAGAGGCTCTGCATCCGTTTCGGATCAACCCTATAAAGGCTCTGCATCCGTCTCGGATCAATCCTATAGAGGCTCTGAACCTCAAAAGGCTCTGCATCCGTCTCGGATCAACCCTATAGAGGTTCTGAACCTCAAAAGGCTCTGTTCCTCCTGAGCAACCTTGAAACATATAAAGGAAGCATCTTAACGGGTTTCGTCAGGTGTTCCCTCAACACTCTCTCAATCTCGGTGGCCGGTGTTACACAGGTGTATGTTGGCGTTGAACAATTGTTATGTGGTCCTTTCTAAACCATTAGGATTGCTCGCGCATCCTATGGCTTGGGGCTCGTAAATACTACATAAAGTTCGCAACTATGCACGAAATGAGCGTTCGGAAACATCATGGAAATTAATAGCAAAACTTGGAAAGCAATTAAAATAGCCGGCAGGCGAATATTCAAATTACAAAATGCATCCACCAAAGGGATGACTAACTACTAAATTCTAAAAGCGGAGAAACAAAGAAATCAAGGGTTGGGGTTGGCGAGTTGGCATCCACCTTAGCGTTGTCTTCGCTAATGGTGGTCTCGCTATCATCTTCATCAACCTCCACCAGCTTCCCATCTACGATGACCTTGAAGAAGTCAACCTCCGAGATGTCTATGTCGGGGTATAAGCAACTGACTTGAGTTTTGGCTCGGTCAAAAGCTAAGTCCCCGGCATCCAGCATACCCATCTGGGATTTCTTCAGTGCGTCCTTTAACTCGGAACATGACTTCTCGAAATCTTGGAACTTGGTTGACATCTTGGCAAGCTCGTCTTCCAAAGTCTTTATTCGGCTGCTAGCTTCTGAATTCTTCTTTTCAAGATTTGAGATGTCATCGGCAGCTTCTGAAAGCTTACCCTTGAAAACGTTGTTGGCATTAAGAAGGAACTGCTCGTTGTCAGCTAATCTTTTGACCTCGGCCTCCAGCTCGGTTTTCTTCTTCTCCACATGATCACCAGACTCGAACAAACTTCGGGTGAGCACGGCGCACCTCATTAGGTACGAACTCAACTGCTTGGTGATCTGTTGCGAACCCAGATGGGTCAGCTTGTTCACGTCGGTGGTGGCGTTGAGATGATCATACAAAAATTTAAGGCCATCAAAGTCGGCAGCCCAGAACCGATTCTCTGTAGAAGCTCGACCAGAGCTATCGCCAGTCTCCTTTAGCAAATTGGAGATAGCCCAATCTGCCGAGTTGGTCTCGTTTCCCATGACGGTCTTCAGCTTCTTTGGTATAGACTCGGGGCTGGTTCAGGCTCGGCTGGGCGCTTGTGGGGAAGCAGTGATGATGTTTGTCTGGAGCAGGGTCACGGATCGTGACGTTCTTCTTTTTCTTCGGGACGCGCACTTCCAGCCCGGCCAAGTTGGACTTGGTCTCGGAGGGACCGCCGTCACCCATTCGGGCGAGCTTGACCATTAGCTTCCTGCTCTTTCACGGACATATCGGTCATTTTGTGCGTGGGAAATAAAACGAAAAAAAATTAAGTATACAAATAAAGCGTAGCGAGAATAAAGCTAATTGATAAGTTCTTACCTAGGAAGTGGGGACTTCCTGGAGACAAGGCAAGTAAATCCTTGACCGAATCGGCTGAAGGAGTCATTTCTAAAGAAAGGATCTCGGTATCACTCGGTTGTCGTAATCAAAGTCGGAGATAGGGAGTGGGTCAAGTCCATACAAAGGGAACTTATGATGCCCATCACCATAAATAACATAAGGGCACCGAGACCCACATCTTACTCGAATGAAGCGCTCTTTGTAGCCTTTAAAATTGGAGGTGTAGCTTGGAAACTTCTTTGGGATGCCCAGCTCCGTGCTTTTATTTCGAAAAAAAGAACAAACCAATGGTGGGGGTTATGGATAGGGCTCGACAAATTACTTGAATGCCGGATGAAACCCATTGTTGGGTGGGAGGAGTGCCGATTAATGGTTCGGAGAATATCGGTTTGAGTCGGAAAGTGGGTTGAATGTCAAACTCCTCGATCACTCCGGTGTAAGTAAAACCATTCGGACTCGTTAGGCGAATCATCTGAACTCTCCCGAATTCACAAGACTCCAGAATCACGTCATCCTCGTCCCCTGTAGACGAGACGCTCCGGAGAGAGCGCAAGGCAGCGATTTCCTCATCCTGTATCAGACTTCGCTTAAAACCTACAGCTTATCCTTTGATTAGTCGGTTGGTTTCCATTATCAGCTCCACCGAACCTGAAGAGTCAAGGTCAGAATCACTTTCGAGTAAAACTTCACAAACCACATCCAGTAACTCTCTTTAGGTCAGTCACCCTTTGGGCATCACTCATCTCGCACATGCACTCCTCGAACAGGGTTTTTCGTTCCTCGTCTCCTAAATGGATTTTGCGACCAAAGTCATCGCATTCCCTAATGACGACCATGTTTGGATTGAAACAAAAATAAGGTAAAGAAAAGAGGATACCTGAGTTGATGATCGACTGATTGGAAGGAAGGTTTTTGAAGCAACTGACGGCAAAGATTGCAGTAGGGTTGGAAATATGTAGAGGAATTCGTGGAGAGCGAATAAATGAAATATAATGAGTAGGAGGGAAAGAAGGCGTGAAATCGGGTTTTCCCTATTTATAGGGCAATCATGCAAAAATACAGGTGACCGTTGGGCTGGTGTCACGTGGGTCACGTGCCACACTTTTTTAGAAAGTTCAAAAATATGCACATCTCGCTAAGGGATTAAGAGTTCAAACTGTTTGGTCGACACGGATTCAAGGAGCTTAAAACCGAGCGACCAAGGGGGCTTATGATCATGCATGAAATCCTCAGCCGAGATGGATGTCTGGAGGGAAAATTGCAGGGATCCGGGATAGGTCTCGGCCTTAAGGAGGAGGTCCTTATCCGACATGGATCTCGGGGAAGGTCATGAGGTCGGCCTGGATCCGAGGAGTAGTTCGGCAGTTACTTCAGGATGAAGGATTGAGTAGACGTTATGAAGATGAAGAGTTCCTAGAGTCTTTATGAGACGTTACCAAAGCGAATGATTACAAGCTGTAAAAGCTAGCTCCTTGCCTTCAAGCCATGGTTAATGCGCTGAGGCAGTTACGGGAGGGAGGAAACTGCTTCATGGAAGGAATGATATAAATAGGGCTCCCGCCAGCGGGATAAGCAAGACAATCATAAGCTTGGAACTTGAGTTAAGACACTTGAGCTTCCAAATCCCTAAAATATCTTTAATAAGGTTTTTCCTGCAAGAACACTCCCCTAGACATCATACTCCCTAAAGATCCTCCAAACACTATAACTTATAGAATTATACATACCAAGTAAACTAAACAAAATTAACGTAATGACTACAGACAAAAGGTGCAACAATAAACTCATAACTTCCTGAAGGAAATGTGAGAAAATGTTTTATTATAACCAATGAACCAAGTCCTCTAAAACCAGTCCAAACATATACCAGAGACGGTAAAAATCACTAATAAGGTTTAGCAAACATCACCTCCGTCTGACGAGATACACATCCAAGGCAACTCAACTAAGCATTAGCGAGTCAAAAACCGCGTAGGGAGCGAATCACCAGGGCCAAAAATAAAATAACATTCACGCTAAACACCCCAAGCAAACCCGCACCCTGAGACCTTTCTGCAACTTTGACACAATATGCATAATGTCTATGACCTAGGCCGAATGCACAGCCAAATCAAAATTACATACCAAGAAGTTCAAATGCGACAAAACTGCCCGAACATTGACCACATATTCCACGTCTTTGTTGAGATACTCAAACCGCCAAACACAGACACACAAAACGGAATCAAAGATCCTAATCTTACCAACAAAGCCCAACTCAAGACCTCCAACAGGAAACCTGCGTATAATGTCGGAACTATTTAGCCCAGGATGGTCCTTGGGTTCAAAAACCATTGGGACATATTACATTTTATAGAGGTACATTTAATGCTCAACCAGTTCTAAGAAACTCTTTGAGCCTCTTCAAATACTTGATCGACGGAGCTGTGTTTATTCTTAAATATACTATTATTGTAAGCTTTCCAAATGCACCAGATACCAGTCAACCATACCACTCTAACTCTATTTTCTGCTTTTATTCCACCATCTATAATTGTCCCTAGTTGAACAAAGTGATACCAACCTTCATTAGGCATAACTGCCAAAATTCTAAACCACTTGATTATTTGATTCCGACACTTGCAAAAAAAAAGGGCAAACGAAAAATAGATGGGATGCAGATTCTTCCTGCCCGCACCCATTGGCACAAAAGATATTTTCTGGGCCTAGAATTTCTCTCCTGGCTATATTATCTTTAGTTGGAAGTCTAATATGAAGAAACCTTAAACTAAGCATGAAACTTTGGACGGAACAATTTTGTGCCACACAGTTGACCACAGATTACTAGTCTTTATCCTATCTTCCGCACCCAAAGAATTAGAGTTCCCTAGGGAGGGGCCATAACATATATATCTCACCTAAGAGGTGCGACTGAAGTCTGGCCTAAAATACTTAATCTAAGTCTTGTTTGAGGGCTTGATAAAAGTCTCTCTTGAGAGCTCAAACGCCTCGGCTAAGGGACCTATAGTCTCACCAGTCATGCTCAACATAACCTCTCTATAGAACCCAAAGCCTAGTAGGTCTGGTTTATCACATATATCACCAAGAAACTTAGGGCCTTGTGATACTCCCACGTTTTACGGTCTAGAAATACTTTGCTTTTTATTAAAGCCCTCATGCTTGAGAGACTATGTAGTGTTATAGTAGTAAAAGCCTAACAATGACGGGAGCAATGAAGCCCCCTCAAAAGGGACGATGGTCATATATCATCTTCAAGGAAGTGTCGACTCTCCCCAAGTTCCCCTCTCTCCCAAACATGAGAAACATGGGAGAAACATTTCTTGGGCATAAAGAAGTCAAGGTCAATAGTTGGTTCACATCTCCCTAGGAAATATGAATTAAACAATCCACCATCGACTGAGTGGGCAGTGACCATTCTCAAGAAAACCATAGGCCCAAGGACTCTATAAATACTTCTCCCCTAATGGAAGAAAGACAAATCCTAACTTGCATAAAATACCCTAAGAATTATGTCGATATACAGAGTCTCTCACCTCAAGTGAGTAGGTATTCCAAAACCACTGTAAATGCAGTAACACCATCATACATGGCTTCCCGCCGCCGCAGGCAAGCCCTGACCATCCTAAATTATTATAAATCTACCAAGGTCTCTAAGTATCCCCTACCTATGAAGGGATACCATGCAAAGTTGTACTTTTTATCGGTACAACTATAATGTTATTTCCTAGCAAAGTTACTTCCATTTTGCTTTTCAATATTGTCTTGATAATTTTCTTTGTTGAAAAATATCTTTTACTAGTGGCTGTAGATACATGGAGAGTCATGACAAGGCGGTGCAGTATATTCATCAAGCAGTAATTTTTTTTTCTTTTTTGTTGCAACCAAAGATGAACATAAATCTTGAATAGTTGATAAATTGATGAAAATTGATGCTTGACAAGCAGCAATAATAGAATTTCAATATTGAAATTGTAAATTAATTCTCTCTTGCTCATAAAATCCACGAAATAATTTTTTTTATCTAGAATGCAATTAATATCTAGAGTGCAGTATATTTAATTATTATATTAATTCAAATTAATTTATTTATTTATTTTTTCTGTCATACATAATTTATAATTTGGAATTTAAATATTCTAATATTATGTGAGAATTTGATTTATTATAAATAAAATAAAAGAATGTAAAAACTCATAACAGATAAAAAATAAAAGACACCAACTTGTATATTCTATATTCTAAATTGATTTAATATATTTTGAATTGATTATACAGATCTCTTATTTTTTAATGTGTCGAAATTACTTTTAAATTATGTAATTTTTATGAAGAACGAACTCCGACACGGACACTACATCACGACATAGAGACTCTAATATTGATAATATAAAAAAATATAAGACACCAACACCACTATATATAATAGTATTTGAGATTTATTCATTCATCTATTATTAAAAGAGTTAAAAATATTTTAAACAAAATTATTATCTTTTATTTTTTATTATAACATTGTTTCAAAATATGTTTAACCTTTTAGTGTGTTGTGTGAGTTTTGTTTTAAAAAATATAGAATGTGTGTTAAAAGAAAGAAAAGAACAAATTCTTTTTTAAACACTTTTTAAATTGTCAAAACATGTACTGTATGAGTGTCACACTCAAACGAATGTTAGATACTGATTTAAAGAGTATCATAGAAAAAACAAATCTTTTATTTGAGGACATTTGTATTTTATACATATATATATATATATATATATATATATATATATATATATATATATATATATATATATATATATATATATATATATATATATATATATATATATACTACAAAAAAGATGCGTGGTTCCGGCGGTTTTTAAAAGCAAATCACTGCAAGTAAAAGCAAATCAAGTAATTTTATTTTCCTTGAAATTCCAATTGGTTCAAATCCGAGAAAATTAGCTACTTGGAATCCTCTTATTGTGAAGATGTGGAAACGGTTATCGGGTTGGAAGAACCGGTTTCTTAACCTTGGGGGGTAAAATTACTCTCTTGAAATCTATTCTTTGCTATTTATCCATCTTCTTCATGTCTTTCTACAAGATGCCAAGGAAGGTAGTCAAGCTAACATCTAGTTTTTAAGGCAAGTTTTTATGGGGAGGCTTGGAGGAAAAGATGAAAATTCATTGGGTGAGTTGGAAGAAAGTTTGTCTTCCCCTTGAATTGGGTGGTATAGGAATCAAAGACATAGGGGACTTCAATATGGCTCTTCTTAACAAGTGGATATGGAGAATTCTTCAAGGACAAGATTCCTTATGGCTCAATCTTTTAAAAGCAATATATGGCGACTTAGCGATGAAGGTGTTTTGTGGCTCAATCTTTTGTGGCATGGGGTTAAGGTTTCCAAATCTCAATCTACTTGGTGGAAAGATATTTTATCTACTTCTTCCCATTCTTTTAGTGATCCCATAGTGGAAAATTGCAAGTATGTTATAGGAAAGGGTTTCAATACACCTTTTTGGGAGGCAAGGTGGTTGAAAGATGTTAGTTTGAAAGAAAGCTTTCCGGAGTTGTATTCGGCGTCTTGCTTGAAACAAATTTTGATGGCTGGAACGGGGTGGTGGTTAAATGGTGTGTGGATGTGGAGCGATTGCGGTATCAATAGTGAGTTATTACATTCGGACTTGAGAGCCTCTCTTTTGCGTTTCGACTCAAAGTTGCTTAATGATATTATTCTTAAGTCAGGGGCCGATAAAGTAGTTTGGTCATCAACCTCTGATGGTGAATTCTCGGTATCTTCTTGTTATTCTAGTTATGCAAACTTCCGTCATCCTCATGGATCGCGTAATAGAAATGACAAGGCTTTGGCTATGGTGTGGAAGGTGGAGGTCCCTTTTAAAATTAAAGTGTTTGGTTGGAGACTTTTTGTGGATAGAATTCCAACTAAGAACCTTTTGGTACGTAGAGGTATTTCTATTCCTTTATATTCTTTAAAGTGTGTTTTTTGCGATGTGGATAGTGAAAGTACAAAACACTCTTTTTTTAAGTGCACGGTTGTGAAGATTATTTGGAGAGAAATTGCTAGTTGGATTGGTAAGCCTCTGAGGAAAGAAGATGATTGTCTAGCGAATTTCATGGATTGGTATAGTTTTTGTAAAGAAAAGAAAATGAAAGAAAGTAAATTAGGGGTGGTTTGGTTAGCTATTTCTTGGATCATTTGGTTGACAATAAATGATATTTGTATTAGAAACAACACGTGGAATATTACTGATATGGTTTGGAATATCAAATCGACAGTATGGAGATGGTCTTTTATAGGAGAAATTACTTATCTATGACTTCAACACAGATATTTTGTTGCGTTTATCGTAGTGGGAATTAGTGTGTAATTTCTTCTTAGTGTTGTTTCTCTTTTTTTGTCCGGATTTGTTCCCCACTTTACTTTTGTGTAAAAAGGTTGGAGAATCCTTAGTTCTCCCTATCAATAAATCTTGCTTTAAAAAAATACAATACAAAAAAAAAACTCAACACTAAGTATTATGAAAACAGAATGAAAAATAAAATTTTAAATGCAATATATATGCATCAAACATGATTGCAGACAATATACTACCCCTTAGCACTAACACATATTAAGAACTCAAAATTAAATAATGGAATACACTATATATGCATAAAACATTGAGGATAACTTACCACCCCTTAGCCACATTTCATGATTTTAAATAAGATAAATGTAATAGAGATTATTTAGCCATTTTAACACAAATAACATTACTTTTTATAGGGGTGTGCAAAAAAACTAAAAACCATAAACCAAATTAATATCTATATTAGTCCAAATTTTAAAACCCAGCCCAATATTATATTTTAGAACCGGTGGCCCATTAATAAAAAACCAAAAAAAAAAACAGTAACCACATTTTAATTTGGATCTGTTATTGGTTATTGGGATTTCAAATCTCTCTTAGAGCCTCACAACACAACTCTACTCTCTCTTACAGCCACACTCTCTTACAGCCACACAACACAACCGTGAAGCCACAACCGAGAAGCTGTCGTCGTCGTCGCGCCGCCATCTTCACAATCCTTCCATCTGTGTCATGTTAGTTCCTCACCAAAACCTCTCTGTTTGATTTCCAATTATGGCTTTTTGATTTTTTTTGCATCCTTTGTGTTTGATTTTTTGTCTCTGTGAAGAATAATTGGATATCTCTGTGATTCTATGCTACCTGCAACTATTTGTTGCTATATGTAGTTTGTTTAAGCACTGCTTTCAGTAGTTTGTTGCTATCAGTAGTTTGTTGCTATCTGTAGTTTGTTGCTATCTGTAGCTCATATGCTTCTGAATTAGGGAATGCAAAAGACAAAGCCATTGTTTCTATCTGTAGTTTGTTGCTATCTGTTGCTATTCTGTGCTACCTGCGATTAATATCATGTAGAATTCTTTGTAATTCTTGAGCTAGTTGATTCTTTGAGTGGCATTGTATCCAAACAGTTCTGAGTTGTGAAAGGCTCCTAACGTTTGGTGTTAGAAAGCCCGACTTATTATTCTGTACATTGATGGAAGCAAAAGACAAAGCCATTGTTGGTGACATCCAGGACCAAATAGCAGAAGGAAAAACATCAAATGATAATCCTTCATATCCACAAAGAGATATATATCTGATGCTTTTTGATTCATCAATGTACAGTCTTCTCTGGGAGTTTTTGAAAACTCTCATCAAATGATAATCCTTCATATCCACAAAGAGATATATATCCGATGCTTTTTGATTCATCAATGTACAGTCTTAGCAATCTTCTTTTTGATTCATCTTTATCTATCATTGCTCAATATCTTAGTCTATTCAAATTAATCTTTTTAAAATGAAAATAAATCATATGTTGCATTGATAATCTTTAGTTGATTTAATCAAGGTGTATGGAAATCCCATCTATGATCAAATAATTGTTGGAGTATTCAACTTCCCTTTTGCCTAAAAAATGTAGTTGTCTTCTTTTTCCACATACTGAAAGTGTTAGTTGTGAAGAGAGATTCTCCTCATTTCAGAAATGGAGAGTTATATTACTACTAGTATAGCCGTGTGTATAGAGACATAATTCTAAAATAAGGGATATATATTGAACATTTATATGACCAACTATAATAGCAAAGCAACAAGCAAATACATGAAAGGCATACATGAATCTGTATGATATAACCATACATGAATCATCAATAAAAATGTTACATTAAATTAAGTTTGGAAATCAGCAAAGTCTCTAAATCACTTCTATTTGGTATTTGGCCAAATAGAAACTTCAGAATATCCATCTTCAGTAGCACATGCTCTAAACATACTTGCTGTATTAAAAGGCATTGCAACTTCACCTGCAGCAGACACAGAAACCAAACCACATATATTGCAGTCTATATATTTTTGTCAAGAACACAAACTATTAGAATATTAATTAATGATACATAAATATGCTACTGCTGTTCCTATGAAAAATAAAATACCATGTAGAATTCTATGTTGGTATCAACTCCGATCTATTTCTTCTGAACCAAATATGCTAGATGATATCTAATATCAAGCAGTACAATTATATGCTCTCAAATTTTATTTGAAAAGTAAATAATTAGATGATATCCAATATCAAGCAGTACAGTAACATGCTCTCAAGTAGTACACTAATTAAGTTTAAATGAGAAGTTAGTGAATTTGGCGATTAACAAGGGTGGACACATGTTTATATATATATATATATATATATACTAATTGTACTCTCTCATTTAATCATGACTGTTAGATTTAATTGAAATTTGATTATTATTATTTAACTCATCTATGAATAGTTGTGATGTACTAAATTACTAACTATGTAAAAAACTTACAGTGATATTTTATAACAATTAATCTCTATATTAATATATTCAGGTTGAAATAAAAATTTTATTTTACTATTTTTCTTTGAACCATCGAAGGTATTGTGTCACTGGTTCATTGATCGAACCACTAAATCACTGATTAAACTGTATGATTAAACCTGATTAAATTAGATAATTCGATTAAATAAAACAATCTCTTTATCAAAAGGACAAAACTTAGGTACAATTCTTAGGTGTGATTCTTACTTTGTTCCAATAAAAATATAATAAGTATACTTAAATATCATTTAAGGAGTGAAAATATGAGTAATTTGCATATGTATAAGCGAAAATTATATATTTGTCATATTTTTATTTGTACAAAATAAAAACTACACTTAGAAATTGTATCTAAATTTCTTTACCAAAATATATAGTTATTAAATCGGTCGAGACAGAAGACTTGATCTCTTAAAAAAATCATGACACCTACAAATATCTAAAATATCATAATTCAAGAGTTTATTATTTAAATTCAAATGATAAACATAGTAATCACATGCAATAAAATAAAATAGTACAAATTCTAAATAATGTAACAAAATAATACAATGTATAATAAATTTAATTCTAATAAAAAAATTATTCTAAATAAGTTTTGAACGGTGTCTATTTATATTTTAATTTTTGTTTTTTAATTTTTTTATTAAAAAAACATCATTTTTTTGAGAAAAAACATTTAAACCGTCAGTTTTTGAAAATCGGCTTCGCTTCCATATTTTTTACCTCCAATTTTTAATATAATTTAGTTCATATTTTATTTTACTTTTAGCTACACCAATATGTAGTATTTGGATCCGTCCATATATATAAAATGTCTGCTCTTTGTTATACTTATTGTTTTTTTATATTTTGTGTGTTTAAATTGAACTTATTCATGTACTATGGTGTGAAAAAAAATATAGGATCTATTTGATTGACAGAGTAAAAGTGTTTTTTTACAGCTTGACAAGGTAAAAAGTTTTTTTAAAAAATGGTAATCATATATAACACATAAAGTATAATAATATTGAGTTTTTCTTAATTGATATAACACAAAGATGAATTTCAATACAATATAATTAGGCAAAGAAGAAGCCAACCAAATGCTTTAGGGAAAGGAACTAAGAACATAATAATAGGAGACTTATTATAACAATACCTAGAACAAACATTGTAAAAGCAATGTAAAATTACTATATAATTGGGTAATAAGCCAGCATAGCAATGCCACACTGACCTCCAGTTTCATCACTTTCCCTAAGCACCCTCATGTAACCATTCTCACCCCAATTTTCACCCCAAGAGTTCTTAACCAACCAATACTTCATCCCTTCTTCACTTACCCCATAACCAACTATTGTGACTGCATGGTTCAAAGAGGTTCCACACGATCCTGAATAAACTCCTTCCATGTATCTCTTAAATTCTTCATCTACAGAGATTGCAACTGATACTGGTTGTTGTGCCACAGCTTGTAGTAGTTGTTGTTCATCATTGCGAATTACAGTTTCATAACTACTTATTTGAGCTCCAACTTGCATTTGACCATTTAGTTGGCAAGTTTGATCAACTCCTTGGTAAGGGTAATCGTTTTCCCTAAGAATACCTTGATTTTTTATTATAGTTTCGAACGCAGAGTCAATAGAACCGCCACTACACCCGTTGCTTTGGTAATCACAATCATTTAGTTGTTGCTCAGATAATGAGATCAACTCACCTGTTTTAATTTTAACAATACCTTCCACAGATGCCACCGCCGTAAAAGCCCAACAACATCCTACAATAAATTAAGAGTTTAATGAATTTGCACTAAAAATTTACACTATAATCAATGAGAATGAGAATATATCATTTTGTCATATGAGTAATTTAAAAATTACAGTATGATTTGGGTGGATACATGATCGTGATTTGTGATAATGTAAAAGAATTTTACATTGTTGCATCAGCTACTTTCCCATAGAGTAATTAATAATAATAATAATAATAATAATAATAATAATAATAATAATAATAATAATAATAATAATAATAATAATAATAATAATAATAATAATAATACCACAAGTTCCTTGGTCCTTAACGTTGGTGACAACACCTTGGTCTCTCCAGTCAAAGTTGGTTGGAGCATCATCATTTAAGCTGAAGGTTTTTGAAGTTAACTCTGATTGATTCGAAACTTTAAGTCCAGTGTGTGAAGCAATAAATTCTTCGCTAGTTAAATCAGAATATGGATTTAAGCCAAGTTTGTAACTCTTGTTACCAGCATTGTTATGTTTCTCTATGTATTCTAGATTATTTTTAAATATTTGGAAACGTTTCTCCTTCTCAGAATTGTTTGTGTATGTGCGCTCATATTTCATCATCCATTGTTGATGTGCTTCAACAACAGTTGATGATTCATGCAGCTTTTGAGACATGGTTGGGTATGCACATGCCAAAAAGATACTGATACAAACATACGTAAGATGTTTCATGTTTCTTGGTAGCTTAGATATGGTAGTAGTAGTAGTAGCAGCAGCAATAGAAGAGAATGTTTTGTGAACAAATTTACATTTGATAAGGCTATTTATAGAATTTTGACATAGCAGAAAGAGAAAGAAAATTATGTGTATAGAGAAAAATAAGTATAACAACAAACAAGCACGTGTTGGCGAAAATCTCGGTATTGATTTGTAAAGGGTCCAACACGTTGGTTACTTTAAGGTTGACTTGGAAAGTTACATATCACTTCCACTTACAATGTTCCATCAATATTTTATAGCAATTAGTTAAATATAGAGATTAATTAACTATTAAATAGTTCAAATTTCAGAACAGTTATATAGACAAATTTAATGATTTAGCTCAATATAAAAGTGATAAACTTGTATTAATAATTAGAGTATTAGACTTAGATGCACTATTTGTCTAGTATTTTGCTTGATTCATGAGTTTAGACACATACACTTCCTAATTTCCTATTTCTAAATCAGTCTTAGCCAGCTTGTATTGTCCAACTCATTCACGTGTTTCTCTCTTTTCTTGCCTTGACGTATTTCTCGCCTTGTCTTGGCTTATCCGTTGGGTTGTCCAACAATCAAGCAGTATGACTCAAAATACTTATAAAATGTAATTAAAGCTTTTAAGAATAATTAAAATATCACCAATTCCAATTTTCATCAGCATCAATTATTGAATCTATGTTCAGCATCAATTATTGAATCTATGTGTTTTATTGATTCAAAGTGTAAAAATATTTTACATTGTCATTATATTTTTTTCTTTAAAAATAATTGTATTTTAAATTTAAAAATAATTTTAAAATAAAAATATTAAATATATAAAAAATTAAAAATAGCACATTTACCTCGTGTTTGAATTTATAATTATTTTAAATTTTTTTATTTTTATTTTTTTAATTGTACAAAAATGTAATAACCCGTACATTTACACGGATTTTGACATGGTTACTCATGTGTTGACATGGTACTGCTGTGTTACCCGTGGAAATTTATCCTAGTTACCCATACGTTCACAAGATACTGATGTATTACCCGTGCGTTCACACAGATGTGCACGTGCATGACGGTGTCGGGCAAGAACGCAAAATGCACCGAGGCCTTACCGGAATGCTACGAAACTTTGCACATCCATTCTATGTGTCAAAATGGGTGTCCATGCAAAATTCATCGGAAATTCTTTCCTAACTCGCGTGGCCTCGTTCCGTCCGTCGTGCCTTGAATCGCGCGTGCACGTGCGCGGTGTCGAGCAACGCAAAATGCACCGAGGCCTTACCGGAATGCTACGAAACTTTTCACATCCATTCTATGTGCCAAAATGGGTGTCCATGCAAAATTCATCGGAAATTCTTTCCCTAACTCGCGTGGCTCCGTTCCGTCCGTGTCGTGCCTTGAATCATGCACGTGCACGACGGTGTCGGGCAACAACGCAAAATGCACCGAGGCCTTACCGGAATGCTACGAAACTTTGCACATCCATTCTATGTGTCAAAATGGGTGTCCATGCAAAAATTCATCACGTATGCGTTATTACGATACTAATGTATTACTCGTGTATTCGCTTGAGTAATTGTGTGATATACACGCTTTTAATTTTAAAATATAAATAAAAAATAATACTATTTGTCCAATTTATAAAAACATTTGTGTTAACCATACACTATTTTTCATTTATAAAAAATATTGTCTAAACAAACTATTGTCTAAACCTTTCATGTATTTGAAAATATTTTTTAAAAAAAGTTAAATAGTAATTAAAACACAAATATCAAGACTACCAAAAGCGCAAGCAATAACGCCATGGTTACAACGTATTCATAAACACTGTAGTGATAGGTTAAAATTTGGAAATTTTTTAACCCGTCCCATAGTGGAGTGGGACATCTTATGAAAATTCAAAAATACTCTTCAGAAAACCGGAAATGCATTTCCGGTTCACACCATTTTTTACATAAAACAGATCAATTGTGGTTTCACCCCCATTTTATGATAAAATTTATTTCAGAAATGCACTTTCAAGATAAATCGGAAATGCATTTCCGATTTATAATTTTATAACATACACATGTATATGCAATGTATAGGCAGTGTGCACTTCAATTGTCTATGTAGTTTAACAAAAAATCAGAAGTGCATTTTTGGAAAAAATTTGTTGTAAAATAAGATGAATATCAGAAAACGAATAAATTGTATGTGTGTTGGTGCGCACCGAAAGTATATTTCTGGTTTTTAGGAGTATTTTTGGAATTTTGCGTGGTGCCTAAGAAAAGTATGGGGTGGATTAAGAAATCCCCTAAAATTTTCGCGTCCAGGGATTTGCTGGATTTTTAAATAATAATTTAAAAACAATTGATTTTAAACACCGTAGTAAAAAATTATGTGTATCACGCTTCGATTCCCAGCAACTACATTTTTTTTCCATTTTTAGAGTACATTAAGTGTGTGTCACCTATCTTCATTATTTAAAAAATAAATTATAAATGATTTAACAACAGTGAATACACCAACCATTGTTAGAGGACTTAAGTTTCTATTACGGTTGCTTTGTCCAACTGCAATTAAAAGGTTTACTGATAAATTAAAACATAACTTATTTCGTATTTCTTTCAGGTGAACAAGCGAGCCAGAGATGACAGGGGTGACTCAAATCTTCGTATCCATTCATTTGGAGCTCAAATATTCATTCATTTGTTTCTTCAGCTTCTCAGTACGGTACTCTTCAACATCTACATTCGTTTTTTCTTGATTTATGTTATATATGCTCAAATCTTCACCATCTTCATTCATTTGTTTCTTCAGCTTCCCAGTACAGTACTCTTCAACATCTTTATTCGTCTTTTCTTGTTTTATGTTGTATATGCTCAAATCTTCACCCTCTTTGTTCATTTGATTCTTCAGCTTCGAAGCATGGTACTCTTCAACATCTTCATTTCTTTTTTCTTTGTATATATGGTCAAGTCAGTATAAGAGTACATTTTTCATATACTTTAGGTTTAAATTTGCTTTAGATTTAGATTTTGGTGTGTCATTCACATTATTATACGTTGATAAATTTCATAAGTTGTTATGGATCGTAGTTGAAATGAAAGCCGATAGATTATGTCTGGTTTATGAGAAAAGAGTTCTTTAATTCCTTGAATACGCTAATAAACATCTTCTCGATGATGATGGTATATTTTATTGTCCTTATGTTGTTTACGCGAATATCAATAAGCGTGTTTGTGTGTTTAAAATTAAATTTGCAATCTTCTACTTATTGTGTGCGAAAATAGAAAACATGTTTTAATTTTTTTGAAAGTGTGCTCACCAAGATGTTAGAATCTCGTGCCTACGGATTTCCCAAGTGCGATGGAAAATTTAGAGCTTACGTAGTTCTCGGTTGCGAGAACATTTGTTGGTTGATTGATTTTATTTATGAAAATAGGAGCTTAATCGTACGTGAACGATAATACATCACTAGTGTAATTCGCGTGTGAGCGAAAGAAGATCGTGTGTGAGCGAAGTGAATTTTAAAGAAGGACTTGCACGTGGGCAAAGTTTGATGAGTTGAATTGATTTTTAATTATGGATGACAAGTACTGAAACATTAGGCTATCATCTAATGATTCGAATACTTGAAATTGGCGAGTGAGCTCAACCAATCATCTTTCATTCCAAAAGTTTATTATGAAAATGGTGAAGTGAAATGAGGTTCACGCTAGTTAGGTATTTGAATGGATGAGAGGATTTAGTTTATTGGGCTATCATCCAACAACCTAAAGACTTTGAACTTGTTTTAAACCATTGGGTTATCATCCAACAACTTAAAACAAATACCATCCAAAAATTTTTTTTGTGAAAACATTTTTGAAAATAAACTCGAGGTTTGAGAATTTATTATGAAAGTGGTGAATGGACAATGAGAGAAGATTTGGGCTATGATTAACCAAGAAAGCTTGATCAATCTCGAGAGAATAGACAAATTTCTACTCCCTACCATGAGGCCCTTATTGAAAAATTGGTATATGGACCAAGGCGCGATAATGGAAGTGAGGCGAATAATTACAAGCATTCATGAAAGCATAGATAAATCGAGAAAAAGCCCATACAAGGTGGCTTGTACAAATGATAAGGCAATTTATATTGCGTAGGTGCATGCACGAAATAAATCTAATCGACCAATTAAACGAAATTTAATCAAGTAATTAGTTTAATAAAATTAATTAGATGGACTAATCAATTTTAAATAACCTAATTAGATAATTAAATAATATTTAGCTAATCAACTAAAGTCTCATTGTAAGCCCAAGAGCAAGCGTGGTGTGTGCACAAATGTGTGGTCGTTGCAACGCTTTTAAGTTTTGTCGACTCAAGGTATAAAAATGGCTCATGAGTATTAGTTTAAAAATTTTTAGTTTGTGCATTGTGAATAAGCAATTAAGAGCATTCAAGCCATACAAATTTATACAAACATACAAAATATCTAAATATTTAAGCCAATACAAAAATGGATTAAATAAATTAAATAAAAATGTTTAACTAAATTAATAATTAAATTATTTAAGTTAAATAAAATTATTTAATTGTAATCATAAACAAACAATACAAATAAATAAAATTTCTAAAATAAAAATTATTACAAATAATTGCAACAAATTAAAAATAGAAAAAAAAATAGTAAAATATAGTTTAGAAATGGACTTGAGAGGGTATTAAACTCAAAATAAGTGGTGTTGTTTAATGATGAGATTTGTTGGGCTTGGAGGAGTGTAAGATTTACAAAGGGGGTGATTGTATGAGGATGAAGGGGTTATGTTGGTGTTTCACATTGAGAGAGATGAAGGGTGAGTTCAGTGAAGGTGTAGATGGGTTGAACAGGGGATACGCGGTGTTACGGTTGTTTGGTGGAGACGGAGGGAGCATTGGCAATGAGAGAGACGAGGGAGTTAGTGTAAGGTGGAGTAATGGAGTTGAAGAGGGAATGACAATGAGAATAACTTCTGAAGATGAAGAGGAAAAGCTATTTTATTTTAGTTTTTTGAATTTGCTGTCCGCCTCTCTCCTTTTTCTCCTTCTTTACCTTGTTCTGCTCCCTCCCAAATTCACAAGTTATAATATATATATATATATATATATATATATATATATATATATATATATATATATATATAATTATGATAATACCTAAAATAAATGAGCACATTAAAATAAATTACGGGTCTCAAAGATTAAAGTAAAATTATCAAAATAATTAAAATTGAAATAAAAAGAAAATAAAGAATACCCGGCTTTAAAACACTTAGGATTAAGAATGAGTTTTCAAAATGTATCGAAAAATTAGAGAGAACACATTTTCATGATCTGCGCGACACGTAGATTCATAAAGCAGTGAGTTAAAAGCGAGAAATTGAAATATTTTCCCCGCTAATTTTCCGCACAGTGTCGAATCGCTTTTAACGGTCTGTTTATAAAACCGAAATGTCAATATTTTGACATATAATCAACTTAACACGATGCAATAAATATGTAGAGAGATGAAAATGAATGAAGTAGAATATCAGGTATTTTACAACTATAAAACGATGTAATGTCGATTTAAATTGACTTTTGGTCAATTTAAATACGTCTAATGATGCATATGCGATGAATGAGTGATTGTTTAATGACATTAACCTAATGGAGGCGTATGCAAATGAGTGTGAAGCCTAAGTCATATATCTTGAAAAAATTCGGGCGAAATTTCGAGTGTGACAGCCACCATAATGGTCGGGACCTCCGTAACTCCTAGGACCGGGTTGTATGCCCGACAGCGGTCTTTTCACCTTCATGCGCCTTATAGACGTCGGCTCTTCCGGCCTCTCTTCCCGGCCAAGTATTATCACTCTTGTCCTAGATTAGCCGGCCATATATCTCGGCTCTTGGATTTTATGTACGATCATATGCCCCCCAAGCATATGACTTCATGCCTTGAAGTTTTATGGTCGTTAGAAGAAAACATAAATTTTGGTCGAGATGTACATCGACTTTGAGGAACCACAAGCGCGTGTACCTAGTGCCCTAGTTAGTCCAACAGTCACCTACCTATTTCTAGGTATAATGATTACGGTAATAGGTTTTAAATGGGAACACGTTACCTCTTTTCTTTTATAACCTCTCTTTTCCTTTTTTTAAAAATATTTTCCTTTTTTGTTCCTCCTTACAAACCCTTCTCCTATCGCTGCCCTAAATCCATCCCTCGCTTTTTCTTCAAACAAATCTTTCAGGTATTCATCTTCTATTCTCCATTTATCTTTTCTTTTACTTTTGCAAGATGGTTATTATTAGAGAATGCGATGACTTAGGGCATAGAAAACATCTGAATAGCGATGAGTGTAGAGCTTTATGGGAGGAATGCATGCGAGAGATGAGCGATACACTAAGGGTAGAGAAACTAGAGAGGGTGATGAACAAGATTAACTCTGAAGTTTTAACCTCTGATAGTGATTTTGACCCTGATTCTTCAGGTTCTGTAGAGTTTCTAATGGAAACGAGCAAATCGCTTAGTGGAGAAGTTCTAGGTTTCAAGCAAAGTTCCATCAGAGACATGGAAATCGCTACGCTACGATCACTCTGGAACATCTCTTCGACTAGGAATGAGGATGATGTAGTTCTTGAAGCTTGCGAGACCGGAGAATGTGTTTCCATGTCCCAGCCAAAGAGGGTAGACCCTGAATGGTTTTATTTTTATGCTGGAGTGTTGGAAGATATTAACATTCGTTTTCCATTTACCGACTTTGAATCAGACGTCCTCCGAACAATGAACGTGGCCCCTTCCTAACTCCGTCCAAAAAATTGGGGCTTTATAAGGGCTTTTGAGATAATATGTAGGGCCTTAAGTATAACTCCGACTATAGGCCTATTATTCTCCTATTTTGAAGTGAAGAACGTGGACACTAAAAGTTGGGTAGCCCTAAGCGGCATTCCAAAAAGTAGCTTTCTCTAGGCCTTCACCTCGAATTATAAAGGCTATAAAGAATGCTTTCTCTGAGTTAGGTGTGGTCCTTAGTGTTCACAAGTCACTTACGGTGCTGACGGGCACCCCAAATTTCCTTTATACTGGACGAGCAACCCGCTCCCTATTTCCGGTTTTGATTATGACGCACTAAGTGATAGTGAAACTCAATCTCTTGAAGTGTTAGATTCGTTCGACCGTTCAAGGTTAAAGACTTGTTGACCCTACCCTGATAAAATCCTAGCTTTTTGGGTAAATTTTTCCTATTTCTCACCTGTACATAGGATTTTGTTTTCCTGACTAATCTTTTTCTTCTTATTTCTTTTACGCATACAAAATGACTTATTTATCTATAAGAGAGCAAAAGAAGTTGATGGCAGCAGCCCGTGCTGCCCGGATGGGTTCTAGTGGGCCCTCTAAGGCCAAATCCAACCTGGCCGGCCAGGAGATCCGGATACCAACGAAGAAGAAAAATGTTGGTCTGAAAGGAGGTGCGTTGGAGACAGTGGTGATCTCGGTGTCACCAGTAAAACGTCTTTTAGATGTGGAGGTGGTGACCGATGAAGCTCCTCCCAAAAAGCACAAAACTGTAATAACTAATGAGGTCAATCAGGTCGACTGGGAGGTTTCAACTTTAATGAGAGAAGTCAGTGATGGTTCAACCCGTCCATTTGATGAAAACAAGTTTTGGTCTGCTGACTTTGATGGCATGAAATTTCTTTATGACCATCTTAATGCCACGAGGTATGTGAATAAGGTAAAGACCCTTGGGCCTCAAAAGATTACCAAACACCTCAGCTCATACCTTATGAGGTGTGTTGTTTTGGCCTGGGGCCTATTTGAATCTGGGGACGTCGCGAACAAAAGGCAATTTGAATTGGAAAAAGAGATCTAGAGGCTATCTGATAATGATAAGTCTCTCAATGAAGCAAACTCTCACTTGAAGGCCAAAGCACATGAAAATGCTGAAAAAGCACGTGAAAGTGCTGAGAAAGTAAAAGCTCTAGAAAAAGAACTCTCTACAATAAAAACTTTTGCTGCCGAGCTAATAGCTAGCCTGAAATCCTCAGAGAAATCATGCTCTGAGTTGGAATGGACTTTAGAGAAATCACGATTGGACATCCTTGATGCTGGGGACATGGATTTCGACGGGGCAAAAGACTAGATTGCTTGTTTGTACCCCGAGCTCGACCTTACTCATGTCGATTTTTTCAAAGTCATAGTAGACGGAAAACTAGTGGAGGCCGACGACAATGATGAGGAGATATTGGATGAAGAACCAGTCACCGTGGGTACCACTCATCTCAAGACCCCTAGCTTTATCTCATATTTACTTTTTGAATTTGTTTCAAGTTAGTCACCCTTTTGGTAGGTTCACTTTGTAATTTCCTAATAATTTCCCTCTAGGCGTTTAAATACTGCTTTTTCTTATCTTGCATTAGTTTAAAATTGTTACTCGTTCTGTATGCACTTGTCATGTGCAATAACAAGATTATGCTTGTATATCAGCCCCTAGTCGAGTGACTACCTTAAAAAGCCATAACAACTTTACATAAGAGACACTTAGCTTGTTTTGAGCATCTTATATGATCCAGCCACATAGCCCAGAGTCGATTTATAGGGTAGATCGGAGTGGACGATTTTGATGCCTTGGTAAGATATCTGGATACGTTTGATCAAAGTATGTATTAAGCCAAATAGGAGATGCAACAATGTGTAGAGCCCCTGATGACTATGAAGTTGTGGCGTGAAGCCGACTTAGGGATGCACCAAGGTGCAGAGCCCATGGCGACTATGAAGCCGACAAATACAAGAAGTTTTCATACTTTGAAGAATGATTTAAAAAATGCTCGAATGGTGCTATACGAATAGGCAGGGCATTCTTCTAAGCATAGGCATTGAGCCAAATCAAGATGGTAAAGGCGTTTTAGCCATAATGAAATGTAAGCTTCGCTTTGAAAACCAACCGAAATAGAACTCGACAAAAAGCTTTATTTATTTTGGAACAAAGCCCCTGGCAAGGATGGACCTTGGGAAGACACCAAGTTATGTCGGGGGAGCACCATTGAAATAGTACTCGACAGGGAACCCATATGGCGAACGCGGAGTTTTGGAACAGAGCCCCTGATGAGGATGAACCTTGGTGGGACACCGAGTTATACTGGGAAGACAGGGTACCCATACGGAGAACGCAGAGTTTTGGAATAGAGCCCCTGACGAGGATGAACCTTGGTGGGACACCGAGTTAAGCTGGGAAGGCAGGGAACCCATATGGCGAACACAGAGCTTTGTTGGAGAACCATCGAGATGGAACTCGACAGGGAGCTTTATTACACCCTAGCTTTCTTTACACAGACTATATGTCTTAAGGTGCCTCATTAAAAACCTTGGCCCTTGCTTAGGAAAAAGAGTTCTTCAATTGAATATGTTTATTTTGGCCAATTATCACTTTGTCTATAATCTTGGATAAACTTTGATTCATGATCTGTTCGTTTTGACCAATTCTCACTTTGTCTACAATTTTTGGTAGACTTTATATCATGATCCTCTTTATCGTTTATCATCTTTAGTACTATATTGTATACAAATACATTGCCAATGTCGATTTTATTTGATTATCTTAATTTCGACCATTCTATTTCATCCATGACATAATTTATCAAGATCTCTTTATTTCATATTTCAAGTACTTGATTAGTTCTTCTGAAACTGAAAAATAAATTATGTCAAAGTACTCTTAGAATTTTCATATCCTCAGTTGAGTCATTTTTAATTTTATCTCCTTTTCTTGTAGATGACTTTTAAAATTGGAATCAACTTACCTACCACACTTCATGGGTGGTTTCAACTCATTTGCAATATTAGATTATCCAACAAGAGAACCTGTTTTAATAGGAGTATTAGCAGTTGATAATAAGTTTTATAAAATTTGCAAAATGAGAAATATATTAAATTTCTGGTTCGTATTCGTTTATACGAGGATCAAGATGACAAATTACTTTAAATTGTTTATTTGAACTTCTGGTTCACTCTTCAGCTGCTTAATATTTCCTCTTAATATTGAGAAATTTAATTTCTTAGTTAATACTTAACCTACTGGGCTGCAACCAAGTATCCAATTATTTTCTCAAATTATATCTCAAATTTGAGATTTATATCAAATATATTTTTCCAATATTCTTTCAAGACTCGTCTTAGTGTATTATTGGAGCAATCAAAAAATACCAACACATCCAAAAGTTCACTTAGATGAGAAATACCAGGTTATTAACCTAAAATAGATTACATCAAGGAAGGAGAAATGTATCACAAGGTGTTGGCTTGATGCGAATAAATATCTTAATATCATATTTTGGGCGTTTCAAATATGTAATTTAGAATTGATTATGTCATAAGCATCAACCATATGATTAACTTTAGAAGTCTAAAGAATGGATCTTCAATTCCTTTTTTTATAAACATATGCTACATGATATTCAATATTATTTTAATAATATAAGTGATACTTATCAAGAAAGTTTTGAAAATTCAAAAATTGAGATCTTAGTCTGAGTAAACTACTTCACAAACTTTTGGTTGTGAGTAGACAATAAACATTTGCATGATATTTTAGTCGATGCAATAGTTAATATCATAAAAAAAAACTCAATTTATCAAATTCTTAGTTCCCATTAGAAACACACAACATCTATTGGATTGAAGAAACTTCTGGCTCTTCAATGTTAGTTTTTGCATCATATTACATCTAGAATGACCCAGTCGATTTTAGCAACATTCTTAAATTTGATTTGTAAACTTTTGACTTACAATTATGCTTGTGTTTTATGAAAATAATGAGAAGTAATATTATAAAAGAGTAGAGACGAATGAGGGAAAGAGAAGAAAGAAAATATGATTGTATTATTCTCATAATCAGTATTGATTTTGTTAGTGTTTTTAAGTTGGCATTATGTTTGGTAAAACTAGGCTTTAGCAATGTCATGATGGATGTCATGACATTCGAGATCAAGATAAATCCTACACCGCTAAGGATGTTAAAAGACACGAACTAGAAGCTAAAGTCATCTGGAAATTCTGAAAGCAGTGATGTCATATGTTATGACATTCGATGTGACATTCTCTAATCTTTGTTCTGAGATTTTTCGGAAGTTTGTTGAGTGCTAAATATTGTTTTTTTATTAGAAAGCATGCTCAGTGGCTGCTAGGTTAAACTTAATTAAACCTAAATTGGTTGTTGAAAAGACCATGTTTTTAGGATTAAATTAAGTAAACCCTACTATCTTTATGGAAAAAGCAAGTTTCGGCTTCTATAAAGGAAAAGAACCCTTACAACCTGTCGCGCCCTTGGAATGTATTGAAGAGATAGCGACTTGTTTGTGTATTAGGATTTGTAACATTGGTATTGTGTAATTCTAGTTTCTCTTGTGAGCCAAGCAACTATCAATTGATAAGTGCATTGTACTAGGATTTCTTTGTAAGGGTAGTTTATCACAAAGCTTTAAAGCACAGTGTTTGTCTCTTGATTGAAGCTTTGAAGCAAGATCAAGATATTTTATTGAAGTGTCTTTCAATTCAATTAGTCAATAGGTTGATATCACTGCGTGATTGGGGAGTGAGTAGGAACTCATATCTAAGTAGGACTTAGGTAAAAGGGTCATTGGGTAGTGATTAAGTGAGAAGGTTGTCAATGGTGTGTTGGTGTTCTTCGAATTGATACGCTAATAGTGAACTTTCTCCTGGCTTGGTAGCCCCGATGTAGGTTTGTTGAACCGAACGGGTGAACAACTTATTGTGTAATTTATCGTCAGATTTCTTGTGTAAATTGCTAGCATAGTGTCGAATCGTGTCATAACATTCTCTGACATCAAGTATCCTGCCAGAATTTCAATTGGCATCGAGGGCACCCCTTGTTATTTCGGTGAGATCTAGGGATAATAGTTTCGTAATGGATAAAGAAGGAGGATTTGGAGGAAGACCACCTATTCGGATGGGTCTAATTATGATTCTTGGAAGCCTCGTATGGTTGCCTTCTTAAGATCTGGACATTAAAGCTTGGAGAGCTGATAAAGGATGGAAACATCCCACCAAGAGAAAGATGGCACTCTGTCTTGAAACCCGAGGAGGAATGAAGCAAAGAAGAAGAGCTAGCTCTTGGGAACTCTAAAGCATTGAATGCTCTTCAATGGTATTGACAGGAACATCTTCGATTAGTCCATCAATGTGAGTTGGCCAAGGATGTTTGGGACACTCTAACTACTCATGAGGAACATCCAAGGTGAAGATGTCAAGACTTCAGATGCTCACTACCAAATTTGAGAATTTGAAGATGAAGGAAGATGAAAATATTCATGAATTTCATATGAATATTTTGAAACCAATGCCTCGGGAGCACTTGGTGAAAAGATGTCAAGAGAAGTCGGTAAGAAAGATTCTCGATCCTTGCCTAAGAGATTTGCAATGAAAGTCAACAGGCTCAGGACATCAACACCTTGAAGGTTGAAGAACCGATGGGATCTCTTATGACTTTTGAGATGGGAATCGATGAACTGTGACAAGAAGAACAAGAGCATAGCACTTGTATCCAATTCGAAGAGGGATGCAAAGAGGAAGATGAGGAGAAGATATCCAAGCTATAGCCATGCTTGGAAGACAGTTCAACAAACGATCGGAGAATTGATCCAAAGTCAAGGTCACATGTCAAGGACATTGCATCGACATCGCAGATCTTATGATTCCAGAAGATCCAAGTCAAGAAAAGGAAGTCAAAGCAGAGAGTCCAATGTCATGAATGTGAAGGATATGGTCATGTTTGAATGTCCCACCTTTTAAAGAAACAAAGGAAAGGGATGATCACTTGGTGCGATAGTGAGTCGAAGTGAATTTGAGGAAGAAGCGCTAAACTTGTCTTGGAAGATGTAATTGATAATGACTCTAGTGATGAGGAAGTGACCTTTGAAGAACTTCGATACTTACAAGAAATTGTGTATCGAGTGGTGAAGTATGTCGTGAGAAAAGCAAAAAGCGATTGAGAAGTTGGAGGCGAGACAATGTGAAGTGAAGCGAGAAGAAGGAGAATCATCACTATAAGTCATCTCAGTGAAATTGTAGTGTTAAATTCCAAGCTTGATCGATGACTAAATCATCAAAATCTTCCGATAAGTTAGAAGAAATTCTTCACTTGGACAAAATCGGAAATAAGCATGGTCTAGGATATGTGGTGAAAAGGAACCGTTGTGAAGAAAAGAAGAGGCATGGAAACCAAGGTCAAAGCAGATGTCACACATAAAGCAGAAATGTTCCTGCTCGGGATATGTGGTCAAAGAAATTTGCGATAACAAGAAGAACAGACTGATAAGTCAATGTCAAAGCGGATGTCACAATATTGGGGTCAACATCGGATCGAGAAACATGAAGAAGAAGTTTCAAAGATGGAGATGTCATCATTGTGGAAGGTTTGGACATAAAACCCTTATGCTATAGGCTTCATGGATATCCTAATCGGACTCCTATGTTCAAATAAGAACATCAAGGTACCCTATACTCAAAATGGAAGAAGAACAACATTGATTGCTCACACTTCTCTTAGAGTGTACAAGGAAGATTGGTACTTTGACATGGGTGTTCCAAGCATATGGAATAAAAACCCTCTTGAATAATGTCAAACCTCATTCTACCACTTTGTTACTTTTGGAGATGGAGCTAAAGGAGAAATCAAAGGGTTGGAAACTTGGACGGGGTTCCAAATCTAAATGGAGTGTTCTTGGTAAAAGGCTTGTGCTAACCTCATAAGCATAAGTCCTATGTGATATGGGATTCAAAGTTAACTTCACCAGTCCGAATGTCTTGTAATCAATGATAAACAAGAAGTAGTTATGAGAGGAATCGGATCAAAGAACAAGCGCTACATGTGGAATCGAGAACACCAACCTCTCTACATGTGCTCCACAGACAAGGATGAAAAGGAGGTAAAACTATAGCATCAAAACTTGGACATCTGCATCTCGGAGGATGAAAAGATCATCACTATGGAGGTCGAGGATACCAAAACTCCATATTGATGAAGGAAGAGTCATGGTGAATGTCAAGTTGGAAAGCAAACCGAATGTCACACCCAATGTCTAGACATCGACCACTTCAGTCTTTGGAGCTACTTCATATGGATTTGATGGGGCCTATGCAGTTGAGAGTCTTGGTGGAAAAGATATGCCTATGTTGTTGTGGATGACTTCTCCAGTTTACATGGATAAACTTCATCAAAGAAAAATCGATGTGATTGATGTCTTTAAAGAGTTATGCAAAAGACTTCAAGAGAGGAAAGTTGTATTGTCGAATAAGAAGTGACCATGGAAAGGAATTTGAGAACAAAAGTTTGATGAATTACATTCCTCGTAGGATCAATCATGAGTTTTCTTCTCCTATAACACCTCAACAAAATGGAGTTGTAGAAAGAAAGAATAGGACTATACTGAATCGCGAGCAATGATTCATGCTAAGAAACTTCCTATTCACTTTTGAAGCTATGAATACACTTGCTATGTTCACAACAGGTTACCTTAAGAAAGGAACTTCTTCCACTCTATATGAATTATGGAAGGAAGAAAACCAACTGTGAAATACTTCCATGTGTTTGGTAGCAAATGCTACATTCGAGATCGTGATCAAAGAAGAAAATGGACTCTAAAAGTGATGAAGGCATTTTTACGGATACTCCACTAACAAGCATATAGGGTATTCAACTCCAGAACCCAAGTTATGATGGAGTCTATTAATGTCATTGTTGATGATCATCATCAGAACACAATGTCCCATATGATGTTGAGACATGGTTTGAGACATCACCTCAACACCGACAAGGAAGATGTACCAATTCCTACTCCACCAAATTCGAAGAGGAAGCAAACAAAGATCCTTCCATCGAATTCGAAAGATCATCAAAGGATCTCATCATTGGAGATCCAACCAAGGTGTTGTTACAAGGTCCAGCTGTTTCAAATTCTTGCTTCGTGTCAAAGATAGAGCCAAAAATGTTAAAGAAGCTCTATGTGATGAATTTTGGATTGGAGCAATGCAAGATGAATTGAACCGTTCAAGCAACATGAAGTATGGGAATTAGTTCCTAGACCGGAAGGAACAAATATCATTGGTACAAAGTGGATCTACAAGAACAAGTCGATGCGAAGGATGTCACCGGAATAAAGCAAGACTTGTTGCTCGGGGTTACACTCGGGTTGAGGATTGACTTTGATGAGACCTTTGCACGGTGGCTACCGGAATCTATCAGCTTCTACTAGGGTTGCTTGCATTCGAAATTTAAATTATTTCGGATGGATGTGAAAAGTGCCTTCCTAAATGGCTACTTGAATGAGGAAGTATATGTAGAACGACCTAAAGTTTGTGGATCCAAGTTATCCCGATCATGTCTACAAATTAAGGAAAGCCCTATATGGACTAAAGCAAGCTCCTAGGGCTGGTATGAAAGGTGACCAAGTTCCTTACACAAAGGCTACGAAAAGGAGGCTTGGATAAAACTCTCTTTGTCAAGAATGAAGGAGGAAAGATAATGGTTGCTCAAATTTATGTGGATGACATAGTCTTTGGTGGAATGTCAGACTCAATGGTGAAACATTTTGCCAATCAAATGCAAGTGAGTTTGAAATGAGTCTTATGGGAGAGTTGACCTACTTTCTTGGAAGTGACTCGGATGGAAGACTCAACATTCCTTTCACAGAGCAAATATGCAAGGAATATTGTCAAAAAGTTTGGAATGGATAATGCCAGCCATAAAAGGACTCCTGCTCCCACACATGTGAAGTTGTCCAAGGACACAAATGGTGAAAAGGTAGATCCAAGTTTGTATAGAAGCATGATAGGAAGCTTGTTGTATCTAACGACCAGCAGACGACATTGCATTTCTTTGTTGGGGTATGTGCAAGATACCAAGTGAACCTAAAGTGAGTCACATTAACCAAGTGAAAAGAATTCAAGTATGTGAGTGGAACACGTAGCTATGGTATCTTGTATTCCCATGGATGTGAACCCATTTTGTCCGGTTATTGTGATCTTGATGGGTGGTAGTCTTGATGAAAAAAGTACCTCGGAGGATGCTTCTTCTTGGGAAACAATCTTTTTCTTGGTTCAAAGAAGCAAAGCTGTGTCCTTGTCCCCTTGAAGTGAATACATAGCGGTGGTAGCTTGTTCTCAAATGGTGCGGATGAAGCGGATCTTTGTCGAGTACAATGTCACAGGATGTCATGACATTGTCTTGTGACAATCTAAGTGCTATTAATATTTCAAAGAATCCTATACAACACAGTGGGACTAAGCACATTGACATAAGACATCACTTCATCGAGAGATCTTGTGGAGGAGAAAGTGATTAAACTGGACCATGTAGTCACCGAATTGCAATGGTGACATTTTACTAAAGCTCTTGATGCTAGTCAATTTGAAAATTTAAGAGAAACTGGCATTTGTCAATATGAGGAATTGTAGCAATTAAAATTGCTTACAAAGAGGAGAAAAACCGGTATTTCAAATAAATATGAATGGGTCATTTCTTTATTTCCTCTTAGTTTTAAAGGTTTCAAAATATCAAGAGACACCTCCATATAATAACCTCTCTTATTGAAAGTATCATTTCCTCTCCACCCACAAGATACTTTCAAATTCTCATCAATTCCTCAATATATCCCAGTAAATATGTCTTCTTCATCCTCTTCTTCCCAAGACTACATTGTCATCTCCCACCATGGTGAGATTAGGGCATTTCTTGAAGCCATGAATATTGAACTGTGAAGGTCTCCCTCGTTCAATGGCAAGACTCTCGGCATGCACGGAATGATCAAGGTTCATCGCTCTGGTAAGACTACGCCTCTTCCCCGAGATAAGAAATAGGGAGGTACCAAGTATGTAGAAGAAGCCATTGCTAGGATAGTCACGAATCCTAGACGAACATCACTCTTCGGAATTTCTTCCCCTTAATCAAAGATCCGCTAGCCCTAGTTTAGCGGATGATCCGGATGTCACAAAGAATGTCATGACATCGATGATCACGTCGAGCAACTCATGTGGACCCCGATTCTTCTGATTTCCTGTCAAAGCAAGGGAGGTATTTCGGTTATCAAGATGAGCAAATAACGAATGGAACTTCCTCAAAGAAGTATAGAGCTAAATTTTTGGTTCAAAATGCAAAAGGACACCAATGGCCAAGAAAAGGAAAGCTCTGAACACCAAAGCTGAACAAGCTTCGATAAGGTGATGATCATCTGTGACAATGAAGATATCTCTTCAGAGAAAAGCAACTAATTAAGTTGTTGTGTTGCTTCCATTTTGATTTGTCAATTTTCATCAATTGTTTTCATTTTCTTCTATTTTTTGTATTTTCCCATTTGTGTTTTGGATGATTGTAAACATTGTCTTGTGATGTGTATCCTGTATACCAATCTTTGTACTTGATTATTCTTTGGTATACTTGTTTTTGGTCTTGTTTGATTAAAAGTTTGGGGAACTTGTATTGTTTCCTTTGGCCCTTTATGGCTAAAGGGAGAAGAACTACTGTGTTAATAGTATGGGACTTTAAGGAAGTGTATCTTTGGGAATTGTATGGCACGAAATTTTATGGCTGTTTTAAATTTTGTATATGGGGCAATTGTGGAATTGTGGGATTTTGTATGGGTAGAATTTATCTTCTCTAAGTTCTAGTTACTTGAAGCTTAGGAAAGCTTAGGAAAGCTTAGAACTAGTTTATTGTCTTCTTGCATAGGTTCTCGATGTGTTAGGTAGTTTTAGCCAAAATGTGCCAAAGGGGAGTTTGTTAGTGTTTTAAGTTGGCATTATGTTTGATAAAACTAGGCTTTAGCAATGTCATGATGGATGTCATGACATTGAAGATAAATCCTACCGCTAAGGATGTTAAAAGACATTTCAGCGGAAGCTAAAGTCAGCTTGAAATTAGCAGATGATGTCATAACATGTTATGACATTCGATGTGACATTCGATTCTGAATCTGTTTGTTCTGAGATTTTCGGGAAGTTTGTTGAAATGCTAAATATTGTTTTTACATTATTAGAAAGCATGCTCAGTGGTGCTAGGTTAAACTTAATTAAACCTAAATTGGTTGTTGAAAAGACCATGTTTTAGGATTAAATTAAGTAAACCCTAGCTATCTTTATGGAAGCCCAAAGAAGTTTCGGGCTTCTATAAAAGGAAAAGAACCACTACAACCGCGCCCTTGGAATGTATTGAAGAGATAGCGACTTGTGTTTGTGTCTTGTTAGAATTTGTAACATTGGTATTGTGTAATTCTAGTTTCTCTTGTGAGCCAAGCAACTATCAATTGATAAGTGCATTGGACTAGGATTTCTTTGTAAGGGTAGTTTATCACTCAAAGCTTTAAAGCACGAGTGTTTGTCTCTTGATTGAAGCTTTGAAGCAAGATCAAGATATTTTATTGAAGTGTGTCTTCACAATTCAATTAGTCAATAGGTTGATATCACTGCTGTGATTGAGGGGGAGTGAGTAGGAACTCATATCTAAGTAGGACTTAGGTAAAAGGGTCATTGGGTAGTGATTAAGTGAGAAAGCTGTCAACTGGTGTGTTGACTATAGGGTCTTCGAATTGATACTGCTAATAGTGAACTTTCTCCCTGGCTTGGTAGCCCCCAGATGTAGGTTTGTTGAACCGAACTGGGTGAACAACTTATTGTGTAATTTTGCTTCAGATTTCTTGTAAATTGCTAGCATAGTGTCAGATACTGTGTCATAACATTCTCTGTGACATCAAGTATCTGCTGCCAGGAATTTCAGATTTCAAGTATAATATGAGTCATATTTATGCGACATATGTAATAAATAGAAAATCAATTAAAATCTCCTAATTGATGGACATTCATAATCATTTTATTTAAAACAATACTCTTATTATAATAATACCCTAATTTTTTTAGAACTTAAATTCAAAATTGAAATGATGACAATCTTAACACCAATCTTATTTATATACTGATGTGTCATCTTAATAACAATTCTTTCCTTTCCTAATCCTAATTCTATTTTCTCTTTAATTTTATAAATGTCTATGTTTAAAAAATAATAATTGAAATATAAAAATGAAATCATAAAAAATCTTCTAATAATCTCAAAATAAAACAATAATATAAAATATATTTTGAATGATTATTTTACATTAAAAAATAATAATTTAACTATAAATATAATCTAAATCACCTATAATTTTATATATAAATAATAAATTAAATATTTACTATTTAAAAAAATAAATAATTTTATTTCTTATATATCCGTGATATAGTAGTAACTAATGTAAAAGAATAAAAATAAAAGTAGTTTTGGTGATTACAAGAGTTGTTGAGGTTATAATGGGAAAACGACATTCACTATTCAGACCCACCGAAGTCCCGGCGGGTAGACTGCCTGTTTTCTCATCCTAAGTCCTAACTGCGACCTAAGCAGTATCCACCACAGTCACATTAGTGGTTTAATTCACCATCAACAACAACGATTCCTGAAACGAGTCAATTCATCAATCCAACTCGGCGAGGCATGGCGCCTCGTTCGATCACACTCATCCTACTGAGTTTCCTTCTCTTGACTCTGTCCGAGTCAGCACCGCAAGCCTTCAAGCGAGGACCAGGTCACCCTCAGTGGCACCACGGCGCCTTCCACGACGTCAGAGATACGGTCCGATCCGACATCCGACGCATGCTCCATTCTCGAGCCGAGGTCATTTTCGTTTTCCTTCAACGCAATTCGGTTTTTGATTCTAAATTTCCAACAATCGCTTACTCTTGTTATGCTTTTTTTTGTAGGTTCCGTTTCAAGTTCCGTTGGAAGTGAACGTGGTTTTGATTGGGTTTAATGGTGATGGAGGCTATAGATACAAAGTTGATGCGCATAAATTGGAAGAGCTTCTCAAAACAAGCTTTCCTACTCATAGACCTTCTTGTTTGGAGACGGAGGAGCTTCTTGATATTGAACACCATTTGGTTTATAATGCATTTTCTGTAAGATGCTCTTTTTGTCTTCTATTTCATTTGCGTTTGTATCCTCTAGTACATCTACATTTAGAATCTCTAATAACACATCAAAATGTTATAGTAGAAAAGATGGTGGAAAATAGACTTAGGTTGTTTGGGCATATGCAGTTTCTGTGGCAATGAGAGTAGATCAAATGGAAGAAGTCAAACAACTAGAGGTAGATGAAGACCTAGAAAAATTATAAGAAAGGTTTTAAAGAAAGATCTCGAGATTAACGATTTGGATAGAAAATAATGGCCCATGTAGCCAACCCCACTTAGTGGGATAAGGCTTGGTTGCTATTGTTGTATGCACCGGCATAAACACTTGTGTGATAGTTTGGGAGAACTCGTGGAAACGGTTTATGACGTGCTCATATGCTATTTCGCAGCTGATATTCATAAGCTTGATAGCTTCTGAAAATAACCTACAACTTGTATGAAAACAATTTGACTTTATTTTGTTGTGTTGTAGAAATAGTTTATGCATATACGTTTATATCATAAACACTTGTGCTATTAGCGCTTAATCAGGGTGTTTATCCAAACAAGACTCTTTTTCTTTCACTCATAACCGCCAAAGGATATCCTTGTTGCTTTCTTAAACTGTAATTAGTTATTGTAAAATAAAAGGATTAGAACCACAGGTAAAGAGTTGCATTATATCATTGCTTATTTAGTCTTGACACAAATAGTCAAAAGTTTTAGAAAACTGAGAGGAATGAACCGCAAGCTTTAGTTTAGATGAACTAACTTTTTTAAGAAATTGTCATGGCCTAAAATCAAACATTACTTTGAATTCTAAATTAATCAAGCCTTTTTTGTCTTAATGATTTTTGTACACGGACTACAATCAGTTTTTTTTTTGTTTTTTTTTTTTATGTTGCATAGGTCATCCGTGTAAATACCCCTTTTGTTTGAAATCTGAAAATTTCTAATAATTTAAATTGAAATCTTATCATAGACTGGACAGCCTGAACTAATAGCACTTGAGAAAGAATTGAAAGAGGCAATGGTTCCAGCCGGGAAAGCAAGGGAGGTAACTGTTTCCTTGCATATTACTTTCTGTTTTTTAAGTTATAGAAAGCTAATAGCTATAACCTTCATCTTGAGATATGATTCTAAAGCTTTTTCACAAATCCCAGTCTGACTTTGGAAGGGAGGTGCCTTTATTTGAAGTTGAAGCAACAGCTGTGGAGCCAATATTTCAAAGGCTGTACTCCTACATATTTGACATGGATAGTGCGGGATCTTCTGTCACCGAAACAGATAAACCAGTGCCAAGTGCAATATTTATTGTAAATTTTGACAAGGTATAACCACTATTCAATATGTTTAGTAGTGAAATATAAATTGCCTTGCTTTATATCCTACGTTCAGTTAATATTAACTTTATACCGACTGGTTGTATGTTAGCACTCATAAAATGATTGGTACGCTTGTTTCAATAACAACCAAGGGAGGAAATATTAGTGACTGATTGCTTGAGTTCTTAATTCTTCCTGTTTAGTATCGTCTTCCACTACTAGTTGTCAGTTTCTTTTACTGCTAATTTAAAATATATTGCAGGTGAGACTAGATCCTAGAAATAAGGAAATAGATCTTGATGGTTTAATGTATGGAAAAATTCCTGATCTTACTGGGGATGATATGAAAAAACAAGAAGGAGATTACATTTATCGTTATCGCTATGATGGTGGAGGAGCAACTCAAGTTTGGCTGAGCTCGGGCAGGTAAGAAGGGGCTTTTTTGACCTAACTTTGCTGTTAAACTTCAGTTTATTTTGTCAATTAGAGTTTTATCAAATCTTGGAGGTTCTTTACATGGAAAATTAGTCTCAACAAATGTTTTGTGTCTAACAGTTACAAGCTAATTTTCAGCCTTTCTTCTTTTTGTTTGTTCAGATTTGTGGTGATTGACCTTTCAGCAGGGCCCTGTACTTATGGTAAGATTGAAGCTGAAGAGGGAAGTGTCAGTTCTAGAACCCTGCCAAGATTACGAAATGCTGTTGGCCTTAGTAGCACAACTTCTTATCGATCAAGCAAAAATATTTTTCTTGGACAGCTTGCTTCTTTGGTATCAACCACGGTGGAACATGTTATAGCACCTGATGTTAGGTAATGTATTGTCATCTTTTACTATAATCATATAACAAAGAAGCATTGTTTCACTGTAGTTGAATTTGCTAGTTGCTACAAGGGTTCATAGGACTCTAACAACTGCAGTTTCTGTAAAACCTTTTATGGCGAGGTCTTTTGTAATAGTTTTCTCCTTGAGTTTAGTTAGGTCTTTTGTGGCTCTCCAATGAACGGAGATGATCCTAACTTCCAATAAAGTTCTACCTCAGAATAGGGAAAATGTAGGAGGGTTGGCTGGTAAATGATTTGGTAAGTATGAGAGGAGTCTGTTTTGCTAAATTCTAAGAGTTAGGAAACATGGCAGCAAGATATTGGAGGAAAGGGTGCTGGAATCATTGAGGGTGACATGAATATTAGAGGAAAGGAGGGTTGTGGTAGAAGATTGTATTATTGGTTCTAGACACCTTAACAGTAAAATTTGTGGTATAATGTGATCCTTATTTTTCACCTAAGAACCATTGCTAACTAATTCCTTTTTTTACGCATACAGTTTTTAATACTTAATGTTAGTTAGGCGGTCAGTTTAGCATATACCAAGAGAACTTGAATAATTAATTGACAGTTTCATATTTTAAGAATCTAATTATACCTTTATTGATATGTTCAGATTTGAAACTGTCGATCTTACTTCAAGATTGCTTATACCAATAATTGTCTTGCAAAATCACAATCGCTACAATATTCTGCAAAAGGGTCACAATTACAGTATAAACATCGACGAAATTAAGGCAGAGGTTTGTGATTTCCTATGGAGTTGGTTACCAATTCTTGTCTCGGGGTTTGAAAATTGTCTGGTGCAGTTACTACAATCAATATTTTCTGCAATTTAGCAAGAACAGTATGCAAGTGTAATAGTTTATTTTCTCTTCAGGTGAAAAAATTGCTTCATGATGAACAAGAAGTAGTAATTATTGGGGGTACTCATTCACTGCATCACCATGAGAAGCTGTCAATTGCAGTTTCAAAAGCCATGCGTGGACATTCATTGCAGGAAACGAAGAATGATGGTCGTTTCCATGTTCATACCAAAACTTATCTGGATGGGGCTATTTTAAAAGAAGTGGGTGCTATCTAGTTTCATAAATCTTCCATTTTTAATTTCTCATATAATTTTACATGGGCAAATATGCTCTTTTCCTTTTCACAGGATAATTAAGTTGAGAAATTTTGACTAACTTTTAAGTTTTGAATCACAAGTATGTCTTTGCTGACACCTTTAATTAGAGATGAAATAATTGAATACTTTGTGGACTTGGTGTTGCTCATACACCGTTTTAGACTTTATGAAGAACTGCATAATTGATTAATGATTACCCATAATAGCTGAATATGTTTGCAATCTGCAATTTAGATGCTAAATATCAATTTGTTTTGTTATTTTTGAAAATTTCTTTATAGTCTTGCAACCACATTTCAACAGGAGATGGAACGTTCTGCTGATGTGCTTGCTGCTGGATTGCTTGAAATGGCTGACCCATCTCTTTCAAGTAAATATTTCTTCCGCCAGAATTGGATGGATGAATCTGAGGGGTCAACTGATTCAATACTTAAGCATAAGCCTATCTGGTCATCATATAACTGGAAACATAGCAAGAAAAAGAAGAAGAATGTAAAGAAGCAAGGAGATATTCAAACAACTTTTGGAACAAGAGTAGTTCCTATGTACGTACATCACTATTTATTGCCTAGATGCATGTTAAAAATACAACTTTAACATCAGAGTATCTTTGCATTTGTGTTTTTCTCTTAGGTGAAATCGTTGCATTTGTATTTATTTATTTATTTATTTATAGGTTTTTTAAACCAAGTAAGAAGTGACTCAATATTTTTTGAACTGCTCAATTAAGCTAATTAGGATCCTTGAAATTTATGGTGAACTAAGACAATATTGGTAAGTTAGTTGTTAGATTAAATACTATGGGCTATTTGGGCACTTGGTGATCTTTTTCAATATGAAAATGAATGCATGAATAACTTGAAGATGTAAAGAAAAACTAGCCAAAAGATAACCAAACATCTGCCAAGGATGTCAGTTAGTTGTGTATTTCAACAGTTAAATTGATCATAGTTGACAAACTCTAGGAATTGGACTTCCACAAAAAAAAAGTTTAAGAATGTTGGCGATATGTGAAAAGATATTATTGCTAAGCTGGGTATCACTTGGTTGAAATACTTCAATATATATAAGGTGCATTATATTGCTAGAAGAAAAAAATTTATTAGCCTTGGTATTATTTTTGTTTCAAAATCAGTTGAATATTGAATTTTGAAATGCTATGCTTTTTATCATGCAGTTTCGTGCTATCATTGGCTGATGTGGATCCAAATCTCATGATGGAGGATGAAAGTATGGTGTGGACAAGCAATGACGTCGTAATTGTGCTTGAGCATCAAAATGAAAAGATTCCTTTGAGGTGGGTGAATATGATATGGATATCCACTACTTGTGAGTACTGCGTTGTGAGTTGAAGATTGATGCATATTATTATTATTGTAGATATAGTGACATGTAGATGATAGTGGAAAGGTTGTAGTTTGTTTGAGTGATTGTTACTAATTGCCAACATAATATGCTTATTGTGTAGACCTATCTGGCTTTGATTTAATGACTAGAAGAAACCACTTCAAAGTTCACTAAGAATTATCTTGGATTTCCTCATTATTTGTCTTTTTCTTTCCTTGCAAAGTTTGACATCACTCTTCATTATCTTGTTTGGCAGTTATGTTTCAGAAACACATAGAAGGCATGCCGTCCCATCTCAAGCACAACGTCATATATTGGCTGGCCTTGCCTCAGTGGTAGGTGGTTTAAGTGCACCATATGAGAAGGCTTCTCATGTACATGAAAGACATGTTGTGAATTGGCTTTGGGCAGCGGGTTGTCACCCATTTGGACCATTTTCAAATACGTCTCATGTCAGTCAAATGCTCCGTGATGTTGCACTGGTAAGTGCTCTTTCAATTAACCAAAATTAATTTTATAGAGGTATTTCTCAAATTGGCTGTTTGTTTGGTGGCACGGCAGAGGAACTCCATATATGCACGTGTGGATTCTGTACTTCGGAAAATTCATGAAACATCAGAGGTAATTCACGCTCATTTAACTTATATTAATCCGTAACCTGTTTATCTCTGATCATGAATCCCGAGCAATTCTATGCAGACCGTCCAAACTTTTGCAGCAGAGTATCTGAAAACTCCCCTTGGTGAGCCGGTGAAAGGAAAGAAAGAGAAATCACCCACTGAATTGTGGTTGGAGAAGTTCTACAAGAAAACTACTAATTTGCCTGAACCATTTCCACACGAATTAGTTGATCGTTTGGAAAAATACCTTGATGTAAGTTGTTACTCGATTGAAGTTCTTAACCTCTCTTTGTGGGTGTTTGAGTTGTTGACATTTTGCAACTATTATTTCCTCCAGGGCCTTGAGGAGCATCTTGTTAATATGTCTTCGTTATTATATGATCATCGTTTAAAGGAGGCCTTCTTGAACAGTTCAGATATTCTGCAGAGCAGCATGTTCACCCAACAGTGAGTTACCATATTGTTTAAAATTTAGATATGTTCAAACTTGGAACATGTTTTTATTTTAGTAATAGTAATCACCAATAATTCACAATTTTGTGAATTGCAGATACGTTGACCATGTTTTGACCACCGAAAGAGATAATATGAAATGCTGCAAAATTGAGTACAAGTACCCTGTGCACTCTTCTCAAACGTACATCTATGGAGGAATACTTATTGCTGGTTTCGTTGTGTACTTTGTTGTGATTTTCTTCTCATCTCCAGTGCGCTGATTCAACTTTGAAGCCGGAAAACTAGAACTTAGAAGCTTTATCACGGCAAGTAGAGCAGATTGCTGTCATACCAAAATGAAAATATATACAACAATATCAAATGTATGACAGTTGAAAAGAACAAAATTACTGGAGGAACATCGACTAGGTTATGTCTTTTGTAGGTACTGCCAGGGCTTTGTGTATTTATACTTGCTTTCACTTTTACATAGAGGTAATAGCTAAAGAGGATGTGCACTTTTTACTTTCTTGAAAAGGGGCAATGAAAACATGCTGTAGATGATGTGAAAGATTAAACAATTTAGTTGAAAGACCTAAAATTAGGACAAAAATGGCAAACAGAAAAATCTAAACTAATGCTAAAGGTACAAATGGATTAGATAACCAAATGTTTGGAGAATTTAGCCTGCCACATCAAAATTTGAACCTGAACCTAGCACCCCAATATTTCATAATGGCAAAAAAGTCCCTGACCAAAAAAGAACAAAATGGGTTAATGAAATTTTCGATAGGATACAATTTTACCGATACGCATGAAATTTCCCGTAGTTATAGTAAAATTTTTGGTGAATTACAATTTGATCCAGAAATTTTAAAATGAGCAATTTTATGCCAGAAATTTAGCACGACAAAATTTTGACAATTCTATAGATAGCACCAGTAGTTTTGTGTAATCTAGAATGAAACTAAAGTTGTATAAATAGGGGTCATATGTTATTTAGAAAAATATCTCAAAATATCTCTTTTTTTAATTTTTTATTAAGGTAGTGTACTTCAACGAAGACAATCCTTTTGTTGAGTTCAAGCTACTGGATGATACCACATCTCTCGCCAATTTGACATCAAAGTTGAATGAATTGTTGCATGATACCGATAACAAAAGGGTGAGAAAGATTGAGTTTTGTGAAGATTGGATTGATACTAATGCAGAGTGAAATGCAATCTTGTTGAGTTGAAGACCGATGAAGATGTGGCTGCCATGTGGAAATTATTTCGTCGTAGGATAACTAAGGGGCTGATCGGTTTTGATGCCAAGATTTCGAAATATGTCAACGACATAATCAAGATGCTAAAATATCCTGAATCTTGTTGGTAGTGTCTATGTTTTCATATTTCGTTATTTTTAATTTATGTTTTTTGTAATGTTTTTAAGTTATTTTATCATCGAAACATGTAATCGACAAAATATTATGTAATAAAAAGTACTGTGTTACGTAGTCCGAGTCACAATGAGTCGCATACTCACAAAATATACAAATAATATAGTTATCATATGAAATATCTAGATAGACCCCACGAGCTATGTGTCATATATGAGATAATCAAGTAAAAACATCATTATCTAGATTTACTAAACCCATGATGTTATCCCCAATAACATCGATCATCTAAAAGTGCTCATGGTCATCTGTGCCTGGTGGAGGTGGCGGTAACGCTGGCACATCGTCGGCCTGCACCTCATCCTATGAAACCCCAATATCAGAAGACACCCCAACATCAGCAGGCTCGACAGTAGTTGGTATGATGCGAGAGTGTGATATAGTGAGATTTCACTCCAGTTAAGCATCCTCACACTACGAATGACGCTGAACCCTCATTGTGCTAGCCTTAATTGCACGGACATAGCTGATGATGTTACTCTAAAATCACCTGGCAATGCCCCCTAGCTGGAGCCTCCATAACTGGTCGTGGGATTCCATGGATAACAATATTTGCGTAGACACCTCTCACGCAAGTATCTAGCCACTAAGGTCTTCCATCTCATATGACCTGAATATAAGGAAGAATCAAACTCACAATGGACCCGGTGAGTTGTGTATGGTGTTCAGACAACATTCTCTACTCTTTGAGCATCAAGCCTCCTCGTGTACTCTGCAATACCACTATGATGCGTTTTCCTGGCCTTCCATCTCCTCGTCAGTTGTGTATTTATACTTGCTTTCACTTTTACATAGAGGTAATAGCTAAAGAGGATGTGCACTTTTTACTTTCTTGAAAAGGGGCAATGAAAACACGTTGTAGATGATGTGAAAGATTGAACAATTTAGTTGAAAGACCTAAAATTAGGACAAAAATGGCAAATAGAAAAATCTAAACTAATGCTAAAGGTACAAATGGATTAGATAACCAAATGTTTGGAGAATTTAACCTGCCACACCAAAATTTGAACCTGAACCTAGCACCCAAATATTTCATAATGGCAAAAACATCCCTGACCAAAAAAAGAACAAAATGGCTTAATGAAATTTTCCATAGGATAAATTTTTTCTGATACGCATGAAATTTCTTATAGTTATAGTGAAACTTTTGGTAAATTACAATTTGATTCGGAAATTTTGAAATGAGGAATTTTTTACTAGAAATTTAGCACAAATTGAAATTTTCGGTAGTGTATGTACTCAAGATTTTTTAACGATCAGAATTTTGCAGATATTTTTGTAGGATTGTGATTACATCGACAATTTTGTGTGGTCTAGAATGAAACTAAAATTGTATAAATAGAGGTCATATGTTCTTTAGAAAAACATCTCAAAATATCTCTTTCTTAGTTTCTTATTAAGGCATTAGTGTACTTCAACGAAGACAATCCTCTTGTTGAGTCCAAGCTATCGGATGGCACCATATCTCTCGCTAATTTGACATCAAAGTTGAATGAATTGTTGCATTATACCGATAACATAAGGGTGAGAAAGATTGAGTTTTATGAAGATTGAATTGAAACTAATGCAGGGTGAAATACACTTTTGTTGAGTTGAAGACTGATGAAAATGTTAATGCCATGTGGAATTATTTCGTCTTAGGATAAATAAGGGGTTGATCGATTTTGATGCGAAGATTTCAAAATTTGTCGACGACATAAGTAAGACGCTGAAATGTCCTGAATCATCTGGTAGTGTCTAGGTTTTCATATTTTATTATTTTTAATTTATGTTTGTTTTAATGTTTTGAGTTATATTCATCATCCAAACATGTAATCGACAAAATATTATGTAATAAAAAGTACTGTGTTACGTAGTCTGAGTCACAATGAGTCGCATACTCACAAAATATACAAATAATATAGTTATCATATGAAATATCTAAATAGACCCCACGAGCTATGTGTCATATATGAGATAATCAAGTAAAAACATCATTATCTGGATTTACTAAACCCATGATGTTATCCCCAATAACATCGATCATCTAGAAGTGCTCATGGTCATCTGTGCCTGGTGGAGGTGGTGGTAACGCCGACACGTCGTCAACCTGCACCCCATCCTATGAAACCCCAGTATCAGAAGACACCCCAGCATCAGAAGGCTCGACAATAGTTGGTGTGATGCGAGAGTGTGATATAGTGAGATACTACTCCAGTTAAGAATCCTCTACAACCTGTAGCATTGTCGTCCTATGGTTAATGACAAAAGCAGTAAAAAATCTACCGACAATGGTGTGATGAAATAAGGAGTAGACACCATCCAAAGTGATGGTCATTCCCCAAATGAAAGATGAAATAAAGATATATCCTTGTGCCACCACTTAACAAAAGCAATCACAATTGAAGCGTCGGGCATGGACAGTGATCAGTCGCAATGGTAAGTTATTCATCTTTGAACCATGGGATGTCACCTACAACGGAAGACGGTCCTGTAAAAAAACAAAGTTAAATAATTATTAGTAAACTTTCAACACATCAACGAAAAGTTATAAATAATTTAAAGATAAACATAAAATATATATACCTCTCCCTGTCATAATTTGTATGCGACATGGTCAGCATACTCTGTGAGCATAAACCGGACAATGGGTCCTCCAGAAAGGCTCCACCTGAGTGAATAAATGCATATGTAGAAGCATGAGACATAGTGTCTGTATCAGTAGGAGTATCATCATTGTCAGTAGGAGGTATGAGAGTCACCTTATTAGCAACATGAACTTGCTCAGTCGACACATGAACCTCCTCATGAGCAACCTCAGTAATAGAAACCTCTTCAGCAAGAGGTACCTTATCAACAACGGGAACCTCCACAACAATAGTTACCTCCACAAAAACTCCAGTTGCTCGACGTCGGGGTTCACAAAAATGGTCTTGTGCCTGCTAAGCCATATGTTTCTTGTGTGAAACGATCATAGCAACTCATCCAGCCCATAGTTGGGAAGACTCCCTCAGCAGCGCTGACATGAGTTGTTGTTCTATCAGTCAAACTACCTCCAGTGGACCCATTCTTCCCCTGGTCCTCAGTGAAAAAAGGAAAAAGGGCAAAAATTAGAGTTAAAAGACTGTACAGAAATTTGAAAATTTCAAAAAAATTTCAAAAAATAATTGTACTACAAGAAAATTTGAAATTTCCAATATACGTGGTTGAAATAAACTCCTAAAAATTTTGGTAAATATTCTTGGAATTTTCAAAATTTCCTAGAAAATCTTCAAGCAATTTCCACTCTTCCGGTATGTTACTTACTTTTTCTGAAGAATTTCCGATAAGCACTTGAAATTTTGGGTATCGCCTAAGAGATTTGAAATTTACTCTTCTGTGAGTTAATTTTGAAAATGATGGAAACTTTGAATAAGGTTATTATGGTATTTTCGTTCAATTTGGGGGAGGAGGGGTGTCAGGATCAACTCTAGGGGTGGTAAGTTAAACTCTCAAGTGTTTGGCGACTTTCAATTGGGAGGGGAGTATGATCAACTCTGTTTGTTAACTGTGTTTTACCTTTTAGCTTGTAGCTTTTTTACTAGCTTGTAGTTGTTTTCAAAGACTACTTAAATCCAATTCCTCTATTTTTCTTTATGGATACCAAACGGTGAAGGGCCATTGGAACGATTACTACATAGAAAGCATTTGGCTTACTCTAGCGTATTTCATGTTTACACCTAAAGGTGTCCCCGATTCTATTCCTTTTTTGTTGAAATTATACGGTGGTGAGCAATTGATCAAGAGCAAAACTCTCGTTATAACATTCCTTATTCAAAGATTAATTGTTATCATATATTAATATCATCAAAATTCAGTGATTAATTGTAGAATCCAAATCTTGTTCTAACATTCCTTATTCTTCATATCTTCTTAGAACTTCCACTAAGATGATTGTTATTTTGACACTGACGTTTCCAGACACTTAACTATAGTAAAAATGATTTTGGTGGTTGATTTATGTAACACCCCATTTCTACCCGGTAATTATAACTAAAATCAGAGTACAAAAATCTTCAACTAAACATGGGATATTACAATTCAACTTTAAACCAACCGCATAAACTGATTATAACAGATACATAACACATGTAAACAGGGAGAAACTCATGACCAGTAATTAGTCTTCAAAACAGTTCAACTTTAATAAAACCATGCAGCGGAAATCACAACTTCAAACCTCAATAATTCATAGCATCTTGCTCAACATAAACAACTTTAAAACCGAAACGAACTTCTCAAAATAACAACTAATGTTCAATTAGCAACGAAATTAAATAAGCGTTCATCCCCCCCCTCCCGCGTGCTACGTATCAGAGCAAATGACACCAAACTCGAACTACTACGGTAACAACTACTCTCCTTGGTTACTTGCACGTTGCTCACAAAGAGGCAACATCACAGCAGAAGGGGTGAGATATCGAATGATATAAAAAGATTTATGATAATCAATATATAAGAAAGGAATCATATAATTATTCACCACTTCACAACAACAAATTATTATTATTCAACAAGCAACATAACACACGACAACCTCAAGATTACAACTCAATGCGAATCAAACTATGCAATGCATGTGGTACCATTTGGAGCAGAACTCCCAACTTAAACATCTTACAGTTTATCGAGGCATTTCAATAAGGCATAAGCTTTCAACTTCAACGTGGTGCCATCAGGGACAACTTAATCATGCAATGTATGCGACGTTATGAATGACATACAACAACATTAACAATCAACAACAACAACATCAAATTCAACAACAACTTAAGCAACAACTTAAACAACAACTTAAACAACAACTTAAACATGCACTGGTCGTTCGACCCATAATTCAAACTTGCCCACGAATCGGGACAATTCAACGTATATGGTTGTACCTGCAAATCAATGTAATCCACATTGTTTCGATAAAACAACCAACCAAGATCACCTACTAATAAATACAAACTACCTCGACAATTTTTTATCAATTCCGAACCACTAACTTTACCGCTTAATTTTACTAATTCGACCAACTTCGGCTTGTTTTCATTCACTACCAACCCTGCCAATTATCACCTAATTTCTACCAATTGTATTATATTAATATGGTTAAATTCCAATACTAGATTACCTACTTCTACTTAAAATTTTGTGCTACTATTTCCAACTAAACCTACTAAAATTCCTACTGATACTGTTATCTGCAACAAAACCCTATGAAAATACTCCTTTGCTTACTCTATTATTTTACGAGTATCAATCCTCTATTATTTACACTGATAGACATAGGTGTTGTACTTAATTTAATACTCATGATAAATTAATTTCCTTAGGACTTATACACGTTCCTAGCTAGTTTATGCCATTGCCACTACATCACTTAATTAAATCCCAAACCGACAATGAAAAGTACACGTGCTGACCAGAAAACAAATCAAAACAAATAATACTCCTTCTTGACAAGGGTGTGACGACTGTCACCCCTCCCTTCCCAATACATGTGTCGATCGGCACATGCCCTCTTCATCCTTCCTGCCGGTCGACAGGCTTACTACAGGGGGCCACCAAATTTTCCTTTCAGTGCCATTTTTCTTCCTCCGATCCAACTTCTTCTTGAGGTAACAAGCCATCGCAGTATTATTTTACATAGATTTATTCACAACAAATTGACATGGTAACAAGATTTCAACACCCCAATATCTCAATTTCAGATAACAACCACAACAGTATCAATCGACAACAACACACATAAATTCATTCAACACAATTTCAACACATATAACAGACAATCGTATAAATCCAACCCTATATACTAATCATCATATTCTCGGTTATAAAATTCGAACCCCACCCTTACCTTAGATTGAAGGAAGCTCGAATTTCTCGGTCAAATTTCGCTCTGGTTCCGGTTGCAGTTTCTCACGGCGGCAGTTCTTCTCAAACCCTTGTTTTCTCTTTTTCCCCAAATCTCACGTACTGATTTCTTCTATTTTGTTTTTGCCACTAGTAACTACTACTTCTTCTTTTTTTATATCTTACTCATATATTCTAATGGGCATAACAATAACACCCCTTATTTGCAATTTCTTTATCACAACTTGGCCCAACTAATTAAATCAACATTCTACTAAAACTAATAATATTTTCTAATATTAATTTCTTCCAGCTAAATCAACCATTTACCATATTATCAACTTATCAACTTAAACAACTTATTCAATTAATATTAGGAAAATACTTAAAATATTTAATTAAAATATTTAATTAAATATGAGTGTTACAACTCTCCCCCACTTAGAATATTTTTGTCCTCGGAAATCTTACCTCAATTAAATAACTCGGGATAGGAGTCTCGCATCTTGCTCTCCAATTCTCACGTCATACTTTCTCCGACTGCTCCCGACCAGACTACTTTCACCAAAGAAATCTCCTTGCCTCTTAGAGTCTTCATTTCACGCTTAGCAATTCGCACGGGCATCGTCTCTACAGTAAGATTATCCCGTACTTGCACATCATCCATACAAATCTCGTGAGATGAATCCGATATCTACTTCCAAAGTTGTGATACATGGAACACAACGTACAAATTCGAAAGATTTGACGGTAACTCCACCCTATACGCAACCTTTCCAACTCTACCCGATATCTGGTACAGACCAATAAAATAGGGAGTCAGTTTCTTCGACTTCAATGCTCGCCCAACTCCAGTCACAGGGGTGACTCTCAGAGACACATGATCACCCTCTTGAAATTATAAATCTTTCCTCTGCTTGTCATGATAACTCTTCTGTCTAATTTGAGAAGCTTTCATCTTTTTCTGAATAAACTTCACCTTTTCGGTAGTCTCTCGAACAAGTTCAGGTCCAAGTACTACAGTCTCTCCCGTCTCATGCCAACACAACAGAGTTCTACATCTCCGACCATACAGCGCTTCAGAAGGTGTCATCCCGATACTAGAATGGTAACTATTATTATATGTGAATTATATCAATGGAATACAAGTGTCCCACTAACCTATTTCTTCAAGAACACATGCTCGCAACAAATCTTCCAATGACTGATTCGTCCTTTCTGTCTGACCGTCTGTCTGAGGATGATACGTCGAAGTCAACCTTAACTTAGAGCCCAATGCGTCTTGAAAACTCTATAAAAAATCAAAAGTAAACCTCGGATCTCTATCCAACACAATACATAACGGAAAATCGTTCAGCTTCACGATCACATTAGTATAAATCTCTGCAAGCTTCGGCACATGAAAGTTAATGTCGATAGGTATAAAATGAGCCGACTTCGTAAGCCTATCAACAATCACCCAAATTGAATTATGTCCTCGTACATTGTTAGGTAATTCCGTTATGAAATCCATTGAAATACTATCCCACTTCCATTATGGAATTTCCAACGGTTGCATCAACCCTGCAGGCTTTTGGTGTTTAACTTTTGACTTCAAACAAGTTAAACATGTATACACAAACTGCGCAACATCACGCTTCATCCCAGGCCACCAAAACATCCTCTTCAAGTCCTGATACATTTTAGTAGCTCCCAGATGAATACTCAACTTACTTCTATGGCCTTCTTCAAGAATCAATCTTTTCATCTCCGCATCGTCAGGAATACAAATCCTTACGGAATCTCAACACACCTTGCGCATTCAAATTAAAATCGTTATTTTCAGACTAATCAATCCCAACCATCGAATCCACCAGTTTCATATCCAACTTCTGAGCTTCTTTGATCTTATCTAGGAAATCATTATTAATCTTTAACATTCCTAACATAATACTCTGCAGTGTCGTTTTGCAAACTAAACTCATATCCCTGAACTGCTCAATTAATTCCAACTCTTTAACCATCATTGTTGACATATGCAGAGTCTTCCTACTCAACGCATTGGCCACCACATTAGCTTTACCTGGATGATAATTCAAACCAAAGTCATAATCTTTCAATAGCTCCAACCACCTTCGCTGCCTCATATTCAACTCTTTCTGGTCGAACAAATACTTTAAACTTTTATGATCACTAAATACTTCGAATCTAGAACCATATAGATAATGCCTCCAAATCTTCAATACAAAAACTACTGCAACAAGTTCTAAATCATGTGTAGGATAATTCTTCTCATGAATTTTGAACTGTCTCGACCCATAAGCAACAACCTTATCATCCTGCATCGACACTCCACCTAATCCCATCTGAGAAGCATCACAATATACTATGAAAGGTTCCTCAGGCTTCGGTAATGTCAAAATTGAAGCCGACGTCAACCTTTTCTTCAACTCGGTGAAACTTTCTTCACATTGCACATCCCACACAAAAGCTTTGCCTTTACAAGTCAATTTAGTCAACGGAAGTGCCAACTTGGAAAAACCTTCAATGAACCTTCGGTAATAACCATCCAAGCCCAAAAAGATTCTAATCTCGGTCGCTGATTTTGGAGTTTCCCACTCCAACACAGCGTATACATTGGATGGATCTACAACAACGCCACTACTCGAAATGACATGGCCAAGGAAACTAACCTCTTTCAACCAGAATTTGCATTTGGAAAGCTTTGCATACAATTTTCTCTCTTTCAAAATCTGCAATATTATTTTCAAATGTTTTGCATGATCTTCCTCCGACTTAGAGTAAATCAAAATTTCATCAATGAACACCACCACAAACTGATCCAAACAATCATGAAAGATACAATTCATATACTCCATGAATACTCCTGGCGCATTGGTGACACCGAAAGGCATCACAAAATACTCGTAGTGTCCATAACGTGTTCTGAACGTCGTCTTCTAAATATCTTCATCTTTCACTTTGATCTGATGATAACCTGATCTCAAATCAATATTGCTAAACACACTAGCACACACCAATTGATCTGTCAAGTCATCTATTCTTGGAAGCGGATACTTATCCTTAGTCGTCACTTTATTCAATTTCCGATAATCAACACAAAGTCTCATGCTCACATCTTTCTTCTTTACTAGCAACACTAGAGCTCCCCACGGCGATATACTTGATTGTACAAACTTATTCTCAAGTAAATCTTCCAATTGCTTCTTTAGTTATGTCAGCTGCTGTACCCCAAAATTTACCCTCTTCTTTCCCGTATTTCTGGCTTATAATTTGATTGCATAAACATACATATAGTCTCATACATAACATTGATCACGGAGTTACCAGGTTCAAGGTATCCCAAGTGGTGAAAGAAATTGCACGTTTCGGTTATCTTAGATCACTTTGAGTCCGATATCGACATTCTTCAATTTGCATGCTCAATACAACGTATTCTGGTCATAAAGCTATTCCGGTTTGATTCCATAAGCATTGGGATCATTTCGACATGTTCTCCAGTTTATCTGTTTAGATCAGAGGCCGTTTCGTCTAAGAAAAAGAATTTATTCGCTTATTTCTCAATATAGTGAATTTTGGGTTTTCAGCACATTCTTGGCACTCCATAAGGCATATCTCTCAGCGCCTCGGGTATTTTATGATGATTTTTGTCCGGAAAGTCCCTCTCATTATTATCTACAACTTTCATTTGAAATCCAGAAGCAAATTGTGTGAGGAAAGTCCCCAGAAAAATTGATTTCTCAAGTGATCTAAACTGAATTTTAGTGTTGTTCTGTGCACTCAGTGCACTGAAACATTCATAATTCCTAGCTGGAAACTCGAAACTGAGCGGGGTCAGTGTCTAAAATTCTGCATCAAAATCCTATACAACTTTCATTTGCAACTCCAGAACAAATTCATTACCATTTAAGAGTAGTTTTTTATTCTTTGGAGTTATTTTTGAGTTGAACCGAGCAATTTTCATCTGATACTTGAACTTCGAAAAATCATATCTCGCTTGATTTTTATCGAAATGAGGTGAAACCAGTGCCAAAAGTTCACAAATTGAGTTGGCTTTATTTTTCTCTGAAATAGCCAAGTTTAAATTTTGATCAGAAGACCCTTGTTCGAGGCATTTTCTCCGAAGAGCGCATTGAAAATTCTGCATGTGTCAGACACCTGAAAACTGTGCTGAAACTTCAAAAATTCGTATCGCTTGGACCGTTCGTCAGATTCAAATTCCGCACGGATTTTGTTGTTTTGGACTGTGTACGAAAATTATTTTGATAATCGCGATTTGAACTTAATTATGGATCCAAGACACTCCAAAGCCCAATTTTTCACACTATAAATATATTTTACCACTCACAAAATTGGTAGAGAGAATCATTTGTTAAATTTCACCCAAGAGCTCTCACTTTTCTCTCTCAATTTTCTCTCAACTCAAAGTTGCACAACCACCTCAAACCACCAACAACCACCACCGGAATACCAAAACCACCGCGCCGAAAAACTTTTTCTTATTTTTTTCTTCTCTCCTTCTCCGGTACAGCTCCACACTCTTCTATTCTCTCTCAATTCTCAAGGATCAAATCAAGCTTTTCATCAAGTTTTCACAAGACCATTGAAGAGCGTTCAAGGTGTCGAGGTGAAGAGTTGAAGTTTTCCTCTTCATCAATTCCTCAAGAATGAAGGTCTTCCTCTTCATCAATTCTCTTATTATCATCAAGTGGAGCATAATTCGGCATTTTCTTAGAAGATCTCAACGAATTCCTCAACAATTCAACTCAAACTTCAAGTTCAAGTAAGTGGTTAATTCAATTAAGCACTTACTTTAAGCTATTTTTCGACTTTTCATTTTCTTGATATTGAATAGTCGAATTGATTGCAAATTCCGTGTGGATTCCAATTCTTGAATTAGTTTTGCACAATTCCTTGATTTGATTCCGATTTTGTACCTCGAAAGGTATCGGTGTGAAACTTTTTGCACACATACACTTGTGGTGTTGATTATCCTTGCATTTAGGAAATGTGTAGATCAATTACATGTTCATGCATTAGGAAATGTGTAGATCAATTAACATGCATTGATTCATGTAATTAAAAGCTTATTTTGTGCATTGAATTGTGTAGAAATGTAGAATTTAAGGCATATAATTCCACATACACTTGCACATTGTACATAATCCTCACACACACACACTTGAACACACACATTTTAACATGAATTGCATTCTTGAATATCTTTACATGTGCATGTAGGATCATTAGAATAATTGAACATGTTGATGTATGGTTTTAAGGCATGAAAACATGAGGAAACCTCACTTTTCACAACACAAACTCACAAGTATGCACACTTCACAACTTGACACTTTGTGCACTCCATTTCTTTTAGCATTTTCACATATTTGCATTGCATTTAGGTAATCTTCATATAGAGTATGTATCATGTGCATATGATATCACATACACTTGCACATGTATTCACCTAAACACCATACAACACATGTACATATGCATTTACATGCATTTTGACATTCTTTTTGACTTGGAAATTCAAACATACATGTACATGATTTGCATTTCTTTTCCTTTTGGCTTTTGATTACATGTTATGGATTAAATTCCCGATTCATTTAACATTTCAAAACCAAACAAAAACTTGAATTGGAATTTAATTCAAAACATGAATTTTGCATTTTCATAAGCGATTTTTGGCAATTTTACACTTCGGAACTCATTTTTCTTTGAAAGTTCAAAGTAACAATACTTGTTCCCCACGTTTTGATACGTTCCGGAACCGATATTGGAGGTTTCGGAACCAAATTTTTCTCACAACTTGCTCAAACACTCTCGCTTCTCCGTCACTTTAATGCTCAAAAAGTACGACTTCCACTCGGAATTAATTAAAAGCGCATACATTTTTGAAACCGTTGAAATTTTTACATGCAACTATGCGATTTTTAATCGATTTCGAAAAGTTGAATTTTTCGCTCGATTTTGGAAAACTGACTTCTCATCCCGATTTTTCCAATTTTATTTCACTTCTTGCATGCTTATACCATTTTGTAATCATAATTGCAATCAGTTTTGCATTCCCATCATTATTTCTACCAGTTGCTTTGTTAATTTTGACACTATTTCGTGTGCGAGGTACTTGGACTCCTTTCATGTGAAATTTAGACTTCTACCACTCTTACTTTGCGCTTGTATGCCCACACATACATTCTATTTGCTTGCTTCTTTGGTTTTACTCCGATTTTGCAGGTGTTTTGCGTTTGTATACCCACGTATACGTTCTTTTGTCTATTTTTTGGGTCTAACTCCCTTCTTGCAGGTGTTTTGCATTCGTACACATGTGTGTACATCTTATTGTCTTCTTCTTCGGTTTTACTCCGTTTTTGAAGGTGTTTTGCGTTTGTATACCCATATATACATTCTTTTGTATGTTTTTTTGGGTCTAACTCCCTTCTTGCAGGTGTTTTACATTCGTACACATGCGTGTACGTCTTATTGTCTGCTTCTTCGGTTGTACTCCGTTTTTCCATGTGTTTTGCGTTTGTATACCCACGTATACATTCTTTTGTTTGCTTTTTGGGACTAACTCCCTTTTTGCAGGTGTTTTGCATTCGTACACATATGTGTACGTCTTATTGTCTGCTTCTTCGGTTTTACTCCGTTTTTGCAGGTGTTTTACGCTTGTATACCCACGTATACATTCTATTTGTCTGTTTTTGGGTCGAACTCCCTTCTTGCAGATATTTGGCACTTGTACACATGTGTGTACATTTTATTATATGTTTGTTCAGTATTATTCTGTTCTTGCAGGTACCATTGTTTGGAACGTGTATACACATGTTCCTTGGCTTTTGCGCATACGCGTACATTCTATTGTCTTCTTGCGTGGTTTTTCTTGCAGGTACCTTTGATTGGAATGTGTATACACATGTTCCTTGGCTTGTGCGTATACGCGTACATTCTATTGTCTGTTTGCATGGTTTTCTTGTCGGTGTTATTACTTAAGATACATATGAACGCGTATTCCGCTTATTTTTGATACCTTGAGTGCTCCTCACCGGTTTACTTTTATTGCATGGCTGCAGTACTTGAAATTTTCCGGATTATTTCTTTAGCTCGCAGTGCTCTTCGGATTTTATATCCGCTGAGTAGTTTCTACACTAATTTTACTGCATTCTCTTATATCTTTCCTAGATATCATGAGAATTAGGGCTTTACAGCTTTTCTTTTGCCATTCGAAGTAGGAATAGAGATGCATGATGAGGCTTCCGTAGTTGGAGCATGCTCAGGAACCCCTCTGATTTTTTTAAAGACTCGTTTAGGGCACTTATGTGTGCTAATTGTGTTTGGTTTGTTTAAAGTCCTCATCCGTGTATAGGGAGGCAATTCTCAATAAGTGTTTACATTTGTGCTTGCATAGGTCAAGTGGTTAGGCAACCCGACGTGACACCACTATGCAAAGACCCGTGTGTTATTTTTCCTACTATGAGTCATAATATATGGGGAAAGCGGAAAGGGTCGGCAGTTGTCCCCCGCACAGTTCTAGTCTGTGTCTTGTATGGCACACGCGAATCGTGTTGCTCTTCCTTATCGAGTCAATAACAAAGTGGCTAGAGTTCCCCATTCTGACTCTCCACTCTTTCCTGGGGTTTGCATTTATTGCAAAACTCGCATCATTTGCTTTGTAGGTTATGCCTACGCTTGTTTGATATTTTTTTGCGTATTGCATTGCTTGTGTGCTTCTGCCAAAACACTTATTGCTTCATCCATTTGCATCCCTTGGTTTCAAAACCAAGACGGATATAGGATAGCTTTCCCTTAGGATCGCTCGGTTAGGATAGCTCTCGAGCCTAGACATTAAGATTTACATCCTTTGCATGTTGACATAGGTAGAGATTCCCTTATATCCTCAACCATAGGTCCAATCTTTGCATGACAACATTAGGGTTAGTACTAGTTTAGTCTCCCTTTTGTTTTGCTTGTTTCTTTTGTATCCTTGCATGTTATTAAAACTAAAACTTGCTTTCTTTTTTTCTTTTGAAAACAAAAACACTTAATAATGGTTTGAACTCCTTTCTCAAGATAAAAGCAACCAACCAAGACAAACTCTTTTTCTCCTTCGGGCGCATTTTCTTTTTGTGTTTAAAACCTTTTTCATAAGTAAAAAACACAAAACCCACCAAAACAAGTGAGTCGAACTATGACGCTTTGACTTTCCCATTGCACGAAGGAATACGTAGGCATCTTGTCACGGGGCTCGATCGAGCACAACTTGTAAAAATTCCTTCTTTTCCCCGTGGTTTCTTTATTTTCCTTCTCCTTCTCATGCATTGTAGCGATTAAGCATAGATAGATATAAACAAACCCATTAGCTAGAAAATAGAGGTGGATATCATAGAGTACTACGGGCGTGTGGGGTGCTAATTCATTCCCCTCGCGTAACAAACTCCCTTACCTAGATCTCTCGGTCGTGAGGCCGTGGTTTCTTCCCTCTTAGGTTTACTCGGTGTTTTCTTTTCTCCTCTACGAAATAAAAGACGTTCGATGGTGACTCCATTGATATACCTATCAGTCGGAAGTTCAGTCTGGTGGTTTCACCAACTCAGATGCAGACATCATGTACGGTGCCAAAGAAACAGGTTTGGTACCAAGTACAAGATCAATACCAAATTCAACTTCTCTTTCTGGTGGTACATCAGGAATTTCATCAGGGAAAACTTCAGGACACTCTCGCACCACTTGCAACTTCTTAATTATAGTTGATTCTCAACAGATAGCGATGCTGTCAACGAGAATACTTGAGCTTCACTTATCATTAACTTCTTTAGTTGTTTGACAGTCATTATACCAGCTTCTTCCTCTTTAAGCGAAGAAAACCTCACATACTTGTTATAACAATTAATATGAACATAGTTATATTCTAACCGGTCCATACCTAAGATTACATCCAACCCAGTTAATGGCAAATAAACCATATCAACAGCAAAACCTCTGTCGAAGATCGACAAAGGACACTTTAGGCACACACGAGAAGTAGTCATCGATCCTTTAGCAAGAATCTCGACCACCATCTCTCCATTCATAGCAGATAATACAAGACCCAATATTTCGACACAATCAGCAGCAATAAAGCAATAAGTAGCATCAATATCAATAATAGTGGTTAAAGGAGTACTATTAATGAAACATGTACCTCTGATGATTATGTCCTCACTAGTTGTCTGAGTTCCAGCCAACGCGGACACTTTCCCAACCGTCTGCGCCTTCTTTGGTTTCGACACTAGCTACCAATGTGTCCTCTTCACCACAGTTGAAACATACAATTTCCTTATACTTACAATCATACATAGCATGCCCCATCTTGCCACAAGAGAAACACTTCTTCACTTCATAATTGCACGCAGTACTCTTATGGCCAGGTTTTCCGTAATTGAAACAAGTCACATTAGGAGGAGCACTTCCCCACTAGTTCTCTGACCTTTAGCAACCCTCTATTTACCCCGACCAACTGGAGTATCATACGACTTACCACGGTTCACTGTTAGTGCTTGCCTCTTTTCTCCTTAACATTCTTGTAATGGGCATCGTTGTCCTCTTCATAAATTCTGCAGCTATCAACCAAATCAGGAAAGACACAGATCTTCTGATACCCAATGTCCTTCTTAATCTCGGGCGACCGTTCTCAAACTTGATGCACTTTGAAAATTCAGCATTAACACCATCAAAATGCGGATGAACTTAGTCAACTCGACAAACCTTGTAGCATATTCAGTAACAGACATATTACCTTGTTTCAGCTCAAGGAATTCGATTTCTTTCTTACTCCGAACATATTTAGAATAATACTTCCTCGAAACTCTCTACGGAACCTGACCCAGTGATTTCCTCACTGCAACTTCAACCTCGAGACAAGTCTATAGCCACTGTCATTAGCTTCACCGCCAACATATGACTCTCATAGCAAACCTTACGCGTTTGAGTGCGTCCATCACATAGAAGATCCTCTCAATCACCTTGACCCATCAAAGCTCCATCAGGATCATACTTCCCCTTGAAGGTAGGGGGATTCTCCCTCTGGAAGGTTGCCAAGCTATGAGATCCAACATCCTCACCAGCATTTAGCTGATTCTCTATAGCATTAGCCATCGCTCCGCGTGACAATCGCGACATCGTTCCTTCCAGCCATCTCATCTAATCACTACAACATAAACAACAATTAGAACTAAATAACAATACTCGATTGTTAAACGACTCAACAACTTGGTCGTACGGACCGACCTGCTCTGATACCACTAATGTCACACCCCATTTCTACCCGGTAATTATAACTAAAATCAGAGTATAAAAATCTTCAACTAAACATGGGATATTACACATTCAACTTTGAGCCAACCACATAAACTGATTATAACAGATACATAACACACGTAAACAGGAAGAAACTCATAACCAGTAATTAGTCTTCAAAACAGTTCAACTTTAATAAAATCATGCAGCGGAAATCACAACTTCAAACCTCAATAATTCATAGCATCTTGCTCGACATAAACAACTTTAAAACCGAAACGAACTTCTCAAAGTAACAACTAATGTTCAATTAACAACGAAATTAAATAAGCGTTCATCCCCCCCCCCCCCGAGTGCTACGTGTCAGAGCAAATGACAGCATACTCGAACTACTACGATAACTACTCTCCTTGGTTACGTGTTACCCACATAGAAACATCATGGAGAAGGTGAGATATCAAATGATATAAACAGATTTATGATAATCAATATATAAGAAAGGTCTCCAACTCGAAAGGGATGGGAATATCCATGATCGCCCGACAAAGAGGACCACGATGCTTATCTTCGTCGATTCGACTTGGAGAGAGGGGGAGAACGGTTGTTCTTGATGCGCTGGGGTGGAGAAAGATCTCGGTCGCAGGGGCGACGTGGCTCGTTTTTGGTTTTCTTGTGAGAAGGGGAAACCCTATTCTTCCAAGGAGGAGTATGCTCCCTCTTATTCGAAAAAAAATCGGTCGAGATGTTCATGGGTTTGATTCTGACCAGGTCTTCGTGGAGGGGGCTACTAGAATCAAACATCCTTGGTCTCTAAGATAGAGACTAGGAGCTATTCTTTTCGGGCCTCATGCTGATCCTACCGGTAGATAAGATCGTTGGTGCTATTGAGGCGACAAGATCGCTACAATTTGGATCGTTGTTGGTTGGTAATGGCAGAAGGAGGAAGGTGGCGATGTCGTATGCGGTTCTAGGATTTTTATTATCAAGGAGAATCATGGTGCCAACTTCGGAATCGGGAGGCGTTCCTATCATCCCTATTAGGCACGAAATCTTCGAGATGAGGAGAGGCGTCATTCCTGTCTGTCTTGCGGACAGGCGAGGGGACGGTCTTGCTCAAAGCGAACAGATCGTTGCCTTCAGCCATCTTCTTGGAGGTGTTGAGGCATCTTTGGTCTTGTGGTTTCCTGATGAGGAATGAAGACGGAGAAGATAGATTCCCACAGACGGCGTCACTGATCTGAACAAGCGATCAGAATCGGAGACGGCCTGAATAATTGATGATCCTTCGAGCAAGTTGATGTTGAGGAGGTGGTGTACCTGCAAGGCACTCTGATGCTAAAATAAGTGTTTATATAATAATCAAAGTAGGGTTCTCATTGGTTGTTATATTTGGGTCTTGATATGTGAATCCACAAATATAGCTGCCCGAGCTAACTAGGTCAAATCGGGCGATGGTGCCCATAAACTGTTATGTCAAGTAGAGGAGGCCTACGGGCATGACCCTCGGAGAGATGGCTTGTCCGACAGCCAGTCGGGTAGTCCAGAATAAATATATTTTCTTGCATCAGCTTCCTATGTTAGTTTTGCTATGCATAGTCAGTCTCAAGCCCAGATAAAATGAAAGGGTTGGGTTAGGTAGTCGTTAATCAACGTTAAACTTTGATGAATTTCTATAACATTAATCAAAACGTAATTATCAAATAAAGACATACTAAAACTTTGAATAACCAACTAACATCTTAGAAAAGTTTGATTGCTCACTCAGACATTTTAATATGATTGTGATACAAGATGCATTAAGTAGCGTTGTGGCACCAATGCGTTTGATAAAACTATAGAACCAAACAGGAGACAATATTTTGATCAATGGAATTTCGCTACCCCAAATAATTTACATGGAAAATATACTTCTTTACAAATGGTTCTAACTAAATGACTATTTTCACTTTTCACTTCCTTTGAGGATAGGCTTAGGGTAAAGATCTAGAGGCTAAGGCATCCATGGAAAGGAAATGACAACAATCTTGAAATACTTTAGCCTACACACTCATAATATCTACAATTTGATTCACGTTCTATAGTGTTTCAAATTCATCTTCTCATCAACTACCTCTCAAAGATAGTGAAACCGCATTTCAATGTGCTTACTTGATCGACCAAATTCACCATCAAGTTCCTACTTAACATCCACAAAGAGAAATAGTTATATATTCTTCGCATGATGATAATGCCACAATTGACTCCTTTCTCAAACTCCAAACTCTGGCACACACTAATATAAACACATATCCTATGTGGATTTTCAATCCTCAACATCACTACTCAAATGCAATAGTCAAGAGTCCCTCTTAAATACCTCAATATTTGAATGCAATAACATTCAAGATCTTTGAAAAGAAAATAATGTGTTCTATTGAGGGAAGCATAAGATTGTTTCCCTGATTAAGGTTTTTATACCAATAATTTGTTTTTAACAAGACAGCTAATGTTCACGTAATTATCCACAAGACTCCTAATGGATTAACAAGAAAACTTCAACAAACAGAGTACATCGATAAATATTTTAAAAGGGGAAGTGTTATTATCATTATGTACTCTGTTTAAACGTTAATTAGAGAGCATTTACAAATACTTTAAGAACATAAAGTAATATAATAAAAAAAATTATTAAATATAAAATATTCATTCATAAAGTCATACGAAATCTTTTTATAATATCTATTTATGGAATAAAATGAATATATTGGAATGAAAAATATTATCTCATTTCTTACGATGAACTTTTCTGTTGCATCTCAAGCGTTTGAATGGATAGAACATGTTAGTGCAATAAGTAACATTAAGTATTTAAAAAGTATCATTAATTTATTAAGTGCAGTTAGTATTTGGAAAATATAAAATAAATTTTTTAATCTTAACAAATTTTAGAAGATTAAAAAAAATATTTGTTTTGGTCAAATATATTAATTTAAAAGTACTTTTTATTGTTCATTTCATTTTTCAATTTAGCAGCAATAGATTGATCAAATATATTAATTTAAAAGTATATTTAATGTTCATATAATTTATTTAAAATATAAATTAAATGATTAAATGTTTAGGCATATTATAAATTATAATTATGTAAATATTATTCAAAGTAGATAAGTATGAGAAGAAAATCAGCAGAAAATCAGAGATGGAAAATAAAAATAAAAAAGTATAATAAATATGTCAGAAATAGCTTTCTAGACTAGCAGTGTGCATCATAAAATATGATCAGCGCCCAGTGCATATTCATCATTCAAATAATCAACAAAACATCATAAAAACAGCGAAAACTAAGAAAACTTGACATCAATTGGATCCATCATGAAAAATAAAAACACTGATTTACTCAGGCGGTGGATTTGAACAACGATAACTCAAAGAAGCAATTGAAAATATATGGAAAAACTACAAATATATCTATTTACATATATTTAAATGAAATAGAATACAAATACTTCATCATAAATTAACAAAAGAGCCATTGATCAGATAATTGTAGTCTGAAATTTAACAATCGTCACAATAAATTCGGATCAGTATATCATCAACTCAATGGCTCTTTCAATTCAACTTCATCAATACATTTCTAAGAAAGCTGAATTATATAAATATAAATAGTATATAAAATAAAGAAATAGCACAAAAAAAACATGTCATCGAAGGCTCAGAGGATCCATTGGTGAATTTTGAATCACAGAGGAATTCTCAATTCCTTCATAAAATAGGTAGTTTATGACATCATTGCCTTCGCAATAAAACAGAACATAAATAAAAAATTATAAAAAATAAATAAATGCAAAAAAGTTTAAAAAAACAATTAAAAGAAAAGTTGAATATTGAAAAGGATCCTCAGAGATTATGCTTATAGTTGACATCAAATTAATCATTCAGGTCTCAAAGATTTCATGCCATCATTGGATCCATACTTTTTCATCAAAATATCAAAAACATCTTATATCAAAGAATATTGGTGGTTTAGCAGTCTGTTTATTCACTGCACCGGTGGAAATCACGACGGTGAAGCGACTCAACGCGGCTGCGATAATCTATGCCTCTTATAATCAAAATCGATGAGACAAACAATGAATCAATGGAAGATGAATCAAAGACATCTCAAGAGGCAAATGAAAATATCTGGAGAAAAAATTACAATAACACGAAGAAATTGAAAGATTCAAGCAAGTAGAATAAACCTGTGCAAAACAGGATTTATGGATATTTCAACTGCGGCGACATGAAAAATGAGGGCGTTCTTCTGAGATTTATAGCGAGAGTAATTGGATTAGGGTTTTTCTCTCTGTGGGAACCTCAGTTTATTTTTATTACGAATTTACCCTTTTGTTTGTCAATGAACTAGAGAGGCTGAAGGGCCTCCAAACAAATGGCCCAGTCTTAAATGCTGACCTAATAATCCAGTAAAAAAAAATACTATTTCATATCCCTCATAATTTCCACATATTCAAAAACAATGATATGGCTATAGGTAATTCTTTTTCTTTGGGCTTCTAATGGCATTTTCAATAAAAAAATTTCCCTGTATTTATTCCTCTATGGCTACAAATTTGGCATTTTGACGAAAATATCCTTGTATAAGTATTAATACATCCAAATTTTTCACTTTTTACAATTTTTACTTCTGTAAAATAAGAGAACATTTGATTATTTGCATAAATCGGAGAATACAAACAGCCTACATCTAGTTCATATTCTTACACTCCGAAGAACACAAGAGTATGTTATCCGATTTGCAAAAACAAAAAATCTACACCCGAATTACACGTGCTTGGGTTATCCGGTTTGGGATGGCAAAATTTAAAACACACCGAATAACACATGCTTGGGTTATCCGGTTTATGTTTAGACCATAGGATATCTGGTTGGTATTTAAAGGAAAATTGGAACTCGCGCAATGTTATCCGGTTGGTTAATGTTGATAACGGATAACACGAAGCCATGTCTTCGGGTAACAAACACAAACGATTTAGGCTAAGCAAGTTTCCGGTTTATGAAAGCGTAAATCGGTTCAAAGACCAAAGAGTTTGGAACAAAAAATGCATATCGAATTCTCCATTACATGTTTTCAGGTTCATATAACGAACTCTCACTTGTCGATTTCATTAGTCCAAATGAATAGTGAAAATAGTAAAAATTCAACATAACAATGAAAATAAAAAAAGTGTAAATTTGGATTATTTTAAATTTGTAGAGGTAGAGGAATAAATGCGAGGGTATAGGTAGGGGTGGAAATAGGCTAGGCTTTATAAGGCTGAGTCTAACCTACGATAGTGTTATAAGGCTTGAGTCGACTTGTGGCCTACTATATACTCATTTTATAGCCTAGTCGGCCTTTTAAACTACACAATATTTGTATTTTTCTTGGAAACTATCACAACTCGGTCTTTCATTTACATTCATCTCATTCCTTTATATATATATATATATATATATATATATATATATATATATATATATATATATATATATATATATATATATATATATATATATATATATATATATATATATATATATATATATATATATATATATATATATCCACTCTTCCTTTTCTTTTCAAAACCCTCATCTCATACGGTAGACTTCCTCCTCATCTTCCGCTTTTTCGTTTAATATTGTTCCATTATAATCATAGTCAGTTCTTCATATTTCGCTTTTTCGTTTGACATTGTTCCATTATAATCATAATCACTTCTTCATCTCCCGCTTTTACGTTTTCCATTTTTTTTTCAAAACTTATTGTCTGCAATCTTTTTGTTTTACTTTTTCCGATTAAGCGTTATGTTTTTGTTTTTCTTAATCCATTAAGTTTTTTACTCAACCAGGAAATGAGTCGAGAATTTGTTTGCGTCAAAGACACTAACGACACAAAGGAAACAAGGAGATTAGTTGTTCGGGTCATTAATGAAGGAAAATCGCGACTTAAAATTGCAGCAGAAATTCGATTTTCCTTTGTGATCCTTACGAATGTTCATGGTCAGTGATAGAGTATTTTTACCTCTTGTGGCGATTCGGATTTTTGACGTTGTGATCACGATCGTTGATGAAGAACAACGTCTCTACTCAGTCCACACGAACAGCTTGCTTCCGATCACAGTGCTAGCTGCTCACGAACGGAAGCTTTAAGTGAGAGAGTGAACGGAATCTCGGTAGGGATTCAGGACCGAATTTGCATCAAGTAAAAAAGCTTCATCACAAGGGTCCTATTTATAAGACCACAAGTGTGGGGTAGAAGCTAAAAGCCCAATAATGGTTTTAGACTAAAAGCCCAATAAAGCTCACGAAAAATCATACATTATGATGTATCGTGTATCACTTAAGCATGTGGTACCTTACCACATTCCGTATTCCACTTAAGTACACCGTACCCTACGATGTTCCTTATTCACACTATCTCTCATTAATATGTCCTTATGTGTGACCACCTAGGTTTCTGCGACGTTGGTAATTATATTAAATCACATTTAACATAATAAGCGATGGCGGTATCTAACAACACATCACGCTACCCAAGTCACGAAAATGTCATGTGATCGACAAAACCTTTCCGTGATAATACTTGTGTGTATAATTACCCTTTGCCCTTATGTCTATATTGAACACAAGGAATAGACCGTGTCATCCTTGTCGGTCAATATTGGACCCTCGGACATTTATCCGTTCGCAAGATGGGCAAATTCCATCTAGGTCACTCATGTCCCTCGGCATGCTTTGTGAAGTACCCATCAACTCTTTATGATCATCTATTACGGATAACGTTTGATCGACAATAAAGCACTTGACTCTACATCTAGGGTCCATAGTGGTTTCGGTCGAAGGTGGTATGCACCACTTATCACCATGAGAATAACTTATGACACTTTGCATAACATTCTATGTAGTACTCTCATGGCGGGTCGATCCGGTATAAATATTACTCCTAATATTTATACCTATGTCAAACTTGATAACTCCTTATCCATGATCCATGAGATGTGATCATCGATCTATCTTCATAATGATCTCAATGCTTTAATGTTATCCCACTTCACAATAAAGCTCGATTATGGATACTTTAAGAATAGTGTCCTTGTGTTTAATGGATCTCATGATTAAGTCACACTTAACATTGCATTAAACAAACCAACTATTCTAGGGACTTTATTATTTCAAAAAAGAAAACATAATAAAGAAAAGCCTTTTATTATTAATAAATAATTCGATACAAGTACCAAAAAGTATTGGCCTCTAGGGCTTACACCAACAATTAATGCATGGGTAAGGGTATTGAGCATATGGAGATTGTTATAATGGATGCAGTGGTACTGTTTTACAAACACTTGAAATCATTTATATTTTATTGTGTCTACATTCTCTTAGTCGTTTTTATGTTTTCATATGTCATTAGGGGTGATAGGATACAAGTTTTGATCTGTGTGGATCATACACCAAATGGAAAGAACGAATTCAAGAAAATATGACTTGCATAATCAACAACATCACAGTTTATCATAATTATTTTATGTGAAAGCTTTGTGATAATTCTAAAAAGTATGAGTTCCTTGATGATACGACTTTGAAAGTTATTGATGTTCAGAACATTCCTCTGAAAATTATTTTTCAAAGACTTTTCGGATATCTTTAGAGTCAAATGTGAGCTTAACAGACTTGAAGGTATAATAGTGTGCATTTGATTGGATTTTATTAAATTTAAATCTCGAGTAGGTTTTTAAAATAGATTGGTTTTATGAAATTTAAATCTTGAGTATGTTTTTAAAATAGATTTTTGTATGTGTTTTGTAGATCTTATTGGTGTTGTGCATGAGATCAACAATTTTCAGTATAACACACCAGTAAAAAAGACTTTTGTTTCACTAAATCTGAAAGACTTGAGGTAAATCATTAAGTGTAAGCATTTTTTAAGTATTTCAATGAGAAGTGTGTTGCAATATTTTATTCTGATCATTACTTAATCTGAACATATCTAGTTTTAATATTCAAAATAGTGGTAACTTTATTAACTGCACATTCTGAGAAAGTTATGGATCTAAATCTCTAGGCTACTACAATGACGTAAATAATAGTGATGCTATTGTTATTGTTCTAACTCATGCAATGATCAAGTATTCACAAGGTTTATACCCCTTACTCTTTGCATGTTTAAATTTATGATGACTCAATGTTTTTCCATTTTGTTGGTTGAATTTTCAGCTTCAAATGGATGGAGTGGTTCTAAGCTGCTAATTAATAAAGACATTCCAGAGACTACAGACTTTTTATCTAATATTAACCATTATTTTTTGTTCGAATAATTCTCTTAATTTATTAAAAACCAATTACATGGATTTATCTATAATGTTTTACATACAAATGAGCGGACTAACGAAGCCTACTCGATCCTCAAAATCTATGTTTGTTTGGTCTGGTGCATCCTAGTTCACCACAGTTGATAAGCTTGTTCACAAGGCCAACTGCATTTCTTTAAATGAGCTTTGCAAGGTCAAATAAGTATATTTCAAAATTAAGTTTATAAAAAAATTCATTATTAGTTATACTTTAATGGCATATCTAATATTTTGAACTGATTTTATTTAGGAGATGTTGTGTGTCACTGTAAAAACTACTCAAAATTTTTTTGTATAAAATGTTATTTAAAAGGCATCTGATTTAACAATCCATATAAGTGTGCATATGGAGAAAATGTTAAACAAGTCATACCAAAGTTATATATTTTAAGTAGATTTTATAGTTGTGTTTGTATTTCTTAATCATGTTTTTATAGTTATATTAAGTTAGCTTTATCATGTGATTTTGTTAAATAGGTACAGAATTGACATATACGCTATTGATGATGATTCAAAGTATCGATTTGTTTTTTGGAATGCCGATTGTGCCGAGATTATTGGATAGATTGCTAATAATATGCATAAATCAATGTTGAAAGTATACTATCTTGAATTTAACTATATTAAAAGTATATTAAAAGTGTTACTTACATAAAATTCCATTTTTATAATGGTGAATATGACCCTATGGTTTATCCTGATGAGCTTGACATGCTATTGGGTAAACGAATGACATTCAGAGTTAAAGTTCAGCCAACTTTTGGACAAGCTTCTCTTTGGAAGCTTTCATTTGATGAAGAGTTTGTCAACCAGATTTGAAATGATTTTATTCTTGCGAGGTTTGTTGTTTTGTAAAAATACACATTAAGTTTATAATAATTTTGAACCTAATGTGCTCTCCAAATGATTTGTTAATGTCAATCTCTAATATGCGCGGCGCATAGTCTACCGTTATCCCAAATTCTAGTCACTGATATTGTCGAGGTATCCACGGTTTATTAATTCTTATTTACAAATTCACATTATATTTACTCATTTTCTATATATTCTTGACTTCTTTAATATTCTTCATCCTGTTTACATTTGGAGAAAATGATCCTGGAAAAATTGGCCAATATGTCGTCTAAGGATAGTTCAATTGCTCATGATGTTGAAGATTTTGATTGTTAAGTTATGGAGCTACACTTTCAAGAACCAAATCATCAAAGAAAGTGAAGATCAAACCCAATGCTTCAAGACTTATATTTGAAGACAATATGAATTAATTTTATTTCTATTTCTTATTAATTTTCTGTAAATTATTATGTATGGAACAACAACTTTAGCAAGTTTTATTTGTTTCCTAAAGTTTTTAACAATCTTAATTTGTTGTACAATTTCGTCATCCGTAATTACTTGGTTATTACTCCATTAACTTTGTTGTTTCATAACGTAATTGTTCATTTCTATCCATATAGAAGTCAATGATACATATGTACACCTTCAATTAGTACACTCTTTCAACACATATTATGATAAATGCACTAAATACACAAAGTAATTGTATATATATCCAGTATATTATCTAATCTCAACCGCATATAAAATGAACTCTGATTTCAATTGCATAAATAAATACCCCAACAACTTACAACATTAACATCATATTAATAAAACAGTTTAGTGATAATACACCAACTTTAGTACTTATATTTGAAGACAACCTGAATCATTTTTTGTCCATTTCTTAATAGCTTTCTGCAAATTGCTATATATTAAACATAAACTTTATCAAGTTTTCTTTGTTTCATGAATTTTTAAACAATATTACTTTGTTGTGCTGATTCGTTGTTCTTGATTACTTAATATGGCAACACAAATTTTGTTATTTCATAAAATAGTTGTTCATTTATGTCTATAAAGCATTCAATAATTCTTATATTGACCTTCCATAATAAACTTCTTCAACACATTTTTTATAAATGCACTATAATACACAAAGTACGCAATTATGTCCTGCATAATATAAAATCTCAACCTCATATAAAATTAACTTTGATTTCAATTGCATAAATAAATTCACAAGAACTTATAACATTAACATCATATTAATGTTCTATTCAATATTATGTATAAAAATATAGGGTATAGTCATTGGTATATACAACTTGTTACAATTTGAATCATCAAGTATTTTAAAACCAATATACGCTCATGCTTATGCCAATGACGGTTTTTAGACTCAATTCATTTATTACGGATACCCATTTATGTAATATTGTCCTTTACCAATGCAAAAAACATCATTGTATTTTTATTTTTTTGGTAAAATGGAGTGTCGAAGCCTCAAAACAGAAAACTACTGAGACAGCGGAAACCCACACCCGCTAAATCATTATCGAATAAAGCCTTCAAAAAAATAGGGCAATCTTGAAAGCTACACATCTTCTGATTCTGATTGATACCATTCTTCACAAGCATGTCAGCACATTGATTTTCCTCCCTATGAATATTGTCATAAGTAATCTCAATGTTAGTCTGACCAAATTTTCTGATCTTGTCAATCAGACTTTTTCCAAAACCTTTCTTAGTAGAAGTGCATGAAACGTCTTCATAAACTTGTTTCGAGTCCATCTCAAGAATGACTTTCCCAAACCCCATATTTACTGTAGATAAAATAACCTCATACACTCCCCACATTTCAGCCATATAAGCAGAGCACATGCCAATATTCTTCGGAAAACCTCAAATCCACTCGCCATCAGATCCTCTAATAATTCCTCCACATCCAACATTACCTGCTTTATCCATGGAACCATCAACATTGATTTTAATCCAACCTTGAGGAGGAAAATTCCACTTGATCATCCTTTCTTCCATGACAATATTGGAAGCTATTCTTGATAAACCTCTGGCTTCTTTGTAGTGTTGCAAGTACTCAAAAATACAAATGGGGAACAAAGAAGTAGGAAATTTCTTCTCTTCTCTCACTAATATTTCTATTGAAGACAAATTACACATGGAAAAATAATAAGATAAAGAGGTTAACATAATTGATAGAGGACCAAGTGTTGGGGATAATGGAGGACCAATATTGGACCTTATAAGACTAAGCCTCCGGATTATCAAATTTTGCATGATAATTCACGTTAAAATAATGAAGAGAATATGGGATTCACTTTGTCATATAGTGAAGAGGAGACTCAAGGAAGAAAGCATGAGATTGGAGACACATTAGCATGGAGGTTGTGGGTGAATGTCCCACAATGATTCTAGGGTTTTGGTTACTCATTTTGATTCATCTCTTATTATTAGTAAACAAGAAATTTTTGTTTGGAATTGTCGAGGGGCAGCAAGCAAAAGCTTCTACAGAGTTTGTAGGCATTATATAAATAATTATAAGTCAAAGATGATAGTTGTGGTTGAAACTCGGTGTGATCCCGAGAAGCTTAGAAAAATATTTCACAAAGTTGGTTATAATGGCTTCCATTCTAATGAGAATCAAGTTTTTGCGAGAGGGATCTGTCCGTCCTGGATTGAGGCGGAAATGCAAGTTAACTTGGTGTTAAGCAAATTCCAATTTTTGCGTTTGAAGATTCAGAACCAGAATGGACAGATGTGGTTTTTTCTCTCCAGTGTATGCAAGCTCAAATGCTAGTAACAGGAGCATCATGTGGGAAGACGAAGAACATTAGTGATCGCAACTTTAAGAGTCTATAAAAATCATGTCTACAAGTGCACAGTCGTATCGCGTAGTTTTAAAAGATATTGAACTCACAAAGACCAAAAATCAAACTTATCGTTATCTAATGTTACTGTGTAAAGTTAAGGCTAGTGAATGATTGGTTTTGGGGAAAAACTAAGAACTAAAACTGAAATAAAATAAAGATTAAGATAAATATAAGAAAAGGCACCGACATGTAATTTGTCGCACGTCAGGGGTTCAATATGTCATAGGCATGGTTTAAGAGATTAAAAATACTAATTCATTTAAGCTTAAGTGATTACTCTTGTTATTTCATTTAAAATCTAAAAGTACTTTTTGAAAACAAAAAGGATCTGATTAACTCTGAAGCGCTCTCGCTGTTTTTAAAGTCAATGTTCAATTACTACTATCCGGCTAAAACCTCAAACTCTCACTCTGTTGATTTTACCCTTAGTTTGTCTTTACTCTCGTACAAAACAATTTGAAATTAATTTTAGAAATCAAACCATAAAAATGTATTTTATTTTATGAATATTTATTGTCTCTTATTAGTGAACCCCTTTAGTTCTTATGACATTACATACTGGTATCTAATAAATTAGTCAGACATATTAATTAAAAGCAACGAAAGATAACAATAATAATAATAATAATAATAATGATAATAATTATAATTATAATAATATAATGAACCTGTAGAAACTTGAAATAAATGCAGAATTAAAATAACTTTGATTAATAACGACAAGATTTGATTCAAGCTATTACAAAGATTACAGACCTACACTAATAGTGAGGTAGTTCCTCAATGGGAGAAACTACCACTTTTACATGAGTAATTTGCTGCCTAAAACTATGAACAGCGCTTTCGCGCACAAAACTTGGATAGTCAAAACTAACTTCTAAGATCCTATTTATAGATAAAGCTAATGGAAGTTACTTAAAGGATCATGTGATAAGTAGTGGAGATAATGGAGATCGTGGTGAGAAGTTGAGAAAATCATGGGTGAGTGGTGGTGGACGCCACCCTAGGCTTTGGATAATGGGCCTTTGGTTCGACCTTTCTTGTATTTTCTTCATTTTTTACTTCATTTCTTTTCTTTTTGCTCAAATCTCCTTTATGACCAATTTTACTTGATGTATCTGAAATAGGACAATAATATCTACATAACAAGACATAAATAAAGGAAAACAAAACTAAGATCCATGCTAGTTAAATTAAAATATACTATATAATTTTGAGCTATCAAATTGCCCCACACTTGAACTATTGTTTGTCCTCAAGTATCAACCAACACAGTAAAAGAAATGATTAAGCGCAATTTGAAACAAGGGGACGACACGACTCCTAATCATACGTGGCTGCTAGGCTAATGTTAGATTGATAGGTACTAAGTATTCAATACCATGGGTACCGTAATGACACAATATTTCAAAGACTCTCTCTTTATGCAAACCAATTCGAACCATGCCATTATAACTCAACCTATATCTCTCGTTTTTCTTTCCCTTTTTCATTCAATACAATCATATTAAGCCAATTATCATTCACACTCAAAGTAGGAAATTGGTTAGTGACTATGATCCTTTTCTTGGGGGTTCGGTACATAAGTTTGGTAACCCATTTAATTAACCAATCGCAATTCACGGAGGATCGGGCGTAGTCCGCCTACCAAGTTCACACGGATACCACTGAACCAACTAACAATAGGTTATTTTATTTTATTTTTGTAGGTTCCGCAACTGTTGGATTAAGTGACCGGGAAAGGGTCACCTAACTTAATAGGTGCATTCCCTATTTTGAATTTACTAGGGCATATAATTTTTTGAAATTTTTGGATCATTCACTTATATTCATTGACTCCCTACGTAGTTTATGTTTAAGATGGTGTTGTCTGCTAATTTAAACTACTTAAGAGCTACTTTGAAAGCTTAAGCCTAAGGTATCAGCATAATGAGTACCCAAATTAATATCACATAATGAGGGGGTTTAAAGTGTCATAACGGTATCGATTTTATCGAAACTTTCCCAAGTCTCTCTAACACAACATAAAGTGTGACAACCTATATACTTTTTAGAGTTGTGCGCATGCATCAAAAATTTTTGTTGGAGGTTAAAATTTTAAAATTTTAGGGGAAATTCAATACCAACTGAAAAACATGCATACAGACTCGACATCAGGTGCAATGACTCGATAAACTCCTAAAAACATGCAATAAACAAGAAAACAAATAAATAAAACTAAAAAGCAATAATGGAGAGCGGTAAAGTTTCCCCCACGCACTTAAACCAAACATTGTCCTCAATATTTTAATAAAAGGTGGAAAAGGAAATATAGAACCTGTGTGAACGCTAATGCGTGCCAAAATCCTCTCTGATCCTGCTCTTGTTGTTCATATCCTCACTGTCCATTTCTGCTTCGGCTACGGGAATTTTGAGATACCTTCATTTGTTGAAATTTCTCGTTTTTGAAGCAGCTTATCATCTTGTTCGTTTCTGGAGGAAGTACTCATCATTGGTGTCACCACCACTAGCGACATTCGTAGGAATGTCCATGGGCACCTGGCTTATTTCCAGGATTGGCATCTAGAGATTTGTCTCCCTGAAGTAGCTAAGATATGACAAACAATCCATCTCTTTATTATCTGCAATTTCACACAGTAAAAGGAAAACATTAAATTAAAAACCAGTGGGTTGCCTTCCACACACTTTAGTTGAAGTCAATAGCTCGACGGCTCATGAGTGCAAGCACTCATGGTGGTTCTCTCGATAATGACTCCTCGATCGAACTTTTAATAATCTCCGTTTCCATGGCCACTTATCAAGCCATTTCACGTATCCCTCACCTTTTCTTTTCTTTCTTCTGTGGGGTGGGTCATTCTTTTGGACTTGTGGTGGTGGTTCTAGATTTATCTTAAGTATCAGCTTTTCAATTTTTCACTTAGTTATTTCATCCACCATCTCAAATGTTAACATTCCCTTCTTAATGCTAATGGTTTCTATAGTTTCATGGTCCTTAAATTTTCTCTTTTTATGCAGGACCTCAGATGAAGGTGTATTGGTGTGGATATTTTTCAATGCCCCCACATACATTTTGGATTGGGAACCTACATTAGCTTCCATAAATATTTACAGAAAAGAAATAGGTGGGTTATAGAGAGGAGGAACAACAATAGATATTTCCTTCTCTACCTCTTCGACAACTTCCCTTTTGGATGTTGTCGGTGTATTTTTCTTAATCTTTACTATTTTCTTATCAGAACTCTTCTCAACCTCATTATTACTCTCTTCAACCTTATTATCACTCAACTTAGGATTCTTAATTTGTTTGTCACTACTGGTTGTTACAACATACACATTCTCCTCAGGGGAGGTCCCTATAGTGTGCAATGTGAGGGAAGATATGAGTCTCCATTGCCTCGGCGTGAGTTGCGAGGACTCGACCATAGTGTTTATCGACCTAAGGGTTTCATGAGTATCGAGATGTTATCTTCTAAGCTCTTCATTCGGAGAGTCGTGTCTCCTGGCGCTTCATCATAGATTCTAGCCTAAAATTATTTTTGTTTCAATAAAATCCTCCATTAATGTTTTGAGGTTGGAATTAATGGCTTCTTGTGGTTCCTCGAAATATTGGGAATGGTTATCGTAGAGAAATTTGGCGAGGATAAGTTAGTTTCGCTTTGTAATTCTCAATGATGTTTGAGATCGGATCTTTGTATTTTGGACTCCTCGAAGTGATGGCATTGTTAGCAGAGGTAATTTGGTGAGAGTGAGTTGGTGATGCATTGAATTTCTCCATAAGTATTTAGAATTGGTTATGGGTTCTTTTGATACTTTGAAATCTGAGTCTATAAATATCCACGACTACAAGTGCACAGTTGTATCGTAGTTTTAAAAGATATCAAACCCACGAGACCAAAAATCAAACTTATCGTTATCTAATGATAAGTAAAGCAAGGCTATGATTGGTTTTGGAGGAAACTAAGAACTAAAAGCGAAATAAAATAAAGATTAAGATAAATATAAGAAAAGGCCGACATGTAATTTGTCGGAAGTTAGGGGTTCAATATATCGTAGGCATGGTTTAAGAGATTAAAAATATTAATTTAGCATAGACTATTGATTTAAAACCCTATCTCAAACTCTCGTTCTATTGACTTAGGTTATACTATTAAGCTTAAGTGATCACTCGTTATTTCATTTAAAATCTAAAAGTACTTTTTAAAAACAAATAGGATCTGATTAACTCTAAAGTGCTCTCATTGTTTTTAAAGTTAATGTTCAATTACTACTATCCGGCTAAAACCTCAAACTCTCGCTCTGTTGATTTTACTCTTAGTTTGTCTTTGCTCTCGTACAAAACAATTTGAAACTAATTTAGAAATCAAACCAGAAAAAGATATTTTATTTTATGAATATTAATTGCCTATTATTAACGAATCCCTTCGGTTCTTATGACATTCCATACATGTATCTAATAAATTAGCCAGACATATTAATTAAAAGCAACGAAAGATAACAACAATAATAATAATGATAATAATAATAATTAATTATTATTACTATTATTATTATAATAATGCAAATAATATAAAGAACCTGTAGAAACTTTAAATAAATCGGGCCCGAAATAACTTTGATTAATAACGGCAAGATTTGATCTAAGAAATTACAAAGATTATAGGCCTACACTAATGGTGTGGTAGTTCCTCAATGTGAGAAACTACCACTTTTATATGAGTAATTTGTCGCCTAAAATTATAAACTACGCTTCTACGCACAAAACTTGGATAATCAAAACTAACTTCTAAGATCCTATTTATAGAGAAAGCTAATGGAAGTTACTTAAAGTTTCATGTGATAAGTAGTAGAGATAATGGAGATCACGGTGAGAAGTTGAGAAAATCATGGGTGAGTGGTGGTGGGCGCCACCACAGGCTGGATATTGGGCCTTTAGTTCGGCCTTTCTTGTATTTTCTTGATTTTACTTCATTTCTTTTCTTTTTGCTCAAATCTCCTGTATGACCAATTTTACTTGAGGTACCTGAAATAGGACAATAATATAGGCATAACAAGACATAAATAAAGGAAAATGAAACTAAGATCCAAGCTAGTTAAGTTAAAATATACTGTATAATTTTGATTCCTTGGCTTTTTTCAGGAGATTTTAATGACATTGCCTTTGAGCATGCAAAATGAGGAGGTTATATGGTATCTTCTAACAAATGCAAAAAGTTCCTTAAAAACATAGATGAGTGCAGTTTAATTGATCTGGGAGTTGTTTGCCTGAAGTTTACTCGGAAGGGCCCTATCTATAAAGGAGGGCAACATATTTATGAGAGACTTGATAGAGCTCTCTACAATGATCATTGGAGACTGGCTTTCCCTGAAGGATACGTTTAAGTGTTGACAAAACTTGATTTCTCTGACCACCACCCCATCTTTATTCGGCCTTTTAGAAGAGATACGTATATGAAGAATCCTTGTTTCAGATTTGAAAGTGCTTGGATTGTGCATAAATATTACCAACATATGCTTCAGGCTAATTGGAACACGAATATGAGTATTTTGGGAAATCTTAAAAATTTCCAAAAAGGAGCTCGTGATTGGAATTTGTATACTTTCCACCAGATTATTAGACAAAAAATTCCATTATGAAAATGTTGGAAGGTATTCAGAATAGACTGCAGCTGCATGGTCGAAGTGGTGGATTACGAAGACTTGGAAAAAAACTGCAAATGGATTTGAGTAGTGTTCTTGATAAGGAGAAGCTAATGTGGTATCAAAGGTCAAGGGCAAAATGGTTGATGGATGGGGATAGGAACACTAGATACTATCACATTAAGACAATCCAAAGAAGAAGAGCTAACAAGATTGTTATTATCAAAGATGATGATAGGCGTTGCGTTGAAGATGTGGATAAAATTTGTCAATTGTTTAGTAATCATTACAAGGAGCTTTTGCTTTTCGTGATACTTCTTAAAATTGGGAACAAGCGGTATAATTTCCCTAGTATTGATGAGGATGGCATAAAGATAATTGGAGATAGCATTACAAATGAAGAGGTTAAAAGGGCTATGTTTAGCATGAAAAATTGGAAAGCTCTGGGCCCAGACGGATTTCAAGAGTTTCTATCGAAATCACGGCATATAGTTAGCAAGCTGTTTGTGATTTTGTCAAGGAAGTTTGGCTAAAACCTAGCGCACTAGCAGATGTAAATCAGACTAATATTTTCTTAATACCTAAAGTGCAGCATCCTGAAGTGATTACCCAGTTTAGACCTATCTCCTTATGTAATGTTAGCTATAAGATTGTGAGTAAAGTTATTGCTAATAAACTCAAGAATAGTATGAACAAGATTATCTCTCCCTTTCAATTCGGGTTTATACTAGGCCGTTGTATTCATGAAAATATTATTGTAGGTCAGGAGGTGGTGCATGCAATGAACAAGTGTAGAGGCAATAAAGGTTATTTCGCCATTAAAGTCGATTTGGAAAAGGCGTACAATAAGCTTAGTTGAGACTTCATTTGGAGAACTCTTGAGGAGATTAAACTTCTTATGCCCATCATCAATATAATCATGCATGGTGTATCTAGTGTGGAGACTAACATAAAATGGAATGGAACCAATTTTGAGTTTTTTCATTTGGGTAGAGGGATTCGTCAGACGATTCTACTTTTCCTTACCTGTTTGTGATGTGTATTGATAAATTATCCCACATTATATCAAAATTTGTCGATGAAGGAGTTGGAAGGCTATTAAAGTTGGAAGAAATGGCCCATGCGATTTCTCATCTCATGTTCATGATGATTTGCTTCTATTTGGTGAAGCGAATAACAAGCAGATTAACAGTGTCATGAGCATTCTTAACAAGTTCTGCAATATGTATGGGCAACAATTTAGCCAAAAAAAGACTCAAGTTTATTTCTCCAAGAATGTCAGTAAAATTCAAAGGCGGGACAATGTGAATTGTTCAAGTTTCTTGGAGACAAATACGCTAGGTAAATACCTTGGTTTTCCTCTAACATGTAAAGCGCCAAGAAAAGATGAATTCAGTATATTATTAAACAAGTGGGTGCAAAGCTAGCAAACTGAAAGGGTAATAATTAGCTTTTGTTGGGTGTGTCATCCTTGCGAAAAGTGTTACCTAAGCACTTCCACTGTATCCCATGATGACAACCAAGATTCCAAAGGCTTGTTTAGATCAAATTCATAAAATTCAACTGAGATTTATATGGGGTGATACTGATAATGGAAGAAGATACCATGCCATTAACAGAAACATTGTTACAAGGGCAAAATTATATGGAGGTCTTGGGATGAGGAGGTTAGACATCATGAATCATGCTTGTTTGCTTAAGATGGCTTGGAATTTGCAAGAAAATACTGGAGAATTCTGGAGTGAAGTTCTCTGGGAAATTTGACAGAGACAAAAGATGTATCCTAATATGAAAGGAGTTATTCTTGTTTCTGGAAATTTATTGTGAGAATAACGTGCTCAGGACAATATGCAAGAGGATATTCAATGGAAAAAATCTTTGTTTGGAGAGGATTCACTACTTTGTTTGGCTTCTTCAGCATGATGGCTTTGATCCTTGAATAGAAATAGAGGCGATTAAACCTTTGAGTTCACACATGGTGACTCTAATTCTAAGATAAATAAATTGTGAGCGATGTGAGTTTGATGTTCACAATGGTACCACATGCTTAAGTCATGTTAAATTAAATTAAAGTCACATTTGTTGTTATGTAATATTTTTGCTTGGAATGTCTATGTGATAATATGCTTGGATATAGTTATGTCGAAACGTATTAACACCATGTTGTATGACATTGTAAACAAATAATTATAGACCGTAGGGAATGAGTTTCTATGAATGGAAAAAATAGTGAGAAACAAGTGTGTATTTAAAGATTGTGAACGGTTAACGAACAAAGTAATTGGCAACGATGATCCCATCAAATAAAATCATACTTTGACATGTGAAATCAAGGTAATTTAAAAAGTGTGATTCTACGGGGCAAAGTTACACTTCCATACCAACAAACTGAACCGTTTTAATTTCATTACAATTGTATACAAACGGTTGAGGAGAAACTAAAATTTTAAAATAAAAAATAACTCGGTTTAACATGTAACAATAAAAACAACAGAAAATCAGAGATAAACAAACTAAAATAATAAATGAATAAATAAAATGTCAGAAATAGCTTTCTAGACTAGCAATGTGCATCAAAGAATATGCTCAGAGCCCAGTGCATATTCATCATTCAAATCTCAAATAATCAACCTTGACTTTAATAACAGTTAAGAAAATAAATAGTTAAATATTGAAAAAGGATCCTCAGAGATTATGCTTATAGTTGACATCAAATTAATCATTCAGGTCTCAAAGATTTCATGCCATCATTGGATCCATACTTTTTCACCGAAATATCAAAAACATATTATATCAAAGAATATTGGTGGTTTAGCAGTCTGTTTATTCACTGCACCTGTGGAAATCACGACGGTGAAGCGACTCAACACGGCTGCAATAATCTATGCCTCTCGTAATCAAAAACGATGAGTTAAACAATGAATCAATGGAATATGAATCAAAGATATCTCAAGAGGCAAATGAAAATATCTGGAAAATTATAAAAATAAATACGATGTAATTGAAAAATTCATTCGAATAGAATAAACCTAGAAAAGCGAGATTTGGGAATATTTCAGCTGCGATATGAAAATTGGGGAGTTCTTGTGAATTATAGCGAGAATACTTGAATTAGGGTTTTCCTCTACGGAAAAGACTGTGAACCTCTGTTTATTTTTTTATTACGAATTTGCCCTTAGTTGCTTCGATCTCAAGTTGTTAATGAAAAAAGACGGACGCTGAAGGGCCTCCAAACAAATGGCCCAGTCTTGAATATGACCTAATAACAAAATTTATAATGTGTGTTAAAAAAGTATATGTACAAAATGGATGGTAGAATTGGGAAAAAAAGAAGTATTTTTTACAATTTTTGATTTGATGGATCTTAATGAGTTCAAGCCTACATACCAACAATGTACAATGTTGAAATCAAAACCCAATATAGTTCGGGTAAAAAAATACTAAATTATTATGTTGGTTGATTTTAAGAAAATGGTTTTGAAAGAAATCACAAAGGGATCAAAAAGTTTGAAGGGTTTATGTTATTTTTAGTTTTAACAAAAAAGTGGTCAAAGTATTATTAGATGGATTGAAAATTTATTAAGAAGAAGTTTGAAAATGCATGGACCTAAGTCGAAGTTTTTATGAAAGCGGTTCGATTTTGAAAGCAATAATCATTTGAAAAATGAAGATTTTGAAAATTAAGGAATATGGGAGGAGATGAAAGAGGCTAACCTATGAGCATAAAGTAAAGGCAAGGGTAAAGAAAGATTTAATCGGGTGAAAGCTAGTACTTGACATCAAAAGTCAATATCATATCTCAAATCCTTTGGATTACCACAAGCAACAAATAACCCGAGACAAAAAAATCAGAAGCTTGGATAAATCAA